>JAYESA010000018.1:9336722-9430004 GCA_036927795.1 Iris macrosiphon
AAAAAAATAATACAATCACTAAATAAATATAAATATAATTAATTAAATACAATACACAATTTACCAAATAAAAAAAACCCTATTTTCTAGAATTGGGTAGTGACAAGCCTACCCTGCTTAAAATAATTTTGTCCTCGAAATTAAAAGACGAAACTAGGACAGGAATGCAAGGAAAGAACCATACCTCAGGGCTCGAAGAGATAGGGGTATCGCTCGCGCATTTTATCCCCCCTCTCCCAGGTCGACTCACCTGGAGAGTGATGCCTCCACGCGACGCGAACCAAGGGAATAGTCTGGTTCCTCAACACCTTCTTCCGCCGATCCAGAATCTCCACCGGCTGCTCTGGATAGCTAAGAGTAGGGCCCACCACGATCTCCGAGTGATCCAATACGTGACTGGGATCCGCCACGTACCGTCTCAACTGCGACACGTGGAACACATCATGAACTCCCTCCAGCGTAGGCGGCAACTCAAGCCTATACTCCACGGCGCCAACCCTCTCAAGAATACGAAAGGGTCCGACGAAACGTGGGCTAAGCTTCCCGCCTCCACCGAAGCGAATAGTGCCCCGCGTCGGAGAAATCCTCAGGAACACCAGATCTCCAACCTAGCACAAACAAGGTCTCTGCACTTAGTCTAAAACAAGCAATCACAAGCAAACACAAGAATAAAATCTAGATTCTAAGCTATACCTTGAACTCCAAAGGTCTCCGGTGGCTATCGGCCCAATGCCGCTGCCTGTCCTGCGCCACCCGAAGTCTATCTCTAATGAGCTTGACCTTCTCCGCTGCATCAATCACCATCTCCGGGCCAAGCAAAGCTCTCTCACCTACATTATCCCATGATAACGGAGTGCGATACCTCCGTCCATACAATGCCTCAAAAGGTGACATCTCGATACTGGCTTGGTAGCTGTTGTTGTAAGCAAACTCTACCAAGTGTAAGTGATCCTCCCAGGAGCCTCTGAAATCCAAAACACAAGTGCGAAGTATGTCCTCAAGTGTCTGAATGGTCCTCTCTGACTGACCATCTGTCTGTGGGTGATACGCACTACTAAACTTGAGCTGGGTGCCCAAGCTAGCTTGTAGACTCCTCCAGAAATACGAAGTAAAACGACTGTCCCGATCTGATACTATGCTCACAGGAACTCCATGCAGTCTGACTATCTGGCGCACATACATCTCTGCTAGTCTCTCTGTAGACGTACCCACTTTGAATGGTAGAAAGTGGGCCGATTTGGTCAACCTGTCCACGATGACCCAAATCGCATCCTTTTCGCCTGGAGAACGGGGAAGTCCATAAACAAAATCCATGGTCACATGCTCCCATTTCCACTCCGGAATGGGTAACGGCTGGAGTAATCCTCCTGGCCTCTGCCTCTCCGCCTTCACCTGCTGGCACACTAATCATCGGGATACGAAGCGTGCTACCTCCCGCTTCATCCCGTACCACCATACATGTTGTCTCAGATCTCTATACATCTTGTTGGCACCTGGATGCATAGAATACTGGGATCGATGCGCCTCCTGGAGAACCTCCTCGCGCAATGACCCACTCGGCACACACAACCTGGTACTGTGCCGCAAAGAACCATCATTAGCAATGGTGAAGTCATCTGACAATCCCATCTGAACCTGCGCCCTGATGCTCCTCAGGGACTCATCCTCAAACTGTGTAGCCCTGATCCGGTCTACCAACTCTGACTGAATCTGCAGTCCCTACATCTGCATCTCAACTCCAGGCACTATGACCTCAATGCCCAAGCTCTCTAGATCTGCCAGAAGATAATGATCTGTAGTCAGGCACATAGCTACCGGATACCTGCTCAACGCATCCGCAACTACGTTCGCCTTCCCTGGATGATACTGCAACGATATGTCGAAGTCTTTCATCAACTCCAACCATCTCCTCTGCCTCATGTTCAGCTCTTTTTGGGTAAACACATACTTCAAGCTCTTGTGGTCTGTGAAGATCTCCATAAGCTCTCCGTATAAATAGTGTTTCCACAACTTCAGAGCAAAGATGACCGCTGCCAACTCCAAATCGTGGGTAGGGTAGTTCTTCTCATGAGGACGTAATTGCCTGAAAGCATAGGCAATCACCCTCCCATTCTGCTGTAACACACAACCCAGTCCCTTCCTCGATGCATCACTATAGATAGTGAATCCTCCAGAACCTGATGACAACGTCAACATTGGAGCTGTCGTCAACCTCCTCTTCAGCTCATCAAAGGCGATCTGGCACTCCTCTGACCAAACAAACTCTACGTCCTTCCGAGTCAGCCTGGACAACGGCTCTGCAATCCGGGAAAAATCCTGAACAAATCTCTTGTAGTAACCTGCCAGTCCCAGGAAACTCCTAACCTCGGCTACTGAACTCGGAGCACTCCATGCCTCAACTGCCATGATCTTTCTCGGATCCACCGAGATACCCTCTCCAGTCACTACATGACCAAGGAATTCAACCTTGTCAAGGAAGAACTCACACTTCGAAAGCTTTCCATAAAGCTTCTCCTTCCTGAGAGTCTCCAGCACTATCCTCAGATGCTCCTCGTGCTCCTCTGGGGTCTTCGAATACACCAAGATGTCATCTATAAACACCACCACAAACCTGTCCAGATGCTGATGGAACACCTTGTTCATCAGATTTATGAACACTGCCGGGACATTAGTCAACCCAAACGGCATCACCAAGAACTCATACTGTCCATATCTGGTCCGAAAAGCTGTCTTCGAAATATCCTCCTTCCTGACCTTCACCTGGTGGTAGCCTGTCCTCAGATCAATCCTGGAAAACACCCTCGCTCTGCTCAACTGGTCAAAAAGATCATCAATACGCGGCAGCGGATACTTGTTCTTGATTGTGAGGTTGTTCAGAGCCCTGTAGTCGATACACATCCGTATCGACCCATCCTTCTTCGGCACAAAAAGTACCGGAGCATCCCACGGAGAAGAACTAGATCTGATAAATCCCTTGTCCTGAAGCTCATCCACCTGCTTCTTCAACTCTATCAGCTCACTGTTGCTGACTCTATAGACGTGCTGGGATATCGGCTCCGCGCCTGGCACCAAGTCTATAGAGAACTCCACGTCTCTGTCCGGAGGTAACCCTGGCAACTCCTCCGGAAAGACATCCATGTACTCCTCTATCAGTGGATGTAGCGACCTCGGCTCTACCACCAGGGCTTCGCAGAAGACTCCCTCGGTCTGCTCCGCTGCTCCTCTGGCAAACTGAAACTCTGGCTCACTCGGCGGACTAAACAAAACTCTGCCTCCACGATAATCTATACTAGCACAATGCGTACTCAACCAATCCATCCCAAGTACAATATCGTAGCTCGGAAGTGGCATTACGAGTAGGCACACACTCAACTCCCGGCCTCCCAAGGTAACTCTCCGGTCTCTGCAGACATCACTGACTAGGATGATACCACCCCCGGTCATGATCTTGCAGTGTCTAGCTAAAGGTTCAGCAACAAGATGGTGTCTAACAGCAAAAGATACAGACACAAAGCTATGGGAAGCACCGAAATTAAATAAAGCAAGAGTTGGAATGGAATCAAGAAGAACAGAACCTGAGATCACATCACCAACGGTGCAAGATACGATATCATCAATGAATGACAGTAATATTGCAAAAGAAAACAATTTCAGGAAAATTAAGATAGCAAAAGGAAGCAGGAAGGGTCCTAGTTGTGATTGAGCACACTCTCTCTCAGCCTATATCCTATATCCTATTGCAGGTAAACCTAAAAACTAGACCTGCATGGGCCGCCACCAAAAACGTGTCACGATCCGCACAAGAAAATCGGGCATGAGCCGTGGGTACATCCAGCCTACGCCGCAGAATTGGCGGTAGAACGTTGTAAAGGTCCATTCTAGGTCAACCAACTATCTATATATCTCACAGAAAAATCGACCATGACCTCTCCAAAAAGGAGGGCAACCACGCAATATATATATGAATAATCCTCTCCAAAATGAGGGCAACCACGCAATATATATATGAACTCTCAATCATAAAATCTAGGAAAGAATAAAAGCACGATATAATAGCAAAGAAAACCAGAACCAAAGAGAGCAAGACAATATCCAAAAATATACAGTCCAAGTCTATACTAGCTACAACATCTCACAGCATCAAAAGAATAAGTACAATCATCCAGAAATAAACCACTGGGAACAACCCAGGAAACCCACCTAGCTAACTAGGGCGCTATAGGCGTCTCCTCGGTGCACTCCTCCTCGATCTCGGGGTCATAACCCTCGTCAACACCCGGCCCGTAGAACGTCGGGCAATAGTCCTCAGGATCCTCTGGAAAAATTATGCCCAGTCAGGACTGGAGTGAAGTACATAACTTTGAAAGCAACTCCAAATACATGGTAATGTGTATATGACGAGCAATAGAAAAGTATACAAGATGCACAGGAAATAAATATATGCTGGAGCACAATAAGTCGCTGCAGTGTAAACTGGAGAACAATACAAGTACTGGAAAAGTTACTGCAGGTGAGAAAACATGAATACTAGCTAAGTGCCTTGAGCACAAGTTCGTTATATGATCGGCTTAGGTTGCACATAAAAAACACTACGATAACTCCGTTATGCGTTGTAACACCCTGTTCCGCTCAAGCGGACTGCCGTCTCAATCGGCAATCGTGCAGCTGTCCCGACCTGCTTTGCCTCGATCAAGAAGCAAAGGATATCCAGACTTGTCCCTACAGGAATCCGGCTTAGGCTTTCAGAGGCTCGCTCAGACGTATCACTCTACCGAGGTGAATCATCGCTAAGGTGGGTGGCTACGGTGAACTTGTCTTTGCTTAGCCAGCACACATAAAAATCTGGAATATTCATGCTAGTCGCTAGGTGATAACCTCCTGCATGCTAATAAATCCAACGCACCTAGCTAAGGGAATAATCCTAACTTGTATTGCTTGCTAGAACATGGAAAAAGAAAATACTGCTTATATTTAGACCCTCGCATGCTAAGTCCCTTAACGGTTTTATCTCTCGGACTACCTTCGGGCCCGAGCAACTTGCCTGCTTATGTACCTAGAAACGCATGCTTGTCTGCTTGAATGTTGCCGTATTTTCATCCAACTCCGGGAGACTACTTAGTAGTCATTCCGTGTATGATTGACCCTGCAAGTATCCAGGACCGTTAGGTCACCACGCAGCCCCGAACCAGGGGAGTGCATCAAGACAAGTTATTGTACAAAGAACAAGATCCAAGTATCCCGTGTACTCGTATACTCGTGTTCCCGTGCACTCGTGTTCTCGTGTTCTCTTGTTCAAAGTGCACGCGTGTTCTCGTGTTCTCGTGTATCTCGTGATAATTGAATGACCCAAAAAGAAAGTGCATGTCGCGGACAACTCGGAAACGAGGTATAGTTCCACGGACGGTCACCGGGGTACTGGGGCCGATCCGATCCGGATGGAACTCTTGTGTGGTCCCTCGTGTTCGGGCGAGTGGTTTGTAGCACCTCGTGTACTTACGTTGCATTCCACTTTCCCGGGACCACATCTCGTGTGTAGTCCATCGTGTGCGGACAAGATGGTTTGTAGCGCATCGTGTACTTTGTTGCATTCTATCTTGGCCTTGGACTACTTCATGTACAATCCATCGTGTACGGGCGAGATGGTTCGTAGCGCATCGTGTGCTCTCGTTGCGTTCCACTCTCGTCTGGGATTAGTCCTTTATGGCTATGCCAGCGACTCATGTTTATATAGATAAGTCATCCTCGCTTAGCGGCTATCCGCGTGCGAGTCATTGCATCAAGAACAACTGAGCACACCAAATACTGTCCCGTTCAATGACTCTCATATTTGCATGTTGCATGTACTTGCCTCCTGAATGTTTATACATGCCTCTGCTCGAATTTATACTGTTTGCCTCAATGTTTGCCTTGGACAGGGAAGGAGATGGTAAGTTGGTGAGTCTCGCCGTGTTTCCTCTAACATCGTACGGCGCACTGCCCGACACGATAGGCTATTCAATATCTGCATGAAACTGATCCTAAGGCAACTAGAAAGACAACTTAATAGTTGTGCACGGAACCTGTATTACGTGTTTGGATTTGTCGAGCGGGCGAGTAGCTTCCCCACCAGTACATTCAATGTACTGATAATCCACCAGTTTGTATGCAGGGTGCGGGAGAACCTCGTGCGGTGCGGACGCCTCCTTCGTGCGTGCTAAGGCCAGGAGTTTCCTCTGAAGTCTTACAACGGTGCGTCCGGGACTGAAGCACATATACAAGACATAAGTTGTGAACATCGCCTGACCATCGCCTGTACAATCATTCCACAGTTGTAGCCACTTGGCACGCTTTTACTGTTTCAGAGAGAGAGGCTTGAGCGACTTGTAATCTCGGCTATACGCCGCCTGTAATACATGTTTCATATCAATAAAGAGATTACTTTACTTGTTTCAATGCTTCCGCTATATTTATCGACTCAGTGAACCTGTTACCGATCGCCTATGCGTTCATGACTCCGCTGCACTCGGACAATCTGTGCGACTCTGTGGCTTAGAACTCTTGCCGCCAGCCAATGAACCATGGCCTTGCACGGGCGTAGATCACGCTCGTGCGGCATCACGCCCGGATGGGTTAAGCGATCGTTCCGCGGGAGCGCTGGCGAGGGTGATTCCCGCCTAGCGGGAATGGCCAATTTGCCTGCGGGAGATCGGGGCGTGACAGGTTGGTATCAGAGCCTGGCTTCTACGCCTTTGGACTTTGATTCGATATCTCTGTTTCGAAAGCTCGTTCGTGGGTTATGTGCACGCTCTCTCTCAATGCCTCGATGGGATGTTCCAACAATAAGTCTAAATACTTTCAAAATGTGTTTTGAATGATATGCTTGCTTGTCTGGTTGTATGCTGCGAGTGGCCTTTGTGCCAACCTGTGCGGACCCTTCGAGAGTATCGCTAGTAGCTTGTCCGATTTTCACTAACTCTAAGTTTGGTTGAATGCATCTATTCGAGGGACGCCTTGAACTAGTGCACCATCCAAGACTTAGGAAAAGGTGAAACTCGAGTGCTAAGACTTCGCTGTCACTAAGCTGGTTGACGTGTTCACGCTAGAAGTGCACTTCGAAAGTACGCACGATCCAGTCTAAGCGATATGCTGATTTCGAAGCTTGTGCAAGTGAATATCCAAATGAAACAAGTACAAACGACTTGTCTAGGATTGCCACAACCCTAGATTTCTGCTTGTCCTTAGTAAGCCTCGAGGACGAGACTTTTTCTAAGTTGGGTAGGATGTAACACCCTGTTCCGCTCAAGCGGACTGCCGTCTCAATCGGCAATCGTGCAGCTGTCCCGACCTGCTTTGCCTCGATCAAGAAGCAAAGGATATCCAGACTTGTCCCTACAGGAATCCGGCTTAGGCTTTCAGAGGCTCGCTCAGACGTATCGCTCTACCGAGGCGAATCATCGCTAAGGTGGGTGGCTACGGTGAACTTGTCTTTGCTTAGCCAGCACACATAAAAATCTGGAATATTCATGCTAGTCGCTAGGTGATAACCTCCTACATGCTAATAAATCCAACGCACCTAGCTAAGGGAATAATCCCAACTTGTATTGCTTGCTAGAACATGGAAAAAGGAAATACTGCTTATATTTAGACCCTCGCATGCTAAGTCCCTTAACGGTTTCATCTCTCGGACTACCTTCGGGCCCGAGCAACGTGCCTGCTTATGTACCTAGAAACGCATGCTTGTCTGCTTGAATGTTGCCATGTTTTCATCCAACTCTGGGAGACTACTTAGTAGTCGTTCTATGTATGATTGACCCTGCAAGTATCCAGGACCGTTAGGTCACCACGCAGCCCCGAACCAGGGGAGTGCATCAAGACAAGTTATTGTACAAAGAACAAGATCCAAGTATCCCGTGTACTCGTATACTCGTATTTCCGTGCACTCGTGTTCTCGTGTTCTCTTGTTCAAAGTGCACGCGTGTTCTCGTGTTCTCGTGTATCTCGTGATAATTGAATGACCCAAAAAGAAAGTGCATGTCGCGGATAACTCGGAAACGAGGTATAGTTCCACGGACGGTCACCGGGGCACTGGGGCCGATCCGATCCGGATGGAACTCTTGTGTGGTCCCTCGTGTTCGGGCGAGTGGTTTGTAGCACCTCGTGTACATACGTTGCATTCCACTTTCCCGGGACCACATCACGTGTGTAGTCCATCGTGTGCGGACAAGATGGTTTGTAGCGCATCGTGTACTTTGTTGCATTCCATCTTGGCCTTGGACTACTTCATGTACAATCCATCGTGTACGGGCGAGATGGTTCATAGCGCATCGTGTGCTCTCGTTGCGTTCCACTCTCGTCTGGGATTAGTCCTTTATGGCTATGCCAGTGACTCATGTTCATATAGATAAGTCATCCTCGCTTAGCGGCTATCCGCGTGCGAGTCATTGCATCAAGAACAACTGAGCACACCAAATACTGTCCCGTTCAACGACTCTCGTGTTTGCATGTTGCATGTGCTTGCCTCCTGAATGTTTATACATGCCTCTGCTCGAATTTATACTGTTTGCCTCAATGTTTGCCTTGGACAGGGAAGGAGATGGTAAGTTGGTGAGTCTCGCCGTGTTTCCTCTAACATCGCACGGCGCACTGCCCGACACGATAGGCTATTCAATATCTGCATGAAACTGATCCTAAGGCAACTAGAAAGACAACTTAATAGTTGTGCACGGAACCTGTATTACGTGTTTGGATTTGTCGAGCGGGCGAGTAGCTTCCCCACCAGTGCATTCAATGTACTGATAATCCACCAGTTTGTATGCAGGGTGCGGGAGAACCTCGTGCGGTGCGGACGCCTCCTTCGTGCGTGCTAAGGCCAGGAGTTGTGACACCAAGACCATTTTTCCACAACCAAGTTATCATATGAAATACATTTTCAAGCAATACAAGCAAGTGAACATAGTGCGTTTTCCATAGTCTAGGCTACTTTGTGTAAAGATCGCATTTTCTTTCCCGTTTTGTACCATATCATGAACAGTTATAGATAAATAAATTTAACTACAACTGATACAAAAATGATTACGTATATGACGGGCATGCACGTTACAGTGTGATCGTTCAGAACAATTTCATATGACAAGCATTATTAGTGTTTCAAGTCTACTTCTTTTCTTTATTCTGACTCAAGCTATTGTTTCTTTGTATCGTCTGAACGAAATGCATAATGCATCAATTATCTAAAGTGAAGACTTAGAAGAAGGGTGCTAATCGAAATAAGGCCACTCACAAGTTGGTGAAGTAGGAGAGAAAAGGAATAGCTTCAAGACTCCGCACGAGCGTCGTCTACCCGATCACCTGCACGCACCAACAGACGATCAATATCCCCTGCTTCGGTCTCTGAGGTTCGATACGAAATCCTAAGAACGAAAGCAATGAAATCCATTGAAACCGTTCAAGAAAATGCAAGTCATAAAACAAAAAAAAAGCAAACAAGCGGCACAAAAACGGGCAAGGAAACCAGCGCAACGGAAAGGCCCCTCTCGACTCTGCCGCTGAGTCCTTCCGTGAGGCATGATCCGTTGAATATGGGACCTGATTCCGAAGGAACCAATCCATAACGAGAAAAGGATCTTGATTCAATCTGTCCCGTTCGGACGGTCGTAAGTATTTCTTGGTCGCGTTCCCCGAATAGGGGGAATGGGGCATTACATTTGGTTTGAGAGCAGAGGTTTATGAGAGAGAGTAATCTAGGGTTAAGTGGGGATTTATTTAACCCTCTTTTATCCATTTTTTAACCCTCCAAATCGAGGGTTAACTAGGAGAAAACGGGAGATTTTGTTTAAAAAGTCATAAATACATCACACTTAACTCTTTCCTCCACTCAAAATCTCTAATCAAAGCGAGAGTTATTAAATACACCCAACTTAACTTTTCCTCTAATCAAAGCAAGGTTATATATATTGACTCTCCTCTCCCTCACTTACCTCTACCCCACTTAACTCTACTTAGCCCTGCTTATTTTTTCTCCCTCAAGAGGATGACAACGATATCAGCGCGATAGCTAGGCCCATCTTGGTGGCGAAGATGACCTTTCGAGAAGCGAGCGAACTCCTATACCTCAACAACGGCGGATCTGGACCTCAACTGGAGGGATCCGACTCGATCCGAGGCGTGGAGGCGGATCTGGTCCTCCGACAAAGGGATCCGAGAAGGAGGAGGGGGAGGGGGAGGGGGAGGAAGAGAGGAGCTGGTGGTGGTGGGCCATGGCGAGGAGTAGGAGAGGAGCTGATGGGGTGGCGCTGGTGGGTCGTGGGTGTAATGACACATTTTCGCTCAATATTGAGAGCCGATTCAAACAACGCTTGTGCGATGACCTATCCCGCCTTGCTCAGTGAGATGACTCGCTTGATGCAAAGGAATTCAGACTTGGCCCTTCAGGAGTTCATAATTAGACTTTTAAAGGTGCACTCGGAGTATCGCTTGGCCGAGACGATTCAACGCTAAGGTGGGTGTCTACGATGAACCTGAATTTGCTTAGCCTGCACACCTAAAAATACAGACGACACATGCTAGTCGCTAGGCAAATCTCCTATTGCATGCTAATAAAGATTTCAACGCACCTAGCTAAGGAAATAATCCTACCTTATATTACTTGTCTAGAACATAGAAAAGAAATGAACTTGCTAGTGGTAGATTTTCTTATGTACCGCACTTTATGTCCCTGAAAAGTTTCAACGCTCACGCTATCATTAGAGACTTGGTCAAGTAAATTATTTACCTGTTCTTCGTAGCAAATTGCTTCACAATTTTCAATGCTCGCTACTGTAAACCCCCTCACCCAAAATTAGGCCTACTTGACCTAGATAGAGAAACTAGGGCTAGTTTGAATCTCATTTAGAAATAGAATATTTCATTTTATTTAATTTTATGACATTTGTATCACTTAACGTACCTTACCGTTGCTTTAATAATTGGAGCACTACACTAGCCACTACCTTCCTACAAATTTTATACTCTTGCCTTAGACACGATCGCCTTCTATTCTGACCTCGGTGTAACTTATAATTATACTCTCTTGTGCTACATTTTAGTCGCGCAACATTCGTCGCAGGCGTTATTATTTAATTTCAAATAAAATATGACTTTGTACCCTTGTGCGTTCCAATCGAAATTGGAGACACAATCTTGATCGTTTTGTGCAACCCAAATTTTGATAATATTTTAATCTGAGCCTTCTACGTCCATGACACTTGTGTCCCACCTAATTTTATCTCCATGTACTTCTAATTAATTCAAGAACACCTTACACATTAATTTTAATTAAATTAATTCAATTTTCATCTTTGTGCAATTTTCTAATTATTGGGCACTTTTATGCAAAAATACATTAAGGTGTCCACACCATTGGACAATACATGACGAAACCCATTTTTTCCCTTCATATAATTTTCCCATAATTTTCGGAATGTGCAACGCGCAATATCGCCCCCTCATTTAACCCTATCATTGTATTTTAAACAATATAAATTATAGCCCTCCAAACATCCCCATGTCAAGCCAAGGCCCAATCCCAAGATATTGACCAAGGCCCAACCCCAAAGACGTTGACCAAGCCCACCTACCTAGGTCAACCCCAAACCTAAATTCTACATACATACATATACAATTTTTCCTTTCCTTTTCCTTTTCTATTTTCAACCCAAAACCAACCTAGCCGACCCTTCCCCAAGCTCCTGTTCATCTTCGTCCTCCTCCTTCCCGCAGCCGGAGCTCAGCCACCCGACCTCGCCGGACCTTCCTCTCCGTCGTATCCTTCCCGAGCCGTCCTCCGCCGATTCCTCCGCCCTGTCAGCCGCCATCCACCACCATTACAACCATCTTCACCTCCGTTCTCCCTCCGACCTTATCTCCCCTCTTCCCCGATCGACCCCGGCCTTCTCCGCCGCTGCACCGTCGACCCTGAGCCGTTGATCGCCAGAGTCCAGTCTGCACCGAGCAACACCACCTTGCCATATCCCTCTCCATCCTCCCAGCTCATCGGAGCCCCACACCATCTTCACCACACCGGAGCCGACCTCACCCCGTTGCACCACCACCTGGTTGACCCCGACATCACAAACCACCACCGTTCACCCCTTCCCGTTGGAACCACCACCGTCTTCACCATTGTCATCAACTGTAAAACCCCTAATCCTAAAAACAGTAATAACTATTTAATTAATTATTTAATTAAATTATAGTAATTATGAGCTAATTAGAGGAAATATGATTTATTTAAAATTTTATTTTAAATAGTCAGGGCAGGAACACGTTTTAGTATCAAGGTTAAGGTCAAGATCATGTGTAAACTCCCTTGACCAGATTTCAGCATTTTAAAATTATTTTTAGCAAATTAGAATTATTGCAACTTTTTAAATTTATTTTGCTTACATATCCTATTGATTTGTGCACCTGTCCATCACACAATTAAATAGAATATTACACTAGATGTTATCCCCAAACAAAATTCACATACCTCTCCTAGTCATGTTAGACTATTTTTTTGAATTTTGTGCAACTCCCAGATACTTTATTTTGAGTCTCGTTTGAGATGCACAAATATCGTTACAAACGTCCGTATTTATTTTCTATTTAATTTCCTGCTCTATACCCATCTTTGTACCCCTAGAGATTTGAGGCCCAACATGCACCTGTTTTGCCCAAACAAAAATACGTTAATATCCTACTTTGAATATACTACAATTAGTATATTGACACCGTGTTAAAATTATGGCCCTACCTGCCTCTAAATAATTAGAGAACACCGTGCGCAGTATATATTAATTAATTAATATGGTGACCCGTATCACCCAAAGAACCAGGCCCAGCCCCTGCCCAGGCTCACCCCCACCCCTCAGGACCCTCCCACAGCTTTCCCCTTCAATTCTGTGCATTTTAAGGAATCATGTGTTTTTCCCAGACAATTGCGTAATTGTACAATTTCCCAAAATAGGACCTCTGGGCAATTTATGAAATTGCAGGGGATTTTCTGCAAATTTCTAGTGTGAGGTGTCAACTTCCTATTGGCCGGTGAACCTACACCGTCCATGTGGCAGTGGAACCCACATGAAAATATCTGCAAAGATATTTTAATTATGCAATTACCTAAATACCCTCGAACTTCATCCTAATTACCAAAATGCGACTCAACCCTAACTCTATATAAACGACCCCCCCCATTCCCGAACCCCACAACTCCCAACTCCGACCACCACCACCCACCGGACCTCAGCCAAACGGTTCGCCCCTTCCCCAGCTCCCTTCCGGCCAACTCCCACCGTCTCCGGCCGCCGCAATCGCCGCCGGCAGCCGCTGCAACCCCAACTCCCCACCCTGCACCACAGCACCACCACCATTCCCGACCACCCCTCACCGTCACCCCGGCCGTCATGGACCACCGCCACCACCCCCAACCGCTCTGCCCCGACCCCCTCCGTCGAACCACCCCGCTTTCACCGCCCCACGACCACCACCCCGGCCGCCATCACCCCCGCAGCACCTCCTCCCTCACGCACACCCGCACCGCCTCCCCCATCCCGACCGCCTCCAACCACCACCACCGCCACCCCTGACCTCCGCCACCACCACAGAACTTCTCGCCACCCTCCCCTCCGTCGACCCAACCTGTAAACCCCCTGATTTTTTAAAATTTTCAAATCTGGATTTTTCACAATTTTCTGGAATTTTCTGGGAATTTTCTGTAATTTAAAAACAGGATTTTAATTATTAAATGATTTTTAATTGATATTAAACAGTAATAAAATATTATAAAAATAATATTTTTGGATGTAAAATGAAAAACAGGACTTAGGGCAATTTTTCTGGAATTTATCGGACCCCGGACCTATTTTTAAATGCCTAAAAAGTATTTATTTAATTAAATTATTTATTTATTAATTATTTACTGATAATTATTATTATTATTATTAATATTATTATTATTTTTATTTTAATACCAGCCCGCGGCCCGTTGGGCCGGCCCGGCCCAGCCCAACCCGAGCCCAGCCCATAGCGGGTCGGGCCGGATCCGCAAACCCGACCCGCAAACCCGACCCGGCCCCCACCCTCTCTCCCACGACCCCCTCTTCCCCGACTCTTCCGCCGCCTCCGTCGCCGGGGCAGCGCCGCCCGGCCAGCCACCCACGTCCCCGCCATCTCCTCCCCTCTCCCCGCCTTCTCCGGACACGACCACCGCCCTGCCGCCTTTAAAACCCCCCCTCGCCGTCTCCAGCTCCCACGACCTCCGCCCTCCGCCGCTGCTCAGCCACCCTGCCGCCGCCGACCACCACATAGCCTCCGCCAGACCCGCAGCACCCCTTCGCCTCGACGCCGCCGCCCGCAGCTCCTCGATCCTCCCCTCCTCCTCCGCCGCAGCCAGCAGCAGCAGCCCGCAGCGCCGTCTCCGGCCGCCGGCGAGTCCCCAGCCACCGCGTCGCCCGCCGCCGCGCTGCCACGGTCCCTCCGCCGCAGCTCAGCCGCCCACGCCGCCGCCTCCGACCGCCGCGGCTCCACAAAACCCTAACCCTAATTCGATCCGCGTGTCCGACACGAGTCGGACACGATTCGACCCTGTTTTCGGGTCCCCTTCAGGTGCGTGTAACTTTCGTCTCGTAACTTTGTTTTCGATTCCGCAAATTGCGTTGCGAAGCCTGTATGACCCTCTCGGTGTCCGGACAAACCGTTCGGGGCATCGCGTCCTGTGGTGATCGCACACCGCGATCCAAAAACAGAAAAAACCAGACCCTGTTTCACCCCGGAACCGAGTGCGCCCCGCCAAACGGGACGACTTGGTCGTGCGCGGTCTTCACAGATACGTGCGTCTCGTCGGTACGGACGTGTGGGATTTTGCAGAAGCCGATTCGGGTGTGCGTGCACACCGAAATCAACGCGTATCCGCGGACATCGCCCCGTATCCGTACTTTCTGGAACGTGCCCTAACTTTGTGTACACACGTTGGATCGAGACGAAACTTGCGCCATCGGACTCGTAGCAATACGCTGGTCCTGTGGGTCAAGTTTGGTTCGATTCTGAGAACGTTGACGAAATAGCGTGTCGTGGGCCCCACAGGCCCCGCTCGACGGGCGATTTTGTGATCGGCTCATCGGAATCCAATTTTGGAAGTTTCGTTGGATTCGTATCATCGTTCCTGACCTGTTGAGACTAAGTTTGGTGAATTTGTAGACCGTACGCATTTTTCGGTGCAAAGCGGGTCCACCGGTGGACCCCGTTTTGGCCCGAAACTGCCGTTTTTGCCCTTGTCTCCAAATTGGACTCAAGGATAGGCGTTTCTAGCTGATTGATATTTTCTAGATCTGATGGTGATGTTTGTTTCAGCAACCGGAGTACCGCCTGCAATTTTCGTCGAAGTCAGAACTGCAAACATAGCCGGAACCACAGGCAAGTGTACCTTGCCAAAACTTGCAGCTTTGCTACTTATTTTCTGGACTTAGTTATACATCAGTGGGCAAGTAAAGCTTGCCAATTCTCAGATATTTTTGGTTATAGTATTTTACTTGATTTCTGTAGCTTCATATGTGAACTTATTTAACTGCTCAACCCAGGACACCGGACACTATTCATGTGACGGAATTGCCTGAGATATACCTGGTGATTCTGTATAGGATACATTTTCATGTCATTTCCAGTTTACATGCTTAGATTCTAGCCTGACTCATTGCATTAGTTCAAACTTGCGTGACTTGTACCTGATATTTTCTGGAACTGTGACGTGAGATTACATGGGGTGGGGAGAGTATTATCATATCAAGGCTGAATATAATATAATATAATATAAATACTTTTATCTGGCGGTGCCTTAGACTCTGATACAGAGCTTTGGTTTCTTACTGGCTCTTCGAGAAAATACTGCTATGGTTTCTTCAACACTGATCCTGTAGTAGTCAGCCTGAGTATGACTAAAACTCTCACTTGCATATCACTAGCTGGTTTACATATTTACCCTGCTGTTTCATTATTGCTGCACTGCATATATTTTGGCTTATATTTTCTGTACCTTGTTATGTCCCCTGAGGACCTGGAATGAACTATGTCCCCAGGTATAGCCGAGGAGAACTACCCCGAGGTGTACGGTACAGGAGCACTCCTTGAAGCAGAACCCGAAACCGAGGACGAGATAGTTGCAGAAGACTTCTCCTGAGCACCGGCTTCATATACACAGTATTTCCATTTCAGTATTTTATTCCCTATCTTTCTTCTTAAATGTAACAGAATAATTCTCGGATTTGTTTCCCGAGATAACCTTATTTAATATTGCGTATTTATTTCCATTGTAATATTTCTGGCATTAATCTGTGTTTATTCTGTGGATGAGATTAGAAATACCTGAGACTTGTAACATCTTACTGTTAGACTACAGCTTAAGCATGCCCTGATGGATCCATTAAATTGGGTTGTCCATCAGTGCGTGCTGCTGGCCATTGCTCACGTGCTCAGTCCCTCGTCATTTTGGGACTGGGGCGTGACATGATTTTTGTGGTGGCCCATGCAGGTCCACGACTAAATTGTTCGGTTTCAACTTAGGGACCGAACAGGCCTGCAATAAGATAGGATAAATTTTAGGATCTCATCCACTTGCTTGAATCATTTTTGATATCTGTATCGTATTCGAACTAACTTGAACTTGCATCTTGCCTTGTTTCCTGTGCGCCTCTTATTGGTTATTTTGGATACAGGGAAATGGACCCACAAGAATGCAACGAGACTCCCGTCGGAACACCCCAAGCTACAGGTGTTGTCACGCCCCAGTCCCAAAATATCGAGGGACTAGACACGTGGCAATGGCCAGCAGCACACACCGATGGACAAACCCAATTTAATGGATCCATCGGGGCGTACTTAAGCTGTAATACAATAATAATGGTCTAGATATACTAATCTCATCCACAGAAATGAATACAACAATATCAGAATCATAAAGCAAGATCAATCTCAATATGATATAAACTCGGGAAAATAACCCGATAATGAGTCTGATACATCTGTCAAGATACAAGAATAAAGATAACCACAGCAAATACCGAGTATGGGGAAAGCCTATACCCAGATGATACCCTCGGGGATCAATCGTCTACTGGATCTGGTACTGCTCCAGTGTCTGCTCCTGCTCCATCTTCTGCTAATGCTCATGTCCCGTGTAACTCGGGGTCGATCTCGTCTGCTAGTCCTGGGGACAAAGTCCGGTATCCAGGTCCTCAGGGGACATAACAAGGTACATAAATCGACATGCCAAAATGCAGTGTAATAGTAAATAAAATAAATAGGGTAAACTATATAACCATCTATGTGAAAATGCAATTTGAGAGCATCACTAAACTCAGGCTGAGACCACTACAAGCTCTGTGTCTTGGAGCCGGTAGCAGTGTTTACTATGTGTTTACTATGTGTTTACTATATTTTATATATATATATATATAAACTCAGCCTGTAGCCTGTGTGTCTCTCCCCACCCAATGTAATCATACGTCTCATGTCCATGATGTACCATGTCCATGTCACGCACGATCATATCTAATGCAGCAAGTCATAAAGTATCTAGGAATATAGTATCTCTGTCAAGTCATGTATCCTATACAGAATCACCACGAATATCTCGGGAAGATCCTGTCTCATGAATGGTGTCAAGTGTCCTGGGTCGTAGTGTACTTGATAAGACAAGTACGAGAATGTAAAGTGTCACGAATGTCCATCTCTAGATGACAGTACTCAACACCGCGTACGATGTTGGCACCCGACTGATAATCGGACGCTAAGTACGTCACACGGCCCTAGGTCAAGCATGCACAGCAATATAAAGAAGCAAGGAAAATAGGTAACAAGACTGCAGAGTTTGGCAAGGTACACTTGCCTGGTAAGGAAGCTGCGATGTACCAATAACCTGCTCCAGAAGTCGCGCAGAACAAATCCAATATCCTATGTATTACAAATTTATCACGTCAAAAGATAATTTATTTTAATTTATTTAATTCTGGAATAGTTACTCTAAAATCTTATTTTAATCTTATTATTCTAATTTTTATGTTAATTCCTAAATTTTGTCCAAAGAAACTGAATTTTATCAACTCGAGACTCATGGCACGCAAATCGAGGCGATCTGTTGACCGAAAAGTCAACCGACACAAACTCAACTTTCATGCATGATTTCCTGTAGATTTCAGCGTCAAAAACATGCTGAAATTTATGGCTCGTCCGAATTCAAATTCGTTTGGGAATTATGGCACATACAAATTTTGTATTGTGCACCGATGGTTAAATTCTAACCTAGAAGTTCTACAGAATTAACAGTATGTAAATACTTCAAATTAAATTCTGGGAAAAATATATGTCGATGATCTCGACATTAGCTTTCCGAAACTTTAAACGGTTCATGATTCTGATTCCTGGTTCTCCCGAAATCGCGAAAACATCGAAACACGTCTATTTTCGGATATGCTGTGCTCTACGAATTTTCCAGAATTTAATACTCATAATTTAGAAAAACAATTTATATAATCAGAAATCTAACCTCATTATCGTTCTAACAAAAAAAAACTAGGCCTCGTTTGGAGTCCGGAGCTAGGAGATATCGTCTTTTTAATTCGTCATAACTAGTAGAAAATGAGGCTGAATTTATGACGAATTTTGACTATTTTTGGACGAAAAAGAGAGGAGTTTTGGGAAAAATATGAAGGATGAGGTATTTATAATGGTTGAGACTACTTAATTAAATACAACTAGGATTGGTTAATTTGGATAGGATTATGATGAATTTAAATAAGGATATGATATACATTAAGTTGTATTCCTAGTAGGTTCATGATTTGAATTAATTTAAAGTAGAGTTTGAATCTATCTCAATAATTTATAATCTTGAATATAATTAAATATAATACAAATAATTTATAAAATCTTATTAATATCTATTAACGCTAAATTAGCATATATCTAATATTAAGACTATATATATCCAAATAAATCCTAATTAATTTTAAAAATCTAAAATAACCTAAAAATGATTCTAAATAAATATTTATATAAGTAAATATATCAAGAAATTCATTTGCTAATTAAATAACAGAATACTCTAAAGAAATTCAATACCTATAATAATATAAAATATACACAAAATATCTATTTTGGGTGAGGGGGTTTACAATCTACCCAACTTAAAACAATTTCGTCCTCGAAATTAAAATAGGGTAGGGTCTCTCTATCAAATCTCACTTGATTACAGTCCCAAGAATTTCTCTCAAGTGAGCATTACGGTCTCTACCCAACTTAGAATTTACCCATCTATCATCTAAGGCTATACATCTAAGAAAGCTATGTCCCAACCTATTTAATCATGTTATTGAATCCTTAAGTCTTTTAACACCAAACATATCACCTATGGTATTCCCTTAATCATTTATAAAAGGGTCATCAAACAATACGACCGGCCTGTGGGGTATATCTAGTACCGTCTATATATCAACTTATATCAAGCACGAGGTTTCGCCTTTCCGAAATAAGGGAAGACGGAGATCAATAATAAAGAGTTCAAGGGTGAGATAAACGGAATAGAAGTATCGGGGTCAAGGCGTTTTAAAAATTCAGATGGGAATCGTCAAGCAGTTGTGGATTGAAATCCTATTCTAGTAATCCTTGGTTCGCATGCTCGTATTAGTACATTTATGTAACCGATACGATATGTCAGACATGTCTAGGGCAAGTATATTCGTCTACTAATCACTACATATCTCAATCCACGTAAAGTAGCGTTACGAAGGGCGAATCAAACGCACTAAGGTTGGCCAGACCCTAATACCTTGATTCTGAATAGACAATTGTATTAGTGTACATGTCCACTAATACATATGTCATGAACAAGCTCGATAAAGAATAAGCTTGCAAAACTAGGCTATAATAGCAGCATAAGTCAAGGTAGTACAGCAATATAAATACGCTAGATGATGATGAAAGGTGGTACAAATTTAATTCAAGTTCACAAAACAAAAACAAACAAGCAACCATAATAATAAAAGACTACACAATCTCTACAGTCATCATACAACCTCCCTGTCTAAGTTGCTAGTCGACCAAATAGGGACAAGGACCTCTAAATTCTATTGTCTGAATTGCCACTATCTTCTTATACAAGTCTAAAGTTGTGTCATCCTAGTTTACCTCATTAATGGGTCAATAGGGCTAGGTGGTACTATGTTGTGAGGCATACTACCCAACTTATATCAATGACTAATACTGAATCATTTTAAGGATACCGTGGAAACTCTGGTTAAGGTCTACGAGAAGGGGTCTTGGTACCTATTAGGGTATCCTCCTATATTTCCTAGGTCATGGTCGTCTTAAGCCTTAGTCTTAGTGCTTATAGAACAAGTGTCGATAGTGAGAATAGAAGAGTTACTGGCCGTCAAGGGTAAGGGATCTAACTGGTATCGAGGTGGGGGTACTAATTACGCGACTTAAAGCTAAGGGGTAATCATTGGGTCATAATCTATATTACTAACTTTAACTGTCAAGTTCTAATTACCAATCACAAAATTCAAAAATTTAAGAGTAACAAACCAAATAAACAGTAAGAAGCGCACAGGAATCAAGGCAGGATACAAGTCAAGAAATTAATTCGAATCCGATATCGATGTCAAGAACGATTCAAGCAAGTGGATGAGATTCTAAAACTTATCATATTCTTATTGCAGGCTTGCTCGGTCCCTAAGTTGAAACCGAACAATTTAGTCGTAGACCTGTATGGGCCACCACAAAAACCATGTCACGCCCCAGTCCCAAAATATCGAGGGACTAGACACGTGGCAATGGCCAGCAGCACACACCGATGGACAAACCCAATTTAATGGATCCATCGGGGCGTACTTAAGCTGTAATACAATAATAATGGTCTAGATATACTAATCTCATCCACAGAAATGAATACAACAATATCAGAATCATAAAGCAAGATCAATCTCAATATGATATAAACTCGGGAAAATAACCCGATAATGAGTCTGATACATCTGTCAAGATACAAGAATAAAGATAACCACAGCAAATACCGAGTATGGGGAAAGCCTATACCCAGATGATACCCTCGGGGATCAATCGTCTACTGGATCTGGTACTGCTCCAGTGTCTGCTCCTGCTCCATCTTCTGCTAATGCTCATGTCCCGTGTAACTCGGGGTCAATCTCGTCTGCTAGTCCTGGGGACAAAGTCCGGTATCCAGGTCCTCAGGGGACATAACAAGGTACATAAATCGACATGCCAAAATGCAGTGTAATAGTAAATAAAATAAATAGGGTAAACTATATAACCATCTATGTGAAAATGCAATTTGAGAGCATCACTAAACTCAGGCTGAGACCACTACAAGCTCTGTGTCTTGGAGCCGGTAGCAGTGTTTACTATGTGTT
Organism: Iris macrosiphon; assembly: GCA_036927795.1. NCBI lineage: Eukaryota > Viridiplantae > Streptophyta > Magnoliopsida > Asparagales > Iridaceae > Iris > Iris macrosiphon. The sequence continues at coordinate 9,358,139 of JAYESA010000018.1, forward strand.
TACTATGTGTTTACTATATTTTATATATATATATATAAACTCAGCCTGTAGCCTGTGTGTCTCTCCCCACCCAATGTAATCATACGTCTCATGTCCATGATGTACCATGTCCATGTCACGCACGATCATATCTAATGCAGCAAGTCATAAAGTATCTAGGAATATAGTATCTCTGTCAAGTCATGTATCCTATACAGAATCACCACGAATATCTCGGGAAGATCCTGTCTCATGAATGGTGTCAAGTATCCTGGGTCGTAGTGTACTTGATAAGACAAGTACGAGAATGTAAAGTGTCACGAATGTCCATCTCTAGATGACAGTACTCAACACTGCGTACGATGTTGGCACCCGACTGATATTCGGACGCTAAGTACGTCACACGGCCCTAGGTCAAGCATGCACAGCAATATAAAGAAGCAAGGAAAATAGGTAACAAGACTGCAGAGTTTGGCAAGGTACACTTGCCTGGTAAGGAAGCTGCGATGTACCAATAACCTGCTCCAGAAGTCGCGCAGAACAAATCCAATATCCTATGTATTACAAATTTATCACGTCAAAAGATAATTTATTTTAATTTATTTAATTCTGGAATAGTTACTCTAAAATCTTATTTTAATCTTATTATTCTAATTTTTATGTTAATTCCTAAATTTTGTCCAAAGAAACTGAATTTTATCAACTCGAGACTCATGGCACGCAAATCGAGGCAATCTGTTGACCGAAAAGTCAACCGACACAAACTCAACTTTCATGCATGATTTCCTGTAGATTTCAGGGTAAAAAACATGCTGGAATTTATGGCTCGTCCGAATTCAAATTCGTTTGGGAATTATGGCACATACAAATTTTGTATTGTGCACCGATGGTTAAATTCTAACCTAGAAGTTCTACAGAATTAACAGTATGTAAATACTTCAAATTAAATTCTGGGAAAAATATATGTCGATGATCTCGACATTAGCTTTCCGAAACTTTAAACGGTTCATGATTCTGATTCCTGGTTCTCCCGAAATCGCGAAAACATCGAAACACGTCTATTTTCGGATATGCTGTGCTCTACGAATTTTCCAGAATTTAATACTCATAATTTAGAAAAACAATTTATATAATCAGAAATCTAACCTCATTATCGTTCTAACAAAAAAAACTAGGCCTCGTTTGGAGTCCGGAGCTAGGAGATATCGTCTTTTTAATTCGTCATAACTAGTAGAAAATGAGGCTGAATTTATGACGAATTTTGACTATTTTTGGACGAAAAAGAGAGGAGTTTTGGGAAAAATATGAAGGATGAGGTATTTATAATGGTTGAGACTACTTAATTAAATACAACTAGGATTGGTTAATTTGGATAGGATTATGATGAATTTAAATAAGGATATGATATACATTAAGTTGTATTCCTAGTAGGTTCATGATTTGAATTAATTTAAAGTAGAGTTTGAATCTATCTCAATAATTTATAATCTTGAATATAATTAAATATAATACAAATAATTTATAAAATCTTATTAATATCTATTAACGCTAAATTAGCATATATCTAATATTAAGACTATATATATCCAAATAAATCCTAATTAATTTTAAAAATCTAAAATAACCTAAAAATGATTCTAAATAAATATTTATATAAGTAAATATATCAAGAAATTCATTTGCTAATTAAATAACAGAATACTCTAAAGAAATTCAATACCTATAATAATATAAAATATACACAAAATATCTATTTTGGGTGAGGGGGTTTACAGGTGTCACCTATGACGACGAAGTAACACCAGTCGGAGGAGTTCCACCAACTCAACAGAGCCAGCAGGCAGGTCAACCTACCTCCTGATTTCGGCGCGATGATATCCCACCTCCGCCGCAGTTCGTCCCACCAATGTCCGTGTTCCCACCAGGACAGCCAATCGACGGGTAGCAAATATTTCAAATGATCTACGCGATGATGCAAGCTCAGCAACAAGTCCAACACGAGGCTCAGCGTCGCGAAGCTAATTTCTTAAGGGACAGCATCGTAACTGCACTGGGACAGGCCAACCTACCAGCTCGACGGCCAACTACAGGCTCAATCACTGACTTCCGCCAACTGAAGCCCCGCACTTTTTCTGGAAAAAAGGAGCCCACAGAAGTTCACGAGTGGCTCACCAACATACGGCATCAACTTGAAGCAGCCGAACTTCCACGAGAACGCTGGATGACAGCCGTCAGAATGCAGTTGACGGACAATGCCCATCACTGGTGGCTATCCGAGGAGACACGGCTCGGACCAGACCGAGTCACTTGGGAGGAGTTCTCCAGACTCTTCCAGGAGATGTACATTCCTGCCATTGCTCGATCAGAACTGCGGGACAAATTCAATCGCCTCACTCAGAACTCCATGACGGTGTAAGAATACAACGCAGAATTCATCCGTCTGAGCCGCTTCGCCCCCACCCTGATCCCGACAGAGGAAGAGAAGGCCGAGAAATTCTTCGACGGACTGAACATTGAGCTGCAGAAACTAATTGGGTCCGTCGCACCAACATCATACTCGGACGTTCTTGCTGCAGCTCGACGCATAGAACGCGTCACCAAGAGAGAGACCAGACTGAAGCGGCCTTCCCCATCCGCACCAACCAAAGCAGCATAAGAGGAGTCTGCAAAGCGTCAACAAATGAGCTCGCCACCAACAGCAGCACCAAAAGCCTTCTACCTTCCTACCTGTTATCACTGTGGCAAGATAGGCCATGTCGAAAAGGAATGTAAACGTAAACTCGGACTATGCTTAGGCTGCGGATCCAGACAGCATGCAGTGAGAGACTGCCCTGAGCGTAGAGAAGGAACACCAAGGGCGAACCAGCAAACTCCACCAGCGCCTCGAGCAGCACCCTACCAGCAAGCTCAGCAGCAACAGAGGAATCTACCTCAATGACGAGAGCAAGCTTACGCGATGACTGTGCAGGAAGCCGATGCGAGTAAGTGATTCGTAGTTATCCGTTTCTAGTCTTGTTGTAGTTCGTGCCCGTTGGTTCGTGACCTCAGCCCCAACCTAGTAAATTGCAACTTGTTAATAATAACCTGGTTTTCATAAAAAAATTGTAGTTCTTTTGCTTAACTAGATTTTCTCTGGAAGTGCATAACTTTCATTGTTAGGGAAAACGGTATTTCCCTAAGTATCTTGTGCTGTGTATTCAAACGATGCTCGCGACCGCGTCATCTCTGTTGACCGGTTATTCTTTGATTGCGAGGACGCAATCCTCTTAAGGGGGGTAGATTGTAAACCCCCTGATTTTTCAAAATTTTCAAATCTGGATTTTTTACAATTTTCTGGAATTTTCTGGGATTTTTCTGTAATTTAAAAACAGGGTTTTAATTATTAAATAATTTTTAATTGATATTAAATAGTAATAAAATATTATGAAAATAATATTTTTGGATGTAAAATGAAAAACTGGACTTAGGGCAATTTTTCTGGAATTTATCGGACCCCGGACCTATTTTTAAATGCCTAAAAAGTATTTATTTAATTAAATTATTTATTTATTAATTATTTACTGATAATAATTATTATTATTAATATTATTATTTTTTTATTTTAATACCCAGCCTGCGGCCCGTTGGGCCGGCCCGGCCCAGCCCAACCCGAGCCCAGCCCCTAGCGGTCGGGTCGGATCCGCCGCCGCCCGACCCGCAAACCCGACCCGGCCCCCAACCTCTCTCCCACGACCCCCTCTTCCTCGACTCTTCCGCCGCCTCCGTCGCCGGCGCAGCGCCGCCCGGCCAGCCACCCACGTCCCCGCCATCTCCTCCCCTCTCCCCGCCTTCTCCGGACACGACCACCGCCCTGCCGCCTTTAAAACCCCCCCTCGCCGTCTCCAGCTCCCACGACCTCCGCCCTCCCCGCTGCTCAACCACCCTGCCGCCGCCGACCACCACATCGCCTCCGCCGGACCCGCAACACCCTTTCGCCTCGACGCCGCCGCCCGCAGCTCCTCGATCCTCCCCTCCTCCTCCGCCGCAGCCAGCAGCAGCAGCCTGCAGCGCCGTCTCCGGCCGCCGGCGAGTCCCCAGCCACCGCGCCGCCCGCCGCCGCGCTGCCCCGGTCCCCTCCGCCGCAGCTCAGCCGCCCACGCCGCCGCCTCCGACCGTCGCGGCTCCACAAAACCCTAATCCTAACCCTAATTCGATCCGCGTGTCCGACACGAGTCGGACACGATTCGACCCTGTTTTCGGGTCCCCTTCAGGTGCGTGTAACTTTCGCCTCGTAACTCTGTTTTTGATTCCGTAAATTGCGTTGCGAAGCCTGTATGACCCTCTCGGTGTCCGGATAAACCGTTCGGGGCATCGCGTCCTGTGGTGATCGCACACCGCGATCCAAAAATAGGAAAAATCAGACCCTGTTTCACCCCGGAACCGAGTGCGCCCCGCCAAACGGGACGACTTGGTCACGCGCGGTCTTCACAGATACGTGCGCCTCGTCGGTACGGACGTGTGGGATTTTGCAGAAGCCGATTCGGGTGTGCGTGCACACCGGAATCAACGCGTATCCGCAGACATCGCCCCATATCCGTACTTTCTGGAACACGCCCTAACTTTGTGTACACATGTCGGATCGAGACGAAACTTATGCCATCAGACTCGTAGCAATATGCTGGTCCTGTGGGTCAAGTTTGGTTCGATTCTGAGAACGTTGACAAAATCGCGTGTCGTGGGCCCCACAGGCCCCGCTCGACGGGCGATTTTGTGATCGGCTCATCGGAATCCAATTCTGGAAGTTCCGTTGGGTTCGTATCATCGTTCCTGACCTGTTGACACTAAGTTTGGTGAATTTGGAGACCGTTGACCCGGACGCATTTTTCGGTGCAAAGCGGGCCCACCGGTGGACCCCGTTTTGGCCCGAAACTGCTATTTTTGCCCTTATCTCTAAATTGGACTCAAGGATAGGCGTTTCTAGCTGATTGATATTTTTTGGATCTGATGGTGATGTTTGTTTCAGCAACCGGAGTACCGCCTGCAATTCTCGCCGAAGTCAGAACTGCAAACATAGCCGGAACCACAGACAAGTGTACCTTGCCAAAACTTGCAGCTTTGCTACTTATTTCCTGGACTTAGTTATACATCAGTGGGCAAGTAAAGCTTGCCAATTCTCAGATATTTCTGGTTATAGTATTTTACTTGATTTCTGTAGCTTCATATGTGAACTTGTTTAACTGCTCAACCCAGGACACCGGACACTATTCATGTGAAGGAATTGCCTGAGATATACCTGGTGATTCCGTATAGGATACATTTTCATGTCATTTCCAGTTTACATGCTTAGATTCTAGCCTGACTCATTGCATTAGTTCAAACTTGCGTGACTTGTACCTGATATTTTCTGGAACTGTGACGTGAGATTACATGGGGTGGGGAGAGTATTATCATATCAAGGCTGAATATAATATAATATAAATACTTTTATCTGGCGGTGCCTTAGACTCTGATACAGAGCTTTGGTTCCTTACTGGCTCTTCGAGAAAATACTGCTATGGTTTCTTCAACACTGATCCTGTAGTAGTCAGCCTGAGTATGATTAAAACTCTCACTTGCATATCACTAGCTGGTTTACATGTGCTGTTTCATTATTGCTGCACTGCATATGTTTTGGCTTGTATTTTCTGTACCTTGTTATGTCCCCTGAGGACCTGGAATGGACTATGTCCCCAGGTATAGCCGAGGAGAACTACCCCGAGGTGTACGGTACAGGAGCACTCCTTGGAGCAGAACCCGGAACCGAGGACGAGATAGTTGCAGAAGACTTCTCCTGAGCACCGGCTTCATATACACAGTATTTCCATTTCAGTATTTTATTTCCTGTCTTTCTTCTTAAATGTAACAGAATAATTCTCGGATTTGTTTTCCGAGATAACCTTATTTAATATTGCGTATTTATTTCCATTGCAATATTTCTGGCATTAATCTGTGTTTATTCTGTGGATGAGATTAGAAATACCTGAGACTTGTAACATCTTACTGTTAGACTACAGCTTAAGCATGCCCTGATGGATCCATTAAATTGGGTTGTCCATCGGTGCGTGCTGCTGGCCATTGCTCACGTGCTCAGTCCCTCGTCATTTTGGGACTGGGACGTGACACAACCGCCTGCACCGCCGCCCCCGCCACCGCCCTGGCCGCTGCAGCCGCTGCAAGCTGCCGCTGCTGCTATCACTGCTAGCAGCCACTGCTGCTGCAACCGTCCCTCCGGCCAGCCGCCGCCCGCTCCGCCGCCGTCCTCCCGCCGGCGACCAGCCGTGGGCCCCCCCTGCTGACCTGTCAGGTATAAATACCATATATAATACGTAAATACCTAGTATTATCTATATGTATGTATATATGTATATATATGTATATATATGTATATATATATATGTATATTAATATATATATGATATATATTATAATATATAATATATTATATTATATAATTACTGTATATATACAGTATATGTATGTATTATTATATACTCAGTATACACTTATGTATATATGTATATATATATATATATTTATATATATATGTATTTATAAATATAATATTATATATAATTATATATATATATATATTATATATTATATATAATTATTATTATTTGTAACAAAATCGTCTTTTGGCTTCCACTACCATCTTTTTTTTTTTTTTTCTTTTTTGAGAAAACAGTACCAGGAAGCGACAATCTGTTGTTTGTCGTTACTCAAATGGAAGGCTTGTTCTGTATACAAAGGTGATATGCTAGGATATCAACTATGCTTCTTATTTTCTTTTGTGTTATATGCTGCTGAAAAAAAAGGATTCCCGACAGGGTGCTGATACTGTCATCTATGAGAGAATGGCTGATGGAATTGGTGATATCAAAAAGTCAACAATGGTGCATTTAGAACAATTTGGTTCTGCTGGTTTACGCACGCTTTGCCTTGCATATAGAGATTTAAGCAATGAATTTTATGAAAAATGGAATGAAAAGTTTATTCAAGCTAAATCTTCTCTCAGAGATCGTGAGAAGAAGCTTGATGAGGTATGTCAGTTTCATTATGCATTCTTTACCGTAACTATAATGTTATGTACGCATATATTTTTTTTCTTTCATAATCTACTTCCTGTGTATAATCACGTGCTGCGTAATGATTACTCTCAACTTCTAAGTTCTAACCGAGGTTCAAAAGTAGTTTGTTATTGATATTCATCGTCTGTTTGTATCACTACTACAAATGAGGTGATCTGGAACGTGCAGAAATTGGTTTTAGCCTAAAATGTCCAATATCAGAACGTTTTTGGCTAAGTTCAGCCAAATCTGATAGCTAAAAATATTAAGGGGGTAAGGTGAAGAGAAAAAAAGTTGAGATTCTTGAGAAAGAAAAGTGAGCAATCTGACGACACTCATCGATCCATTGAAGCAAACAAGCATCAGTCTCCAGCAGCAATCTGGCATCACGTAGTAGATGGAATCACAGTGATGTGTACACAACACAAATGAATTGAGAACTGGAAACACATGATAGAACTGAGAAAAGGTTACACTGTCTGTCGACCCGAACCAAAAGAACCAAATCCATTTGCTTTGGACTTTCAGTCTAAAGTTCAAATCTTAGAGTGCAGACGCCCCAGATAACCCTAATTGTTACAGACAAATGGTGGTTGGCCCAAATAAAGGGATATGAATCCTGCCCGAACCTAAATGGCTTAAGACCCTATGAAAAGTTCAACTATGAAATTGCATAAAACTTTGCTTTAGATGTAACCTAAGTTGTTGAATCGAAATTTGTATGGTGTTATCATATCATGTATCTTAAGATATATTATTTCATATGGAGTTTGCTTGAAAACTAATTGAATCATAAATATTAAATTAAACACATCAAGCATTAAGTGACAATATTATTATGAATTTGATAATTGAGAACAAAAATAATATAGGAAATGAGCATATTGAGAAGTTAAAGATGACGCCAATTAAGGACAAGATGAGAGAAAATCATCTTGGTTTGGACATGTGCAACATAACCAATAGGACCAATAGATGCTCCAGTAAGGAGGAGCGATAAGATAGTATTAAATGAGCTATTAGGAATAGAGAGAGGCCTATAGCATGGAATGAGGTTTTAAAGAAATATATGCTTTTTGTTGGTGTCACAAAGGACATGGTCCTTCACACTATTGGATGGAAGGAAATGATTCAAACATCCGACCCAAAAAGCTTGGGATAAAAGCTGTGTTCTAAATGGCGGCTGTCTCGACCGCCTAGGCGGTGCCTAGGTGATAGGTAGTCTCTCTCCGCACCATTTTCGGTAGGCGGTGGAGTAGGTGGCCAACGGAGCTTTGGCGGCGTAGGCGGTGTAGGTGGGCGCCTAGGCGGAGCAATACCTAACATGATGTTTTGGTCAAATAGTTTTGCAAGCATTATGGGCCTATGGTTCACTTTTACAAGACTAAAACTTAATAGATCTTTGTTCTACAACATAGTTATGCATAAAATATCCTTAAAATATGTATATAATGCAATAAACTGTGGTAAAATAGTAAAAAATGTCAAAAATGTATCAACCGTCTATGCGGTAGGCAGACTATTTCCGCCGCGCGCACACCCACCGCCGTTTAGAACCTTAGATAAAAGGCTTTGTTGTTGTAGCCAACTTTCTGAGTTGTTGTAGTCTCCTGGGATGTTGTATCCAATCATCGACGTGTTCAAAATCATCGTGGTCTTGGAGACACTGGAAGTCAATAGAAGATATCGAAAGGAGATGGTCCAAAGTAATGTTATAGAAACTAGAAAGCGCTAGGCGCACTACTAGAATAAGCGGGATTAGCGACGTTTTTTAGCGACTCCAGGTTAAAACGTCGCTAATTTAGCGACTCCATGTAAAACGTCGCTAGACGTCGCTAATTGGCGATATTTAACGACGTTTAGTAACTTTTATTCAGTTTTTACAAGATTAGTCGCTATAAGTTCAATTTTGGTCGCTAAACGTCGCTAATATATCTAAGTTAGCGACGTTTAGCGACGCAAATAGCGACGTTTATATTAGAAATATTTAGCAACGTGTTTAGCGACGACCGTAACGTCGCTATAATTTAATTTAGCGACGTCTTTCTTTGACGTCGCTAAACGTCGCTAAAATTTGGTTAATTAGGGCTCGGTTTCGTTTTTTTCTATCTGTCAAAATTTTTAAACGAAAAAAATTCCCCCCCCCCCGCTCCGTCGACCACCTGCTCCGTCGACCGCCTCTCCCCCGCGGCTACTCCGGCATCCCCCTCCTCTTCCTCGAGCTCTAGGTAAAGCCTAACTCTCTCTCTCTCTCTCTCTCTCTCTCAGAACACATGTGATACTGACACAGACACGACACACACACACAGACAGTGACACAGACACAGACACGACACACACACACTGACACAGACACTGATAAGGACCTAGGGTTAGGATTAGGTTTTTTGACATGGACACAGACACTAATATCACATGGACACAGACAGTGACACAGACACTGAGCTCGAGATGTGATGGATTGTGACAGTTGTAGTAGGGTTATTACCTGCAAGTGATACACTTTAGAAGTGTTAGTATGTGGAGTCATCAGTTAGTATATTATCTGTTGTTAGTATTGGTACATGGAGGAGACTAAATGAAGTTTGGTTACAGACTTGGGGCTCTGGCATGGGGCACAGCAGCAGTGCACCCAAATGGTGCCTGTCAGTTAGGCTTGGGGGCAGTCCCTTTGCACTGCAGAGGCATGCCTTAGTGCATCTCAGTTTCAGTTTGGTATCAGTCATCAGTACTTATACACTGATACGTATCAGGGACCGTATGAGGTATCAGTACAGGCAATTGTAGGAGTTGATGCAGGCAAGGTATAAAGTCAAGTGTCAATAGGGTATATATAGATATGTAGGTTAGTGATGTTTAGAGATTTTAGATAGGAGTGTACTAAGATGGTATCTAGAATAAGCGGGATGGCATGCTCGAGCCTTGTAGTGGGCAGTGAGAAGGAGGTCTGCAACAGTGAGCTCTTTTCAGTTGTTTTGAATATTGCTTATTTTAGACTTTGATAAATGAAAGTATGTATTATATCAGTTATGATCTTTATAGTACGGTTAAGTTATGAAGTTAGGTGATAAACCACTGTATGTAATAATTTACATGATACATACTGTCATTTTTGCAGAAGTATCTAGAAATGGATATGAATTACTATCTGCGTCATCGTTCGTGGATGTACAACCGTCATCCTGATGACATGTGCGGTGTGCGGGATAAATTCATTGAGGGTGTACAGCAGTTCCTGCAGTTCGCCAAGGCGTTCCCTTAGTACATGGACGGTACCAAAATTAAGTGTCCGTGTGTGAGATGTCGCAACAGAAAATATCATCCAGAAGTGGAAGTTACATATCATTTATACTTGAAGGGCTTTACGCTGAATTACTATCAGTGGACCGCGCACGGAGAACTTGTATCTCTAGTATCGGAGTCGGAGCCCTATGTGGAGCCGTATATGGATGTCCAAGACCACGATGCTTACGACGACGGATTGGTGAACATGGTTTATGATACGGCGGGGCCTAGTTTCAATCCTGACAATTATGATGCGGCGGGACCTAGTTTCAATCCGGACAATTATGATGCAGCCGAGGAGGCACCGAATGCCGATGCTGCAAAGTTTATGGAGTTGCTTGAGAATGCAAGGACTCCACTATATCCTGGTTATGAGGATCATTCACCGTTGGAGGTGGTTACAAGATTATTGAGCATCAAGTCCGATTTTAACATGTCGCAAGAATGCTATAATCGACTGCTCGATTTGATTATAGAGATCTTGCCCGAGGGTACAAAGTTGCCTAAAGACTTCTATCGATCTAAGAGGATGGTGAGATCGCTTTGGATGGGATACGAGAAAATCGATGCATGTCGCAACGGGTGCATGTTGTACTACAAAGACGACAAGGATGAAGATGCGTGCAGATTCTGTGGTGCTGATCGCTACAAGGCCACTGTTAGAGGAAAGTCTGTCGGTGCAAGGAAGCCTACCGATTCGATGCACTACTTGCCTTTGATGCCGCGGTTGCAGCGGTTGTTTATGGTTAAGGAGACTACAGAAAATATGAGTTGGCACAGGCGAAAACAGATTGAAGGAGTATTGGATCATCCATCCGATGGAGAAGCATGGAAGCACTTTGATCGAGAGTATCCACATTTTGCCGAGGAAGCGCGTAATGTCAGATTGGGGCTCTGCTCTGACGGTTTTACCCCATTCGGACTTTCGGGCTCCCAGTATTCGTGTTGGCCTGTGATCGTCACTCCGTACAATCTACCGCCTTGGATGTGCATGAAGACTCCGTATATGTTCCTAACCGTTATTATCCCGGGTCCGAACAATCCGAAGAGGAACATCGATGTGTATTTACAGCCTTTGATAGATGAGTTGAATCAGCTGTAGGAAGTAGGTGCCAACACGTACGATGTTTCTAGAAAGCAGAATTTTCAGATGAGGGCAGCACTTATGTGGACCATCAACGACTTTCCGGCCTATGGAATGTTATCGGGATGGAGCACCCATGGTCGTCTCTCATGTCCGTATTGCATGGACCGTTCTCAGGCTTTCCGTTTGAAACACGGAGGCAAATCGTGCTTCTTCGATTGTCATCGACATTTTTTGCCGAAGGATCATCCGTACCGGAGGAATCAGAATGCTTTTCGTGCGGGAGTTGTGGAGAAGGCCAATCCACCGCCAATGTGGCCCGGATGCACGATATGGGAAGAGGTAAAAGATTTACCAAGTACTATCGAAGAGCCTGCTAAGGGGTACAAGTTTGACAGATTTGGTCGCACCCATAACTGGACGAAGAGGAGTATATTCTGGGATCTGCCATATTGGAGCACCAATCTGATCAGACATAACCTTGATGTCATGCATATCGAGAAGAATGTGTTTGATAACATAATTAATACTGTAATAGATGTAAAGGGGAAGACGAAAGATAATCCGAAGGCCAGGTTGGACTTAGAAGATATATGTAGACGTCCTGCATTGCATTTGATAGAGGAGGGGAATGGAAAGTTAAAGCAACCTAAGTCAGTTTTCTCACTGGATAAAGAGGATAAAGGTAGACTTTGTAGGTGGATTCAGGGTCTAAAGTTTCCAGACGGGTACATGTCGAACTTGAGAAGATGCGTCGACCTCAAGGAGAACAAACTAGTAGGTATGAAGAGCCACGATTGTCACGTATTCATGGAGAGGTTAATTCCGATTGCATTTCGGGAATTCTTACCGCAGGTCGTTTGGGACCCATTGACAAAGCTGAGCATATTCTTCAGAGATCTTTGTTGTACTAAGTTGCTCGTCGATCGTCTAGAAAAGCAAGAGAGGGACATTGCGGTAACACTATGTAAGCTCGAAAAGGTGTTTCCTCCTGGATCTTCGACTATATGGAGCATTTGCCAATTCATCTTTCCTATGAGGCACGTGTTGGTGGTCCTGTCGGTTATCGGTGGATGTACCCCTTCGAGCGCCATCTGAATCACCTAAAGAGAAAGGTGAAAAATAAGGCACGGGTTGAAGGCTCTATTTGTGAAGCTTATGTTCTCGAGGAGATTACAAACTTTTGCTCGACGTATTTCAAACCGCATGTTGCTACTAATAGGACGAAAGCTCCCAGAAACGACGACGCATATCAGAAATCTAATGATGCAATACTCAAAGTATTCAATGCATCCGGAAAGCCTTCGGGAAAAATGAAGAAGAGATATTTGAATGACGATGAGCTAAGGGCTGCTCAATTGTATATATTACTCAATTGCGACGAGGATGAAGTAGAGAAGCTAGAGGGGTAAGTAATTAATACGTCCACGTTTACATCATCTCAATGTAATAGTATAAGATACTATTATGCTACTAATCAGCAGTTGCTTCATTGTTTTTCAGCACATATAATGATGAGTTGAGGTCGGTTAGACCCTACATAACAGACGAAGAAGTAGAACAAGATATGAGATGCCATTTTCCTTCTTGGTTGAGCGCATATGTAAGATGCTTGGTAATTACTTTTTATTTCTGTACTTGCAAAACAAATAACTTACTATCGCTACTTTGGTATTTAGGTCGATCGTCTAATATCACCCGAGACTGAATCTATTAGGACTCTAGCCAAGGGACCAATTACTGCCGTAAAAATATGGCCAAGTTTCCGTGTGAATGGGTTCAGGTTCAAGTCAACAAATAATCCTATCAGAGACAGCTTTCTGGATCTTGATTCCACGAAAAACAGTGGTTTGTGTATCAAATTTTCAAACTACAAAGACGTCAATCCGGGCAATAATTTTTTTGGCATCTTATGAGAGATTGTGGAGTTGACATATAATTATGGCACAGAACCTGCTAATATCGTGCTATTCAGGTGTGAATGGTTCGATCCGATTCAAGATCAAGGTTGGAAAATTGACAAGCATGGCCTTGTGGATATAAACTACAAGCGTAGATATCAATGCTACGAACCATTTGTCCTATCAAGTCAGGCTCAGCTCGTGTACTTCACAACTTATCCTAGACGGGGGACAACGAGGTCGGATTGGTGGGCAGTATGTAAGACTAAAGCTAGAAATACCTTTGACATTGACGAAATAGCTTATCAGGAGGACGATCTACCTCTTGTAACAAATATTGTAGATGTGGACTCAACGAAAGTTACTCATTACACGAGTAATAATATAGAAGATGTAGAATTATCCGAAGAGGACGACGAAGTAGATGAAAGTGAAGACGAGGAAGAGGAAGATCAGGACGACGAAGGCGAACAAGATAAATTTTCTGAAGATGATTAAAAATTTAAAATATTGCATGTAGAATGTAACTATATTTTGACTGTAGAATATAGATCAAGGTTAGAAAATTGACGAAGTAGATGTACCCATTAACGAATATATGTATTATATTTTGACTGTATAATGCTTTGAGATATGTATCACATTTCGACTGTAGAATGTAGTATATATTTGTGCTTCTCTATATTCATCATATGTTGTTATCAGATATGACAGAACGATGCGGAGGATTCGGCAGGTCCCGAGGTAGACAGAGTGTCACTCCGGTACTGCCTACTGTTGGTTCCGGATCATCGTCGCCCAGTACTCCAGTATATCGATCACTCACATCTCCGACTGTTGGGACGAGTAGTTCCTGGCGTGATAGTACACCCTCGTCCAGCGTTCCTCCTGCTGACGGAACCATGGGGACAGATGAGCATGTCGAGGAGGCCGTGCCCACGTTGTCCCAGCATCAGCAAGATCCTCCATGCGCACCTCCGGAGGAGACGAGGACAGAGATTTGGGCCGACGGTACAAAGTAAGTCAATTAGATGGTTTAGTATATATTTGTGTTTCTCTTTATTCATCGTATATTGACTTTTTCAGTAATCTAAATTATTATCTCTGTATAGATATTGTCCATCGTCGGTTTAGAGACGCCTGGGCCAATTTCTGAGGAACAACTACGGTGGCCCTTGGATCAACTACTCTGAGGCTCCGGAGGAGAGGAATGCGTTCTGGTTTGCGCACTTCCAGGTAAAAGTATATTAAATAAATCCTCTAATTTATGCATATTATATAGGCTCTATTCGTGATGCTAACTTAATGAATTATTTATTGTAGCAAACGTATTTTTATCCTCCGCACCGGGCCGAGTTGATCGAGCGGCTCTTTCCTACCGTTGCCGCCAAGCTTATCCGAGATGCTCTGGATGACCAGAAGGCTCGTGATCGTGCTGGAAAACCGATCCAAGGTTGGATCACGCCTGAGCAGTGGACTGCGATGAGGGCTAGATTTCACGATCCGAGCTACAAGGAAAGGTCTAAGAAGGCCAAGGCGGCTAGGCAGAATGCTGCCAAGTGGTGTGGTGGCTCGATTCCGATGACGGAACATTTTCGTCGTTTGGTATGTTTTTTTTAAAATATATTATTTTAATACAAGTACCATAAAATGGTACTTGGAAAAAATATTTAAGTTTAATAATAAATAATATATTTTTAATAGGTACAGAGGGGTGAGGATGCAAACATGGTGACCGTCTTCTTGGCCACCCATCGCAAGAACGGAAATCTCATTGATGAGAGGGCCTCACAGACCTATGTAAGTATTACTTTACTTTGTGTTTATTTTAATATAACTTAGACAATTATCGAGTTTCCAAACCTTTTCTAGGCCGAGTATCTTAGGCTGCGTGAGCGGGCGACTGCTAGTGCACCTACACCTGGAGAGGCTGGTACTTCGTCGCAGCCCGCTCCATCTCCGTCGGCGGACGACCTGTGGGTGACCGCAGCTGGTGGTCTCCAGAGGGGTACGTACTATGGTACGGGCTCCTATGGCGCCCTGGTTACGACGCAGTCATCTAGGGCCTCCCCGACAGCTGCGCATTCCACACACCCCTCGTAGTCGCAGCCCTCGCAGTCGTCGGCCAGAGTCCAGGAGGCCGTCCAGGAGGCCGTTGACCGTCAGATTGCGTCTTTCCGTGACGACTTACTGCGAAGTATGGAGGAGCAGTCCCGGTCCCAGCCGTAGGCGGACGATTCGATGCTCATCGCACGATTGGATATGCTCGACCGCAGCATGATGGAGCTACGGGAATTGACAAATGATATTAGAGCCTCCAATGATCGCAACATCATGGAGCTGCAGGCGTCACAGCTATCGATGGGCGAGAAGCTGACGAGGATGCAGGATTCAATGGGTCATAGCAGTACGAAGCTGTTATCTACCGTGGATTCTTACAACCAGCGACTCGCAGACTTGGAGCGGGCACGGCCTCCACCGACGTCACTGCCTTATCCATCGACATCGGTGTCGATTCCACGGGACGAGTATGAGGAGTTCTTATCCTTCAAGCGCGTCGGTGGTCAGCCTCCTGCAGATCCGCAGTAGTATAGTTATTTTTATTATTATTTAGGATGCGATTGTATATTATGAATTATTGATACTTCAACAATAGGCATGATGTATGATGCTTCTTGTGGTCTTTAATTTTTTAGTTAATTTAATTGGATTATATAGTTATCTTGCATATCCACATTTAATTGGATTGATACTTCAACAATGCTTCTTGTGGTCTTTAATTTAATTGGATTATATAGTGGAGATGGAGGAGGAGTCGAAGAAGGGTGGTTCTTGTGGTGTCAAGAAGAGGAGATGGAGGAGGAGGAGGACTAGAACTGCAGTGAATCACCAATCTGGACACTATTTTTTTTAAAAAAATTAGCGACGGTTTTAGCGACGTTTAGCGACGTTAAGTTACGTCGCTAGTTAGCGATGCTGTAACAAGTCGATAAATACGTCGCTAATAACGTCACTAATGACGTCGATATACGTCGCCAATTGCTGACATGGCAGTATAGCCAGGTCATTAAAGACGTCGGTGTAACGTCGCTATAGACGTCGCTAATCAGCGATGTTTAGCGACTTTAATAAACGTCGATATTTAGTGACTTGGCGTCGCTAAACGTCGCAAAAATTTGCGACACAGTAAAGTCGCTAAAAACGTCGGTATAGCGACGTTTAGCAACTTTTTTTTTGGCGACTTCGATTTTTTCGACAACTTTATAACGTCGCTAATTACGTCGCTAAACCAAATTAGCGACGACATTTTGTTATTTAGCGACGTTTTTAGACGTCGCTAATTTGACTTTTTCTGGTAGTGGCGGCAGTTATGCTGTACGGGGGAGTTCAGCACCCTGGCGGTCACATATGCATATATGCATGCGGAAAAAGCGTTCCCATTTAAAGAAAGCTTAGGCTCTTTTAGCATAATTTGAAGTATCGGCCGATACCTATCCGATGCGGCCGATACCGATACAGTTTGGTATGTCCCGATCCGATACCGACCGATACCCGATACTGACCGATACCGACATTAGAGGTCTCTTTTCCAGTCAATTCGGCAAAGAAATTTGAATTAAAAAAGACCAATTAGCAAGGGCGTAAAAGCATAGTAAGGTTGTAAAAGCATATAAATGAGGAAAACGTATCTATCGCATATAAATCAATCGACAATGGTGACTACTATTTCATTCAATTTCAAAAATACTAAAAAACAACACTAAAAATACTCTAAATTATGCATAAATGTATAAAATATATTTTCTAAAATGTTAATAATTTACTAATAGTTGTTTGCTTTTCGATACCAAAAAATCCGATACTCCAATCCGAAACCGCCGATACTACCGATACCGCCGATCCCGATACTCATTGGAATGATCCGATACCGATTACGATACCGATACTTTGAACCTTGTTTTTTAGTTCATTGAAATACACAAAATTATATATTTATATGTTATACAAAACTATATATATTTTTAGTACTTTCTTGAACCCATTTTTGTTTCTTTGCTGCTTCTAGCCTTCTGTAGCAGCCAGAAAGGGAAGGGAAAGAGACCTATAGTTTGGAAACCTACTAAAATTAATACTTTACCATTCAGTCATCAATTCGTTATTATTGACAGGTGGCTATTAAAATCTGAATTTATTTATTAGTGACATCTGGGCCATTAATGTCAATACATAATTTTAATTTAATATATTTTAATCAATTCATATTTTGGATTATGGTTTGATCTCATCTAACTTAATGAACATTTAAACTTGAACCAAATCTGAGAGTTATTTTATCTAATATAGTTCATAATTTAGATGCAATCATTTACAATTTAAATTCTAGAACAATGTAACCTAATCTAATCTAATCCATAGTTTAAAGTTAATCTTATCTAATATAATTGAATTATCTGACACTAGATTATATTCTAACTTACCAATCATATTAGAGTAGCTTTTAATTAAAGATCGCATTATACTTTCTATAAAATTCAACTAGATTTGATTTTAAATTGTGGATCAAATGCGGCTAAATTTTCAATTAGATTATATTATATAAGAATGAAATTTATAACTCAAAATTTAAAATTTAATCTAATTTAGGCTTAATGTTATCAAACATATTCCCAACTTTTTATCTAGTTTAAATTACTTATTGGCTTTCCAAAACTGAAAAAAAATAACTAGACCAAAATCCAACTAGACCAAAATATAGACGACGTTTTTCTTTTTTCGCTACATAATGTTACTTTTTCCGACAGTGTCATTTTTTCCCACATAATGCATCATACCCCGCCTAGAACTCATAATTTACTAAAATTTGGCAGTGGGTAGCCGTATAGCGCTTAGGCGCCATTTTTTAACATATTGTAGAACACTGGTAAAAAGAATTCATTTTAGAGGTTGCATGGTTGCCCATAATGGTTGCCCGTAAATGGAAATCCCATGCAACATATGTTGCATGCAGCATTTGTTGCTGTAAATGGTATGCAAATCCTTTGTTTGGTTGAGTGCAAACGATATATGTATATATATATATTATAATATATTATTATATGTATATATATATATGTATGCCTTTCATTTTTATTAATTATATATATATATGTATATATATATATATATATATATATATATATATATATATATATATATATATATATATATATATTTATATTATTATATATATATGTATATATATTATATATGTCTTTCATTTTATATATATATATGCATATATATACATATTCATATTATTACATTTATATGTATATATATTATATATATTATAAGTATATGTATACACAGATTATATATATATAAATATATATGTATTTTATATTTTCTTACATATAAATAGTATATATGTATATATATACTATATGTATTATTATATATATTATTCATATATATAGCAATATATGTATATATATTATATATTTATTATAAGTATATGTATACTTATATTTATGCACTTATTTTCTCTTATTATACATATGCAATTTATATATATGTCTATGTACTTATATTATATATATTATTATATTTATATTAAGTATATAAATACTATATTTATATACTTATATATATTATTTTATGTATTAAAAAATATATATGATGTCTTTATATATATATATATATATATATATATATATATATATATATATATATATATATATACTATTTAATATGCATCATTCATATATTAAATTCACGAACCCTGTACGTCTTGAACAGAGTACATCTTCAGCGCAGTCAGTGACCTCCTGTCACAGGACCCCTCAGACTTGACTGCGAGAACATGTTTTCAACACACTCAGGAAGTAGGCAAGTATACCTTGCCAAGTTTACTGTTTAAATATTAAATGTTGTTATATGCTAATTCTCCTGAAGTTCATATGACTGTATGTATCTGAGATTGCCTCGGGTACCGTCAACAAGTACGTTGACACGTAGTGTAAATAACTTAGTCCTTACAGACTTACCAACAACTGTGAGGGTATCCTAATATCCTCCTAGACCCTGACACGGGAACATGCAATAAGGTTGCAATACATATTGGGATGCGAGCTGCGTACTCGATTAGCTACCGGTGCGTGTGACGTGCATCACGGCTTAGCATAAAATCAGGAAAACTCAGGAAAGGTTACGACTTGGCATTAGTTACATTGGGCGGGAAAGATAACTAGTAGACGTATGGGACACCCCCTCCTTGAGTTTTATACCTTCGTACCATGCTCCTCGGAGATGGTCGATTGCAGAGCTACCCATGTGTCTGGGGGCATATGACACACATACTAGCCAGTCAACACGATTGATGAATTAAGTCAGCATATGTCAAGCCTACACTTTTCCATGCGTACTACAAGGTCTTTACTTGCATTCACTTAGATGGTTAGCACCCTGTATTTATTTATTCAGTATGTACATATATGGCATATTTTTATGTATCTTGTTATGTCCCGCTGAGGACCTGGTTTCCTTCCAGATTTAGATGAGGCCTTCTACCCCACGGTGTATGGTCCAGGACAGGAGACTCGATATGCCACCAAGGAGAAGTTAGAGGAGCCACCATCAGAATCTGCCTGATCCTAGAAGCTTGTTCACCTGGAGATGGAGCTATTTCCCTAGATAGACGATACTTTAGTCTATCTTATTTTTTGCACTATTATTATCTTTGGTAGTGGGTTTGTTTCCACCAGATGTGTACTATGACATTCAGACTTAGCATTATATATATTCAGCACTTATTTCTCGATATTTTTGTGGATGAGATAGATTTACCTGTATTAGACTTGTAGTATTTTAGGACAGCGTAGCACGTTTCTTTGGGTCCATTAAATTGGGTAAAACCCTTAGTGACGTGTCAGCTGGCCAATGCCACGTGGCCTGGTTCCATGTATTTTGGGACTGGGGTGTGACATCATGGATAAGTTATCAAGTAGCAAGTCATTCAGGATAGGACAGTTAAGTACTGGTCATATTAATTATCACTTTATTATATCGATAGATGAGAATAAGAGTAGTGTGAGAACTCCTCGAGATCAGATCCACAATTCTTAAACCAAACACGGACCGGGATTGCATACCTTCCTTTGAGTTAAACTACGTCCCTTATTCTATCTAACGTATAATAAGGTGATCAAGAAAAATTAGTAAGTGCATATAAGGCCACATATACATGGCTCATGTCAGGTACTTAGTTAATTTAACACAGGATCATATCTGGGTCATACAAGTCCTTTTTAAGTTTAACAAATGGCATCAAAATCATTCAATCAAACGAGAATATTTTTAAACCAAACAAGTGTTCAGCGTGTGCATGAAACAATAAGCGCACCAGGATGTCGCATAAAGTTGAGGCCGCATGCAGTCGCGGGCCGTATGGATGTCAAGGCCGCATGGGTGAGGCGAGGTCCACTCTTCGGGACAAGTGCCAAAGTGATGGACAATAAATATAAGTAAGAAAGGTAATATAAAGTGATGGATGTGACTGATACAACAAGCAATAAAGTGTGTCAAAAGAACAAGACAAAATCATGAAAAGATGACCCAAGGTGGTGCTGAGTCATGTGTTCAAAGAAAGAAAAAATGCATAGCTCGAGGCCGCATGCTCCTCTTGGCCGTAAACACACTTGGCCGCATGAAATATTTTTGGATTTAGTAAAATTTTATTCGTTCAAGTTTCATGGATTTGGCCAAGGGGCATATGTGCAAATTTTAGTCATGTGTCCAACAAGATGGCCGCATGCTGACTTTGGAGCGAGAAGTTCAGGCCGCATGCTAAGCGTGCCGCATGAAGCTTCTTCATCCCAGTAGCAGGTTTCGGCCATGGAAGTTCCAAAAATTCAAGTTTTGTTCCTTCCATACGTCAAACGAAGTCCAAAACCAACAAAGTAAAGTTATAAACTACTCAAAATCAAATGCTCATCAATATAGAACACCAAGTTTTCAAAAACAACAATTTTTTAGAGATCAAAATCGAAGAAAAATCAAGAACACATAAAAAGCTTTAAACTTAAAAATGTAGATCTACACTAATCAATCCACCAAATCCAAAAATACCAAGTTCTAAACATATCGAAAATCATATAGCAAACATAATGGACTCATAAAATAAAAGGTTTTTCCATTTTCATGCAAGGTGTACTTGCCCATGGAAGGAGAGAGAAAACCTAAGAGAGAGAATAGAAAGAAAATAATGAGAAGGGAGAGAGTGTATTTTGGTTTACATAGGGAGAGTTTGGATTCACTTAACCAATGGTTCAAGTCATGACCAAGCCCTGATGTCACACCCCGGTCCCAAAATACATGAAACCAGGCTACGTGGCAATGACCAACTACGTATCCAAGTGGACTCTAGTCCAACTAAAATATGTATAAGTTGTCATAGATTTGTATAGCTGAGTCTATATCATCTTTCTAACTCAATCCACAAGAAAATATCATAAAAAAGGAAGATATGAGTATCAATCTGCAGCCCAATAATCATACTTGCCCGAATAGACTCGAGAGACAATAATATGAGTTTACAAACACTATGCTAAATAGGAAAAAAATAAACAGAAAGAACAAAATAGATAAACTACAAAATACCTGATACATGTAACTGCTTATAATACTTGTAAACCGGAAAGATACTCATCAGCAACTTCAGGAGAACTCAACGACAATAAATATTGCAAAACTGGAAGAGAACCAGGTCCTTAGAGGGACATAAAAACATACATAAAAATATGCCACTAATGATACAAAATACTACAATAAATAAGGGTGTACCAAGCTAAGTGTAAATACAATAAGAACTACGTTCGACGCATGAGCTGTAGGCTAAATGAGATTGGCATAATTTTCTAGGGGAAATAGAGGCCTACATATGGCGTAGCATTGTGGACACCAGGGGCCATCTCTCTCTCATAATAATAAATTCATGGTCGTCATACCCGGTACTCCGGCGGAGACGGCGGGTTACAAAGTGAAGTGTAAACATAGCCCATATGTCTAGTGAGTATTCTCCCCACCCAATGTTGCTATATCTGTCGTGCACTACGACTTGTCCAGCTCCTACTCATGAGTCAAGATCAAGTATCTAAATGCTGCTATTACGTATCTCGATTGTACTAGTGTATGACTGGTACAAGAGTCTACGTCCACACATGAACTACTCCGTGTCATAAATGTGTCAAGGTCATAGAGAGATTGGGGCACCTCTCAAATAAGGCTTTGGCTTCTAAGTACTAAGTTGTGCGTAATCGGTCCAACACCGACTTGCACCCAAGTTATTCTTGGACGCGCAATATCGTTCAATCAGAATAATAAAATAAAATAAATGCAGTTATAGTATTTAAAAATTATTGTAAATAAAAGTGGCAAGGTATACTTGCTTGGGTCCAGTAGCTGAAAGTAAGAAGTAGATGGTATATAATCCAAGTATGAAAAGTTCAAAGAATATAGTGAAAGATAATTTAAGATTTAATTAATTATCTCAAGCTAATAATTTATATATTAAATAGCATTGGTTATACAAATATTTATAATTTTATATATGTACTTGAATATAATAATATCCTTACCCTCATATTTTTTTTGTTCCAGTGGTATATCGTACCTTCCTTAAAACTAATAAGCATCTTGTTCAAATTTGTAGAATACCCTCGTCTTTTTATCCAATACAGACACATACTTATTTATATTTTAACCCATACACTGCATAATCTAACCTCTATACATACCCACACGTTGGTGATCCCCAACCATTTAACCTGTTCATGTATAAAATAAAAAATAAAAATAAACAACACCACCATCATAATTTATTATACCAGGAAGAACTCACAATCATAACACAACACAAACTGACACATCATCAATCAATACTCCTCAAAACCTCCACATATGCAATAACATCTCATTCACTTAAGTATCCTACTACTCCTATCAACAATGCTCCCTACTTATATCCCAACTATCATAACCTCACAATTCTTTCCATTTCACAATATTCACCAGAAATCTATACCCTTCTCTTCATAAAATCAAGATGAACGCATACACATGGCCATTTATATATATTATCTTTATATATACTTCCATGGTCTTCCATTTCATATTTTTAAACCAACTTCATTCACGTACACTTTCCGGTTCAACACAGACACAAGAGGAGAGTACTTCCTTTATGAAGTGTATTCCATTCTCGGATACACTCATTGAAATCACTAATGTTCCCCATACATTATCTATCAAGATACTCATGATTTTATCCCTACACAAAATCACCATTTCATGAGTTTATTTATATATATATATATATATATTCTCTCCTTCTCTTGCAATGAACGCACCATCTATATTGGGTTCACTTCTCTATTATATCTCAAGTGATATCTCTCCCTCACTCAACAGAGACAAGAACATACACTCGAGCTCCCCTTACTACCACTCCCATACAACATGTACGATGAGCCTACATACTAATCAGTTCTCTACTACCCATATTCACAGACCTCTTGCCACACACAACTCATATTCATTTTATACTTTAAGTATGCGTGAACTAAGGAGAAGAGGAATACCAAGTGGAGAAGAGATCGCGCTTGACCGAATGTACTTCGGTGAAGCGTCCGATGTCGATGATGTCAACCTCGACATGTACCGTAGCTCGAACGGATGGCGTCACCTGAACCCCGCGGTTGCCGCTCGCCTATCTCCCAACACTCGGCGGGCCCACCGAGCGTTTCCGCGAGTACCAACCGCTCGCCTATCGGGAACGGGGAGTGACAAGTCACAAACAAAAGATAACAACTATTAATTTTTGAGAATGTTTATATATTAACTATATTTAATTATCGATAAAAAATGTTATTTTTCATATGAACTATATATTTTCGAGAATGTTTATATATTCACCAAACATGATAATGTATTTTTTTCAAAAATCTAATTCAAAGATATTTTGATTTCAGAGAATATATAATGTATGCCTATGTAGTATTCCATAGATTATACAATGTTTAGTACACTACATTATTTTATTTTATGAACATTAACCAAGCAAAAATTCTTAATACTTTCTCATTTTATAAACTATCACTAGAACTTCTTAGTATGTTAGGAAAAGTTAGAGATAAAATTCAACGTGATATCAATTTAAAAAACAAACAAACATCGATTGAGTCATAATGTATCAAGGCCTTATATTTTAATCACAATATTATGTGTATAAAAAATTATTAATTTATATTACGTGGGACCTATGTGAACTGTTTATAATGTATTATCATATAATTTAGTGAATTACTAATTTAACACATTGTTTCCAAGTAAAGACCGGCCAAAAATATTATTTAACCAAGGTTATTAATTTATATGAGTATCAATTATCGAGGTTTATGACCGTTGGATGCTATAAATCAATAACAAAAATTAGATAAATATAATTGTTATTTTCTAAATTGAGAATCCATACTATTATCTTTAGGCTTTATCAATCAGAGGTAGCACATCTCTAGTTGTCTATAAATAAATGGTTTCAGAGTCTAAGGATAGGAACCAAGGTAGATTGAATGATTCAGTTGGTTCTAGATATACAATATTTACACTTTCAAGATACATATTATCGTAATCAAACTCTTGATAAGGTGATCTAAGTACGGGACCTAAGTTTGGAGAGACTGTATAAATCGATTTTAAAGGCACTTTGGTCTAGCTTCCGAGTTCAAGATGGAGTAGAAGATGTGTGATTGACACCCGATATTGATATGCTTTAGTAAATATAGTTGGTATAACACTATATTCCGATGGATGGAGATCAAACTATGTTGGATCTTCATATTTTTCTGTCATGACTTGCTCCCAAATAATTGAGTATGAGTACTTGAATACATCCAAGCTACGTCGTGGTATCATCGATAATATGTTGTATATATCTACGGGTCACTAAACCACATCATAACATTCACAATTCTACAAGTTTATCATCTAAAATATAGCAAGACTAACGCAGAGAAGACTTAAAAGATACTAATGCAAGCTATACATGCAATTCAAACTAACAAGAGAAGAAATATGACCATGAACTTTGATCTCAAAATCGAAGCGTTGTAGTCTAGGGTGATAGTCTTCTAAGATATCAATGTTGGTTATCCAATAAGAATTGTAGCAACATAAAATTACGACTACAAAGTTACATAATACAATATAAATATATCATGCCACGATTAATCTAAGAAGAAGTATAACTGTAGATAACATGGTGATAAGAATACGACAACAAGAGCATAAACTAGATGACACTAACATAATGCATAACTAAAAGGTAACAATATAATGGAACTAGAATAACAAAAAGTAATCAAGTAGAGTCAATACATGTTCGTTTATTATAGAATAAAACTTTCGAGTATAGAATTAGATTTAACTGTTGTTAAATTAAAGTTTTATTCTTTAAAACTTACATGAATAACTCGAGGGACATGAGGTTTATATGTTCAGACTCAGAATAAGGTGGGGGTTATATGTTGCGTCCGGTTGAAAGCTTAATATTCACAAATTCGATGACAAGAAAGTTGCATAGAAAATTTAGTTTCACGTCACATGGAAAGTGAGAGAATGACGTATAGATAATAGATATACAAAATTGGTTATGGATTTCACAAGAGTAGATCTTAAGTCTAACTATAATATTAATGTTGAAATTCCTACCCCAAGTAATAAAAATCTTTTTATTTTTCTTCAAACACAAGAAGATTCTAAATCAACACTTCATAGATTACACCAGGTCATAATAAGCTCAACACCTGTAATAATATTTCACACACTTCCTTATGACAGATTAGAGACCCTCGTTTCTAATCCTACGCCGGTACTCTCACCCCCTCAGAAAACACAAATAAACTCTCCCCAACCAAGGGCCCAACGCGCCTCTAGACCGGTCACCGGACCCACCACCACTCTTCCACGACCACCCTCGAAAAAATCAAACCAGAAATTTCCACTTCCGATCCATCATTTTTTTTCTTTTGCTTCGGAGCGATCGGACCGGAGGAAGTGGAAATGAGCAGCGGCGACCGGTTCAGGGCGTCGACGATCCGGCTGGGAGGGGAGGGCGGCGCCGGATCCCGGCCGGCGGGGAGGAGCGAGTCGTCGTCGGCGGCGAGGACGGTCCAACTCGGCCGGGTCCAGCCGCAGTCCCCAGACTACCGGACCATCTTCTGCAACGATCGGGACGCCAATATTCTCGTCAGATTCAAGGTCTTCTTAGATCTCTCCTCCTCCTTCGATTCGGTTATTTAGTTTTTTGATTCGTTCAGCACAACATGGACACAACGGCACGAACACGACACCGATATCTTGAGTGTCTCCGACCAGAGAACAAGAAAGAAGAAAATATGTCTTTGTGTTGTTTGGACAACGTTGGAGTAGCTGAACGGAAGAAGCGGATTCGAATTGCCGATGCCAAAAATTTGGGATAGAAGGCTTTATTGTTGCAGTTGGATGTTTTTGTATGGGAGGCAATACATTGAAGACGGTGGCGAATGAGGATAAGTGCAAGAGAAAGTTGTAAATTGTGTTACATAACTTACAATGGTTTACATATGTGCGGCGTAGACCAATAGATCTAGTAGTTAGGAACGATAGAGAATGATAGAGGTATAAGGCCTAAATGAACTTGGATTGAGGCCGTAAAGAAGGATACAAGAGGAAAATTGATCATAGTAGGGTGGAATGGAAGATAAGGGTTCAAATAGCCGAACACTAAAGTTAAGTTTGGGGGTTTAACGTCTGGAACACAAGTAAAATGGATTAAATATGGACAAAAACAAGACTATGGGCTAGTTTGGTTGCTGTTAGGTTTCATTCTAGACTCTATTTGGTACCAAACGTAATAATAAAGCCAAATGACGTGTTCCTGATGGACGTTTGCTCAAATTTACCATTCATTTTGGGTCAGATGGACGTTTTAAGAACGCTAACCAAGAGTGTCTGGAAATGGGCACTTGAGGAAACGCCTGTCCCCCAATTATAACCCAACCCAGGCCTAATGGCGATGATGGGGACTAAGTAGATATAAGGGTACCTTGGAGAAACTTCACTAAAACATTTTATTATATTGTAAAACAGAGAGTGCGGAGAGAAAATACACTTCTTATATAGACCTCTAAAACAGAAATCCTAGTTAGACGCGGAATATGATTTTCCACTTCAAGTAAAATGTCACTTATAAGTATCGGTATTCAGAATGTGAGATTGGAAATTGGGATTGAGTTCAATGAAGGCGACACCTGGGAACCACTTTTAGGTGAATAAGGGACAACTATGCAATATTCCTTGAATATTAGGATATAGACCCTCTTTTTTCCCCCTTTATATATCCTTGGTTGGCAATGAAGAAATGATGGTCGATTCTCCGTGGTGGAACGGTGACGAGTTGTCATGACCTACTCCCAAATAATTGGGTCGAATATGTGAGTACGTCTAGCCGATGTTTTAGCATCGACGGTAATATGATATCTATATCTTTAAGTCAAAACAACATATCATCTATCACATCCACATATCTATATGTCTATCATTATGAATATAATAAGAGAGGTTGAAAAACACACAAATGAAAAATATGTATTCCAAACTATTAGAAGGAATATAACCATGAACCTCAATCTTAATCTCGAAGCACTGTAAATCGTGGTAAGAGTCGTCTAAGTTGTTGTGTTAGTTATCCGGTTAGGATTGGAGCAAATACAAGTACAACAGTAAAGCTTACACAATATGATATATGTACTAGCACTAATATGATCAAGGAAGACAAAAAAAGAACTATATGTAACATGATAACTAGAATATGACAAAGGAGAACATAAACTATGCCACACTAGAAATATGCTCACTATGGAACTAACATGAAAGACAGTAACAAGTATTAATATATCTACAATGTGTTTTAGAATAAAAACTTTTAGCATGTGGACAACTATGAGATATACGACAATCGATGCGTGAGGTCCATGGCTACTATCTACAAAATCTGACAATTTTAAGGAGTGCACAATTAATTAGCCACATGCTTTCTCATTGTATTCCTCCACCCATATCTAACAACTAAACATGGTCACAATATCCTTGAAACACGAATATTGATAAACAATAAGTGAACATGTATGGAACAATATCAGGATAAACACTTTCTGTCGTGTACAAGCAAAGACTATGAATCAAGAACCACTAACATAAGATAAGAGCAGGAACTATCAACTATAGCAATATATGATAAAGGTAATACAATATGCATGTTGATCGTGGTTGGATGAGGAGCCCAAACCATGAGCTATGAACTACCCAAGGCTTACCTCGGACTAACAAACATGTTGATTGCGACAAAACGAGGAGCCAAAACCACGAGCTATGAACTACCCAAGCCTACCCTGGACTAACAAACCCACAA
Source organism: Iris macrosiphon (assembly GCA_036927795.1). Taxonomy (NCBI): domain Eukaryota; kingdom Viridiplantae; phylum Streptophyta; class Magnoliopsida; order Asparagales; family Iridaceae; genus Iris; species Iris macrosiphon. Next base: position 9,386,957 of record JAYESA010000018.1, read on the forward strand.
GCCACAAGTAACAATCGAAAAATCCCACAAACATCCAACAACATCAAGAAACATAAACAAAGTTAAATTAGGATTCTATATTAGGCAGATATGTTACTTATTAACTAAGTTAACTAGGTTTCTTATTAGACAAGTTATCTAGATCTAGGTTACTTATTAGGCAAGTTACTAATTCTAGGTTATTCTAGTTCATCTATACTCTAATTCATTAACATAAAAGTTCAATCCATGTTTCAAAATTCACATTTCGAAATTCACGTTTCGAAATCCGTGATACACAAATCAAGGTTTTAAAAGAGCTAGGCGTTCATGTTTCGAAATCTGTGGTACACAAATCAAGGTTGTAAAAAGAGCTAGGCGCTAGTCGGACGGGCACCCGTCTCCTAGCATCTAGCCCGCCTAGATCTAGACTGCTAAAAAAAATAAAAATCCAAAAATACTGCTAAAAATAGTAAAAAAATCTATAAAATCCCAAAACATGCATAATCGGGTGTCGGAGGGACTAAGCAGGCACCTAGACGGGCGTCGGACTGGCACTAGGCGCCTAGCGCCGCCTTTTAGAACAGAGAAATTGAGATGCAATCATTGACCACAAAGTCAACGGTCTCGTTTTGACGATCCATACGGTCAGATCGTAGATTACAGCAACCAGATTTTCTCAAGATCGCTACGGAGAAAACGAATCAACTATCCAACATGAGATCTTCTGCAATTACAAGAAGGTCAAATCTAGACAGACAACCAACAGAGTCTACGTCGCACACGGTGCACGGACCAAATTTCCACGATCCAACTGTCTAAATCAATCTAGACAGAAAGACGAATATTTTGGCATTTTTGGAGGCCGATTTGACGTCGGGCGACGAAGGTACAACTTCGGGTACTGCTGGACACGATATTGACACGTCGCACTGTTAAGAAGCAAATCATCCGTCAAACGTCGTCGTGTCACACAAATTCTTCCACATATAGAGAGGGTCATGCCACAAGCTGTCACGACTCTCACCCGGGTGTTCGGGTACGAGTGCGTGGGTACGTCCAGCCTACGCCGCAGTGTCAGCGGTAGAACGCTGTCTGGAACTAGTACTGTATAACCAACACCTCATAATATAAAAGAAACATATATTATACTCAATCACAAAACTAAGGTAGGTGAAAACATGCTATATATGTGTGTGTGTGTTTGTGTGTAAAGGTTACAGTACAAAATCTTGTATTCCTAACTCATACAACTATAGTAAGTCTGCAAACTATAACTATTGTCATAACTAGGTCTCCCGCTTGCGACCTTCCTCGATCCTCCAGAGGTAAAATCAGGTTCGAAGCTATTTTTCCAAAAATCTATAATAGATGGGGCACATGTCCTTCTAAGTGCTACTTGAAATATTATCCAGTCAGGATTGAACGAGTACAATTCTAATAGCAGTTTCAATACATGACAAGGACTATAAAACAGTGATAGAAAAAAAGTAGTACATGATGGATACATAAACTGACATCAAGGCATGGTAAGAAATGAACAGAAAAATGAATAAACAGAAAAATATGTCATATATCAACAAGAAAATCTTTAATCACTAAGTGTTTTGAAATACTAGTTTGATAATGTGATCGGCTTAGGATTGCACAATGGGAGCCGGCTAATCATACGTGAAGTGTATGGTTAGCCTTTGCATAGGAATTATATTTGCACAGGATTTAAGGGTATGATCACATATAAACTAGCATCTTCCTGCCCCGACTAGCATACATGAATCACACAAACATCAAGTATTACACAAGATCAAGGTCTAAAAGCACAAGATATGCTAGTCCGTGTATCTTCGTGTCATGAATCAAGTATAACAATACTACATGTGTTATAGAAATTATCAGTAAGAAAACCATCAGAGATTGTACTCGCTTGGGGTCCAAAGCGGATGAAACAAGTCAGAGTGTGTGACGGGGTCCAGATAACCTATATTATGAATAATTCACATTAATTGGTGAAATATAATTAAGTAGATTTAACCCACTAGATTTCTAGGTCAATTTTATGCTATTTCTGGTTATAGATGGGACAAATATCTATATAAAAACTTAAATATAAAAATAATATATATATATATATATATATATATATATATATATATATATATATATATATAGATACACATATATGTAGATACATATATAAATACATATATAGATACAATATATATAAGATATATATAGATACACATATATATAAGATATATAGATACAATATAGTATACATATATAGATAATATAGAGTATACATATATATATAGATATATAGATACATATATAGATACAATATAGTATACATATATAGATAATATAGAGTATATATATATATATATATATATAGATATATATATAGATACATAGATATATAAGTAAATACATATATTTATATAGCTTTTCTATTGCTGCTTGCTACTACTGCTGCTTGCTGCTGCTCTGCTGCTTGCTGCTGTTACTGCTGCTGCAGCTACTGCTGTTGTTACTGCATGCTGCTGCAGCTAATGCTGTTGTTACTGCAGCAGTCCCTCCCCCTATTACACATACACACACATATATACCTTAATTTAGAAACATAAGAAGGGTTGGGGGATATCTTATTGGAGAGCTAGCAATCCTCCAAGTGTTTGAAGATTGAGGTGAGATGAGGGGTGGTGAGTGAAAGAGGGTGGGGAGGTGTTTATATAGGAAAATGAGGAAGAGATGAAGGGTTTAGAGACCATGTGAGAGGAGTTGGGTTTATGAGAGAGTGAAATGAGGAAGAGGTGTGGAGAGTGATGATTTGTAAGAAGGGAAGTGGGTGAGGGCATGTGAGAGGGGTGGTGTTCATTTGGGGGTGATGAGGTGTAAGAAGGTGAATGGATGGGGGCATGTGAGGGGTGTTGGGGAGTTGTGATGTCATGAGTGATGTCATAGGAAATGTGAGATGTCCTTAGAAGAGTGGAAGGGGTGATGTCATGATGACATCATCATGATGCAAGTGATGATGTCTTCGTGACATATGCGATGATGTCATCGTTTGTAAAATCTAGTTAACACAAAAAATAGTGAGGTTTACAATTCTACCTTAGAAAAATTTTGTTCTCGAAATTTAAAGTATATCATACAGAAAGAAAGAAGAAATACCTCAAAATTCAAAGAGGTATGGGTACCGCTCACGCATCTCATCCTCTCTCTCTCCCAAGTAGATTCATCCGGGGAGTGATGACTCCAAGCGACACGAACAAATAAAATCATCTGGTTATGCAGCACCTTTTCTCTGCGATCTAGTATCTCCACGGGCTGCTCTTGGTAGCTGAGGCTCGGTCCCACTTTAATCTCTGAGTGATCTAATACGTGGTTAGGGTCATCCACGTATCGTCTCAGCTGGGATACATGAAACATGTTATGTACTCCCTCTAATGTTAGGTGGCAAAGCTAGCTGGTAGGCTACGGCACCAACCTTTTCGGTAATACTGAAAAGTCCGATAAACCTTGGACTGAGCTTCCCGCTTCTCCCGAAACGAATCGTGCGACGTGTTGGAGAAATTCGCAAGAACCTCAAACTCTAACGGTCTCCGGCGACTATCGGACCAGTGCTTCTGTCTGTCCTGAGCCACACGAAGTCTTTTTCTAATCTGCTTTACCTTCTCCGCAGCATCTACTACCATTTCTGGTCCCAACAATGTTCGCTCGCCTACGTTGTCCCAAGATAATGGGGTACGACATCTCCGATCGTACAGAGCCTCGAATGGAGACATCTCGATGCTTGCATGGTAACTATTGTTGTATGCAAACTCTACCAGATGAAGATGATCCTCCCACGAACCACCAAAGTCTAAAATACAGGTCCGAAGCATATCCTCTAGCGTCTGAATAGTCCTCTTTGACTGTCCATCCGTCTGAGGGTGGTAAGCGGTGCTAAACTTTAGTTTGGTACCCAAGCTAGACTGCAAACTTCTCCAAAATTGGGATGTAAATCGACTATCCCGATCGGAGACGATATTCATCGGAACCCCGTGCAACCTGACAATCTGCTTCACGTACAATCCAACGAGCTTTTCTGTAGGCAATTCCATTTTAAATGGCAAGAAGTGGGCTGATTTGGTCAACCGATCAACGATGACCCAAATTGCATCTTTTCCTTCCGGAGTGCGTGGAAGTCCGGAAACAAAATCCATCGTGATATGTTCTCATTTCCACTATGGAATCGGTAGTGGCTGAAGTAACCCGCCTGGTCTCTACCTTTCGGCTTTGACCTGCTGGCATACTAGACACCTGGAAACAAAACGTGCTACCTCTCGCTTCATACCATACCACCACACGTGATCTCTTAGATCCTTGTACATCTTGGTAGCTCCCGGATGTATAGAATACTGAGAGCGATGAGCTTCTCGCATGACTTCTTCCCGTAGATCTCCTCTAGGAACACATAGCATCACTCCGTGTCGTAAAGAGCCATCTTCTGTAATGGTAAAATCATCTAGCAATCCGACATGTACCTGAGCTCGGATACTTCTCAGACTTTCATCTTGACATTGTGTTTCCCGGATCTTGTTCATCAATTCCGACTGAATCTGCATACCCATCATCTGTATTTCAACTCCGGGAATTATTATTTCAATACCCAATTTCTCAAAGTCTGCTAACAAGTGGCGGTCCATCGTCAGACACATAGCTACTGGATACCTGCTCAAGGCATCTGCAACTACGTTGGCCTTTCCTGGATGATACTTCAAGACGATATCAAAGTCCTTCATAAGCTCTAGCCATGTACGCTGTCTCATGTTCAGCTCCTTTTGTGTGAAAACGTACTTCAAGCTTTTGTGGTTAGTGAATATTTCCACATGCTCTCCGTACAAATAATGTTTTCACAACTTCAATGCAAAGATGACAGCTGTCAGCTCCAAGTCATGGGTAGGATAGTTCTTCACGTGTGTCTGTAGTTGTCTGGATGCATAAGCCACCACCTTATTGTTTTGCTCTAAAACACATTCCAAACCCTTTTCTGAAGCATCGCTGTAGATGGCAAATCCTCCTGATCCCGATGGCAATGTTGGAATATGAGCCATAGTCAATCTCTTTTTCAACTCATCAAATGCTGCCTGGCATTCCTCAGCCCATACAAAAACTACATCTTTCCGAGTGAGTTTAGTCAAAGGCTCTGCAATTCGAGAGAAATCTTTCACGAACTTTCTGTAATATCCAGCCAATTCTAAAAAGCTTCTAATTTCTGCAACAGAGCTCGGAGTGGCTTAAGACTCTAAGGCAGCAATCTTCTTTGGATCAACTGATATTCCATCTCTAGTCATTACATGTCCGAGAAACTCCACTTTGTTTAAGAAAAACTCACATTTAGAGAGTTTTCCATAGAGCTTCTCCTTCCTGAGAGTTTCAAGCACTATCCTTAAATGCTTCTCATGTTCTTCTAGCGTTGAGTATACAAGGATATCATCTATAAACACTACCACGAACTTGTCCAGGTACTGGTGGAATACCATGTTCATCAAGTTCATGAAAACTGCCGGGGCATTAGTTAACCCAAACGGCATCACCAAGAACTCGTACTGGCCGTATCGAGTCCTGAATACAGTCTTCGGAATATCTTCCTTTTTCACCTTCACCTGATGATATCTAGATCTCAAGTCAATCTTTGAAAATACCTTCGCGTCACTCAACTGATCGAAGTGATCATCTATTCTCGGCATCGGATATTTGTTCTTGATTATGAGGTTGTTCAGGGCCTGTAATCGATGCACATCCGTACCGATCCATCATTCTTCGGCACAAAAAGTACTGGAGGTCTCCAGGGCGACGAACTTGATCTGATAAATCCCTTGTCTTCTAATTCATCGATCTGATTCTTTAGCTCCGCCAGCTCATTGTTGTTGATCCGGGAGACATGCTGCGATATTGGTTCTGCTCCCGACATTAGATCAATAGAGAATTCAACATCTATATCTAGCGGCAATTCTGGTAACTCCTCGCGAAACACATCTAAGAACTCAGTAATAATAGGATGGGTAGCTCTTTCTCCTCTATTATAGCTTCGCAAAGAATTCCACGATCTGGCTTCTCAGTCTTTCTAGCAAACTCGAACTCCGGCTCTCCTGGAGGTCGAAACAACACACGATCTCTGTGGCAGTTAATGCTAGCGAAATGCATACCCAACCAATCCATTCCAAGGACAATGTCAAAACTTGGAAGTGACATTACGAGTAAGCTAGCAGACAAAACACGGTCTCCTAATGTAACGTGATACCCCTTGCAAACATCACTGACTAGGATGCCTCCCCCAGTCGTGATCTTACAGTTTCTACTCAAGGGTTCCACTACTAAATTATGCTTAAGTACAAAAGACATATATGAAACTATGGGATGCACCATAATCAAATAATGCTACGGCTGGAATAGAATCGAGAAGAATGGAATCTGCTATAACATCACCAGTGGGTTCAGTTTCCTCGACAGTTGTAGCGAAAGTTCTGCCCTGCTGAGGAGCTCCCCTCTGCTGGTGCTGGACAAATTGCTGCTGTTGTGTTGGAAGTGGAGGTCCCCTCTGCTGTTGTGCCACTGGTGGCTTAGCTGGTCCCTTTTGATTTGTTGCATCTCGAATATGACAGTCCTTCATCTGATGTCCCGTAGAACCACAGTATAGACAAAGTCTTTTCTGCATATTTCCTAGGAATGTTCCAGTTTCTTGCAAAAATGGCAAAAATGGGTCTGTTGGATCGGTCTTTGAGGATGCAGATGAGTCGAAAATCTAGTTGGAGGACAATGCTGCTGCTGCTGATGCTGAAAAGTCCTCGGCTGAAAATGGGAATGTTTTGCTGGTCCCCTGCTGCTGTCTCCTTCGAATGCATTCCGGTCCCGCTTGGGTTTAAAGCCCATGTCCACCTCGATCCTCTGGGCTTCTGCTACAATCCCAACAAAAGTCGTAATACTAGAGGGGATGATAATGACTCGAATTTTTTGGGCCAAGCCTTGCCGGAATCTGCGAGCTCGGTCCTCCGGATTTCTCACCATATATTCTGCGAATCGGCTCAGCCTGTCGAACTCTCCAGCATATTCATCTACTGAGAGACTACCCTGCTCAAAGTTCTGGAATTATTTCTCCAGAACGCCCTGGGCTACTGCGGGAAAGAACTTCTGTTTGAAAATGTGTTTGAACTGGTCCCAGGTTAGGTCTGGATCAGCAAGTCTGGGCTCATTTCTGAACCAAGTACGGACGATATCTTGAAGCTGCAAGCCTACAGCCTCTATCTTCAGGTCTTCCGGTATCCGAGCAACCCGCATAATTCGCTCGATATCCTCGAGCCATTAATCCGCATATAGGATCCCTTCAGTTCCCTTGAACTCCCGATGAGCTATCTTCTTGAAGTCCAAGATATCGCCTATTTTCTGTTGAATAGACTGTTGTTGCTGAGATGCAACCTTCTCCATAGATGCCAAAGCCATATGATGGGACTCTCAATGCTTTGTTGCATCATTTTTGTTTGTTCCCTCTGGGCCCCAGTCTGAGCTTTCTGCGCCTCCAGCATACATTTGAAGAGCTCATATAAATGTGTTTCTTCAGTGGGCATGCCTCCAGTGTTCAATGGTACACCTCCTTGGGGGTGAAAGTGAAAGATGAGAGGAAGACATTTGGAGACAACTGGAGCGGCTTCTGCAGCTGCTCCTGAACAACCGGGTGCTCTGGTCTCGCGTGTCCTTCTGGAATATGTTATATGTGTCATTCTGGAATATGATAAAACAATAAGGAGACATCATTAAGGCACAAGATAAGATATTATTTGAGAAGGACAGAAATTGGAGAAGATATCAAGTCATTCAGGGTGATTAAGATTAGTAAATTTAATCAGAGTTGAAATTCCTAGTTGTGATTGAGTATTTCCTATTCTTAATATTCTAAATCCTATCGCAGACTTGTAATAGTACTAAAATCCTAGGTACTACTACGACATCGCACTAGTTGTGAAGTCGGACCTGCATGAGCTACCATAAAAACGTGTCACGACCCGCACCCGGGTGTTCGGGTACGAGTGAGTGGGCACGCTCAGCCTACGCCGCAGTGTCGGCAGTAGAACGCTGTCTGGAACTAGTACTGTATAACCAACACCTCATAATATAAAGGAAACATATATTATACTCAATCACAAAACTAAGGTAGGTGAAAATATGCTGTATATATATGTGTGTGTGTGTGTATGTGTGTGTAAAGATTACTCATACAACTATAGTAAGTCTGCAAACTATATATATTGTCATAACTAGGTCTCCCGCTTGCGACTTTCCTTGATCCTCCGGGAGGTAAAATCAGGTTCGAAGCTATTTTCCCAAAAATCCATAATAGATGGGGCACAGGTCATTCTAAGTGCTACCTGAAATATTATCCAGTCAGGATTGAACGAGTACAATTCTAGTAGCAGTTTCAATACATGATAAAGACTATAAAACAGTGATAGAAAAAAAGTAGTACATGATAGATAAATAAACTGACATCAAGGCATGGTAAGAAATGAACAGGAAAATGAATAAACAGAAAAATATGTCATGTATCAATAGGAAATCTTTAATCACTAAGTGTTTTGAAATACTAGTTTGATTATGTGATCGGTTTAGGATTGCACAATGGGAGCCGTCTAATCATACGTGAAGTGTATGGTTAGCCTTTGCACATGAATTATATTTGCACATGATTTAATGGTATGATCACATATAAACTAGCATCTTTCCGTCCCAACTAGCATACATGAATCACACGAACATCAAGTATTACACAAGATAAAGGTCTAAAAGCACAAGATATGCTAGTCCGTGTATCTTCGTGTCATGAATCAAGTACAACAATACTACATGTGTTATAGAAATTATCAGTAAGAAAACCATCAGAGACTATACTCGCCTGGGGTCTAAAGCAGGTGAAACAAGTCAGAGTGTGTGACAGGGTCCAGATAACCTAAATCATGAATAATTCACATTCATTGGTGAAATATAATTAAGTAGATTTAACCCACTAGATTTCAAGGTCAATTTTATGCTATTTCTGGTTATAGATGTGACAAATATCTATATAAAAACTTATATATATATATATATATATATATATATTTTGTATCTATATATGTATCTAAATATCTTATATATATGTGTATCTATATATGTATTTATAATATAGAGTATATATATATATATATATATAGATACATATATAGATACAATATAGTATACATATATAGATAATATAGAGTACATATATATATAGATATATAGATATATAAGTAAATACATATATTTATATAGTTTTTCTATTGCTGCTGCTTGCTGCTTGTTACTGCTGCTTATATATATATATATATATATATATATATATATATATATATATATAAGTAAATACATATATTTATATAGTTTTTCTATTGCTGCTGCTTGTTACTGCTGCTCTGCTGCTTGTTGCAGCTGTTGTTGTTACTCCATGCTGTTGCAGCTACTGCTGTTGTTACTGCAGCAGTCCCTCCCCCTATTACACATACACACACATATATACCTTAATTTAGAAACATAAGAAGGGTTGGGGGATACCTTATTGGAGAGCTTGCAATCCTCCAAGTGTTTGAAGATTGAGGTGAGATGAGGGATGGTGAGTGAAAGATGGTGGGGAGGTGTTTATATAGGAAAATGAGGAGAGATGAAGGGTTTAGAGGCCATGTGAGAGGAGTTGGGTTTATGAGAGAGTGAAATGAGAGGGAGGTGTCGAGAGTGATGATGTGTAAGAAGGGAAGTGGGTGAGGGCATGTGAGAGGGGTGGTGTTCATGTGGGGGTGATGAGGTGTAAGAAGGTGAATGGATGGGGGCATGTGAGGGGTGTTGGGGAGTTGTGATGTCATGAGTGATGTCATAGGAGATGTGAGATGTCCTTAGAAGAGTGTGGAAGGGGCGATGTCATGATGACATCATCATGATGCAAGTGATGATGTCTTCGTGACATATGCGATGATGTCATCGTTTGTAAAATCTAATTAACACAAAAAAATAGTGAGGTTTACACAAGCGCAATATTGAAAATGGATTGTGAAATCGACAGTCTGATTGAGCACGATCGCACACAGTCGACTGCTACGAACTCACTCTTGTGTCGTGTTTTACGTTTGTAATGGTCATCTTAGGGGGTGTTGGGGAGTCATGGTCGGCTAAGGTGGGTCTCTGGATGAAGGAAAATGAGTAGGGAGTAGATTGATGGTGGTTGGGAAGGATTTGATGACTGCTTGATGGTCAGACACGGCTTGGACACAGAGGCAGACATAGAAGCATTGGTTTCCGAAAGAAATCGGGACATAAAAGACAATGGTTGCTATTTATTCACGCATGTAGGAGTACTGGTTCGGGTCAAAATCTAAATCCGAGTAGGATTTGGCTAAATCTCCAAGGTTGGCGATTTAGTGTTGGATCATGTGGCCAGGATCAAATCCCACCTAGGATCCAACGATCAGGATTGATCAGCTATAGCTGGGTCACCCGCAGCTCATGGGTGCGGGTGGCTAAAAAGAGCGAGTCCGTGTCAGAATTATTGGTCAGGATTAGATCCTACCAGGATGGATGGTTGCGGGTTTAAGTATTGGGTTCGGGTTGGGCCTTAGGTGGTTCAACCCTACCCACTGGCTAGAAATTAGAAATCCACTTTATTAATTCAGAAATTCAGTTTAATTATTTGTTAATTCTTAAAACTTGTTTTAGGCCTTGAAAAAAACCAAACTACCTACGAAAATTTACTAAAAAATCTAGAAACTAATATGGGCCACTAGAACCCTGGTTGTCAAGTTCCATACGATTCTTTGGTTGGGATTGTGAATGGTAATTCGTAGTAGTTGTTAATAATTCATTTCAGATTCCTAGAATTTTAATTCTCAAAATTTTTCAAAAAATCTCCTAAAAATCTAAACAGTTTTAGTGACATTTGAGGCTGTACTAATTCTTCAGAGTGTTTTTTTGACCATTTTGGTTTTGTTACCACTATTAAGTCTATAGTGACAACGTCTCGGGAACTATAATCAATTAAAAAATTCACCCAATCTTCCAATTTCATTCTTATTAGTGTATTAATTAGGTTTTTCACCTAATTTTCAATTTCATTCTTATTAGTGAATTCATTAGGTTTTCTGGTAGTGGATGCTACATTGGTGATGACATGTGATTCCATCTTTTAACTTCTTTTCATGCTCTTTTTCCAATGTTTTGTAACTTATTCTTCATAGTCATGGTTCACAGTATTGGCCAATACTGAAACTTCCAAAACCGACCAATTCAAAACAAATGAAGAACATTTCATCTACAGGTGTAAGGAGAATTCATTCAGCCTCTGTTTTGCTTAATGTGGAGTATTAAATTAATTGCTAAATATTGATGGGAGAGGAGCATATGTCTAAGGACATTTTCTGAATCATCAGTTGAATTCTCTCCAAACAATCTTATCGATCTTTCTCATTTTCTGATATTTTCTTGTTCACCCTTCTTAACTTGTTACTTAAAAATAACTACATCTCTAGGTATTCCTCATTGATACAAAATCATGATTAAGTAATCACTTTTTCCGTTTCTTTCAAGGCTCCTTTCTTGTAACAATTCTCAAGTGACTGAGCATTTTCATCTTTTCAGGGGAATTCTGTGTCAACTACGAAATACAACCTTTTAACCTTTTTACCGAAAGGGCTGTTTGAACAGGTGAGTTTGTTTCTTTCTTAAACTTCTTTGGCAATACATCATATAACTTTTCTTCCCCATAATGTTCATTTCATACTGTTAAGTTTGTTGTTTAATTGTCTCTCCTTATTCCATTTAAAGTACCTGTGTTTTGTGCTGACAGTTCAGGCGGGTGGCAAATTTGTACTTTCTTATGATCTCAATCTTATCAACTACACCAATCAGGTAATATATTGTTATTGCATTTTCTTCACTTCTTTCTGAAATCGTTTCAACATTTTGACCTTCTGTTTCAAGTCTTTGTAATTTGAGTTATATTTCAATATTGATTGGTAGTCTCTGGAGTAAATAACTGATAACAGTTTTCACTAAGGTACTCTATCGCTTTGCAGTCCAGTGCATCCAATAACAAATGTGGTTCCACTAAGTCTCGTGCTTTTGGTTTCTCTTGTGAAGGAAGCTTTTGAGGATTGGGTTAGTAATTTAGTTTTTACTCGAATAATCTTTGATTTTATATTTGGTTGATATTAACTAGTTTGGCTTTCGTACTTGTTTTTTAATTTTCGTTTTATTGTTACAGAAACGGCTACAGAATGATAAAGCTATAAATAATACTCCTGTTGATGTGTTGCAAGGTGAGAAATGGGGAAGTGTTCCCTGGAAGAACCTGCAGGTTGGAGACCTTGTGAGGGTAAGTTTTTTAGGCCTTCTTTTGTCCCACCATATGTGATGATCTAATGAGATATCAGAATGTGTCTTGCTTCCTGAGGTTGGTTGTTATCTACTGAATAGTAAGTTTATTATTGTTGTTCGGACATAGTTGTCCATCCAAATAGTTATATATGATCCATTGCCTGAGCTACTCAGAGTTGTAATGACTATTGAGGAAGCTTATGAGCCATGCCATCAAGCTATGGGGGAGAGAGAGTGAGCAAAGGGTAAGAAAAGAATTAGAATATGAGAGAATCAATTTGGTTTTTATGTCAGGGACATTTATTATGGAAGTCATTTACTAATTAAGATGATTAATGGAAATATTAGGGAGAAAAAATGTATATATATATATATATATACTTTGAGAAAGCTTATGAAAGCGGTCCTGAGGAGATTGGTGGTGATTTGGAGAAGAAATAAGTTCATAGTAGCTATATCGAGACTATTCAGGATATGTATGACGGAGTTACGACTATCGTGCAAACCGTTGGAGGAGATAGTAAACTATTTTCTATTACCGTGATCAGCATTAAGTTCTTAACTTTTTCCGCTAGTTATAGATGAAATTACTAAGCAGAGGTTCATGATGTTAATGTTTGTTACCGATATTGTGTTGGTCGATGAGAGCGGAGAAGGGTTAGATACCAAAAAAATTGAGATAGAAACTTTGAAATCTTAAGGGTTTTAAAATTAGTAGCACAAAAACATAGTATATGAAATGTAATTTCAACCAAAAGACAAAGAGAAGTGAGGGTAGAGTGCACATATCTATATACTCTATATAATAAGGAAAGTTGAGGCTTCACCGTGGAAGTTTTTGTTCCTAAAATACCATTTTCTACGTTTACTATGTAAAATTGTTCATTAAATTTAACATGAGTAGTTAGGTAATTATATATGGAAAAAAATTTAAAGGGGATTGTTATTTGCTCTTTCCCAAAATGTAAAAAATTATAGGGGTTTTCTTTTCTCGAGTAGTAAAAAAATGAAAACTTTATTGTTTGTTCTTCCCAAATTGTATAAAATACGTGCAAGGCACATGCATATATACTAGTAGATGGATAAAGATACCTATGAGTGGTAATTTTCAGCATTCAGGATCATTGTGGCAGAGATATTGAGAAGAATGTTGCACATATAATTATAACAAGATAGTTATGGTTGAAATAATGTAGTGCTTCTGGAGTACTATGTGACCGGAAGACACATTTATAGTTGAAGAAAAAATTCTACAAGACAACTATAAGACATGGCATTCTTATGGATCAAAGTGTTGGGTAATTAAGAAACATGGATCAGAACGGAATCTTACCCGCCAACCAAAGGGGAATTATTCTTCTGTACTCCTTTTGTATGTGCTCTTAATTTGCCATTATTATGTAATACTTATTAAAAGTTTGGAAGTTTCTGTAATATCTATGAGTAATATCATTTGCATGAGTTATGCAGTAATGATGTTCTTTGTGCCTACCGAGAGACTATCAGTATCATCATCATCTAGGTCTTTTCCCATCTACAAGTGTCACCTATTGATTGCAACTCTGAGGTTCCACACCCAAATATTATGACAGCCAACCAAACTCACGTATAAAATCCCTTGACTTGATGCAAAACCGATTGAGGGAACTATGGAAAGGAGAGGGCATGCCATCAGAAACATAGTAGGCCAGTTGGTTTTGGGAAAACTTGCCTTATTGATCACATAGTTTAAGCACCTGTAAGCAGGGTGCAACCTCTTAAATTCTGAGACTTAGATTTGAATAGGGTCTGCCCCAAAGGCCATTCCCCTTTTTGGTTGTTGATCAATGAAGTTATGGACGGTTAGTAACTTGTGGTTCTTACTCATTCGTTGTGCAGATTAAGCAAGATTGTTTTTTTCCTGCTGATTTGCTGTTCCTTGCTAGCTCGAATCCTGATGGCGTCTGCTACATCGAGGTTCTTTTTTAAACTATATATTGAAATTACGACCATCTGATCTTCTTTTGATTCTGATATCATTTTTCTTAACTATAGACTGCAAATCTTGATGGCGAGACAAATTTGAAGATCAGAAAAGCTCTCGAAAGGACATGGGATTACTTGCTTCCTGAAAAAGCTGCCGAATTTAAAGGTTTTAATGTTGAATCCTTGATTGATTTTGTTTAGTTTTGTTGTATGCTCCAATCCTTTTTTTTGGAGGAATGCCGGAGCATGCTGAATTACTATGTTGACAGCAAAAAAAGTTTATTATTGTTAAGTCAACCTGTGCATGTTTGAAAAAAAGGAATAACTTTAGGAAATGCAGTAGAAAGGCATTTACTAATTTAACCTTATTTCCATTCTGTGCTGGAAGTTATTGTTTAAGTTCCTTTTAGCCGTTGTTTGATTTTAATATCCATGAACTGTTATATATATATATATATATATATATATATATATATATATATATATATATATAACAGTTCATGGATATTAAAATATATATATCTTCATGCCAGGAGCTTTTGAGGATTGGAATCATATCATAACTATTAGCTTAAGCATATTTCTTCTTTTGGTTCAGTGAGCTTATTCAAATCTACACATCAAAAATTCTTTGAGTAACTTATCAACTGCTTCATGTTTTTCAAGTCTACCATTTCCAAGCCCTAATAGCTGAACTCGAGTGGCTAGTTTTCATTGTCATTTTTTTCTTTAAAATGACAGCTGACAGTTGAGGAACTAATTTTTTGCTACACATAGTTGGAAATCATCACTGCTTTCTCTACAATTTTATAAAATTTATTTATCGAATACAACTTTTGTTTTTTCTGAGTCAATGGGACCCACTTTAGGGTTTGTTAATCTTGATAATTTTTTTCCTCGCTTCCATGTTTTTAGTATACTAGGTAAATGCATGAACCATGCAATGCATGTCAAGGAGCTTAAATTTGATTTCATCTCATAGTTTATGCTCACATATATGTAATACATTTATAATATTTTACGAGTTCAAAAAAAATCTCATAATAAAGATGGCATGGAAATGCAGTATATCTATCATTTCTGCACCACTTTCTAACTTTCTATTAGTTATGAAATTTAGACAAAAACATCAGTGTGTCCTTAATTTATGAAAGAAAAATCGCGAATGTATTGTAGGGCCTTTAGTTTTTTGGGTCTAAGGAGGCAATAGTGTGGCAAATTAATATTTTGGATTTCAAACTCAACCTATCTCCAAATAGTAAAATATTGTACCTTCTAGAATTTCTTCAGATACCACTATGTAGAACATAAGGTGTGTGTGTCAGACTTTGAGAATTGTTAATTGTGTCTCTTTGTATTATACACTAAACAAACTTCAACAAGAGCCTATGTTTGAAATCTTAATATTCTTTTCAGGGTTTGTGAATTTCGGTGTGTTTTGTACTACGTGTGATTATGTGTATAGGATATTTTAATTTGCTCTTTTTTGGTACTTCAAGTGTGGTCTTACTACACTAGAAGTTTGTGATGCTTTTTCACCAGTTCCTTCAGAACACTTCTATTAACTAGTACTTGATTTTTTTTTTTTTTTTTTTTGAAATATTAAATTGATACTACTACAGAATTGAAAACTTTTTGAAGTCAATCTTAACTATTTTGGATAATTTTACCCTTCTCTAATTAAAGTAGTTCAAGTCTTGAAATTTAGTGGTTGACTTCGTAACATGGGTAAACAGGGTATAATTAGGAACCTAGAACTTTTCTTTCTTGAATTCCTAATTAAAGCCGACACTTGGTTTCCCTTGCGAAATGTTGCCTCCTTATGATCATCTTCTCTCCAACTAGTTCAATTTTAATCTGAATCGAAGACCCAACAAATTTAACAATGATTAATATGAAGTTTTGGAGAAGCATCTATTTATTTTCACACAAGCATGTTGTCTAGTCGGTAAGGCAGAACTATCATCTCATTAGGAAGCCAAAATAGAATGAAGTAACTATTAATACACTGTATGCCATAATGTTGAATTATAGTGATCAACATGACTAACATCAAACAATTAAACCTTGGAAGCTTGGACACTCTGAAAATCGGTGGCGTCTCCCTGTTGCGTTGTGTCATACACAACATAAACACTCTAGAATAAATTAGGATACACCAAAATCAATGCCGTGTCCATGTCGCGGTATCCGTATCATATTGTGTTGCATTCATGTCTGTCAAACATAGAGTTAAACATATTATTAGACTCTTCTGACCATTGATTAAGTCATAATGTTACTAATATCATTAATTTAGGTCTACAACTGTCGCTTAATAAAGTTTAACTGTCATTGAATCAGATATATAGGTGCCATTGGAGAAAAATAAAGTTTAGTTCTCTCCATTGCTCTTTCTTTCTATTATCTCTCATGATACCTTGGATTTTAGGCTCATACCATTCCCCATCTCTTGGATCATTTGGACACCACATTTTTCTGATTGCCGATGAGTACGTCCTTCCAGTTTTGTTCCACTACCTTGTTGTTTCTTTCTCATAAGAACAATGTTAGCAATTGGCCTTTCAGTTTATGTTATTTAAGCTATGGATTACTCGCTAATCTATAAATCAAAGCCCTATTCCACTTCCAGCTTACTCAACATTTGGCAATGTGTGAACTAGTTTCTGGAACTAGCGGTGTGGGTTGCTGATCGTGTAGCCATGATTCTCTCTCCTTTGAAACTTCCTAGATGCTGTATTGGCTGAGGCTCTTAGCATAATTGCTGTGGAGCATGCAATACATTAGCATAACTATGATACTGGTGTGAACCTTGATTATTCTCCTCTTTGAAACTTTTCCGGACTTTTTATTGGCTGAGACTCTTAGCATAACTGCTATGGAGCATGCCATACAATAATGTAACTATCATACTGGTGTGAAATTTGATTATCTCCCATCTGAAACTTTGATTATTGGCTGAGACTCTTAGCATAGCCATTAAGGAGCATGCCCATAAAATAACATTAACAATCATACTGGTTAACATTAACAATCATACTGGTGTGAACCGTCTCTCTGAGTTTTATATTGGCAAAACAGTAAGCTTGTCTGGACAATCTTAACTGATAACAAGGACTTAATAAACACCATTGAGTCATTGACTCTGTGACATGTTCATCATTCAGAATTGCCTTTATGTTCTTGTTGTAGTGTTCTTAAGAACATAGTTAAGTGCTATGCAGCACAGTTCATGTCCAATGGTCTAATATATTCGTCCCATGTAGTGATAAGTAAGGGGCTTTTGGGGAGATGAATTCTTCCTTGCATGACAACCACTGTATCAGTCTCATTTCTGTCAAATTACCTGCTTCCCAAAACCCTGCAGTATTAGTTGATATGTTCTGGTGTTTTCTCTTAAAACCTTGTGTCATATTGACTAGTCTTCTGAATATCTTTAATACACCTGCAGGGGAAATACAGTGTGAACAGCCAAACAATTCACTGTACACCTTTACGGGAAATCTTATCGTCCAAAATCAGACGTTACCTCTTTCGTCCAATCAATTATTATTAAGAGTAAGGTTTCGTTCCTTTTTCTTGTTATATTGTTTTACATGTATCTGAAATAATCTATTCACTTAATATGATTATATGCTTGTTAGTGTTATGCCCAAAAGCCAACTCACATGTCGGATCACTTTTGTTAAAATTATTAATAAATGATGTATCATTGATGTTCATTATGTTTAATAATTATGATAAAGTCAAGCTAGTCACTACTGAATGTTCAAAATGTAATGTTGTTTACAAAGTATGATTATGAACATCATGTTTGACTCAACTAACTGAATGGTTCCTACTATGTTGCACGGACACGGATAAGACAACACAGTATGTGCATGATGACAAGGACACGGCACCTATTTTGGTGTGTCCTAATGTATTTTGGAGTGTCCTGGGTGCGTCCGATATGTGTACGACCCACTTTTTTTTGGAGTGTTTGTGCTTCCTAGAACCTTCATAGTAATATGTAACTGTGTCATATTTGACATTATAGACAATATCATTGCTATGTAAATGAGATGTTGTATCAAGTTGTTAGGTGCTCCTTGGAGAATGAGTTGATTGAACAGACTCGCCCTAGAATCCTATATAGAATTTTACACTTGCCAAATAGGAATTATAAAGTTGCGGTAGTATCAGTGCTGTAGATGTTGGCTTACATGTCATTTTCACAAGAAAAATGACACTTATCTGGTACCCTGATATGTACCCTATGTCGATTTTATTATTTGTGAGAATATTGGCCGATATATCGGGTTGAGACCGATGTGTCCGCCGACACAAAATAACCCAATATCAGCTGATGTATTTAAAAATTAAAAGTAGGGTTTTGTTTTTTAACTTTGAATGGTTAATGGTTCCCAACCCGTTAAACCCTTGGCATGCGAACGGAATCCTCCTTCACTGTTTCTCTCTCTCTCCTTATGTATTGTGCCTAATCTTACTGTACCAAGGCGTTGTGATTGTAAGATAAAGAATCTACTGATAATAACGAACCAGATAGATCTAATTATCTTCACATTTTGGAATCAGATTGATCTACTTATCTCACAAAATTGACAATTGGTGCTAATTTGATTAACAATATTCCTGTTCTAATACAACACCATGAGAATGAACCATTTTTGTTTCCTTATTTTTATTTGGCAATGAGTAAAAAGTCATTTCATACAGTATTTAATATTTACTATTGCTAGACTCTTTTGAAGACTATGCTGAGAGATGGTTCCATATAAACTTTTTTTGTGATTAAGGAAGTTAGATGCTGGTCCTTATCAGGGAATGATGGTATTTTATATGACCACTTCGTACTTACTAGCTCTAACACTTTGTGAATCGTAATGCAATTAAGTTTAGTTGGTTGGCTTACCATGTCATGATGATCAACTTAGTTTTCTGTAGGAAATAACCATATCATCTAGTGAAGTTTGGAGATGGAGAGGAAAAGGGAAAGTAGGAGAAGAGAGAATATGAGAAAAGAGATTGCAAGGGTCTTAAACCCTAGGTTGCATCTCATGTCTATTTATATTGATATGCAATACACCCACAATTACTATTATACCCTCATATGATAAATAACAAAATAAAATAACTCTAACACCCTCCCTCAAGCAGGAGCATATAGATCAGACATGTCCAGCTTGCTACATAAATCAGAAAATGGACCACGAGCAAGTGGTTTGGTGAGGATATCACCTAATTGATCCTCTGACCGAACATAAGGAGTGACAATCTGTTTCTTCAGCAACAAATCACGAACAAAATGACAATCCACCTCGATATGCTTCGTGCGCTCATGAAACACCGGATTACTTGCGATAAACATTGCCGACTGATTATCACAATACATCTCCATCGGAATATGAATCATAATTCCCATTTCATGAAGAAGAGACTGCACCCACATCATCTCAGAAGCTGTATGAGTCATCGCACGGTACTCGGCCTCTGCACTAGAACGAGCTACAACATTCTGCTTCTTACTATGCCACGTGACAAGATTGCCACCCACAAACGTACAATAGCCAGAAGTAGACCTCCTATCACTGCGACTGCCTGCCCAATCCGCATCACTGAACCCAGTCACCGTAAGCAACTGGGAAGGTTTGTACAACAAACCCTTTCCAGGTGCACCCTTCAAGTATCGAAGAATGCGAGAGATAGCCTCCCAATGTGATTGCCGAGGGGCATGCATAAACTGACTAACTACTCCAACTGTATATGTGATGTCTGGTCGAGTAACAGTAAGATATATAAGTTTGCCAACCAAACGTCTATAACATCCAACATCCTCAAATAACTCTCCCCTGTCAGCATCAAGCTTGTCATGATAATCCATAGGAGTCTCAAATGGCCGACACTCCAACATCCCAGTCTCGGAGAGCAAGTCTAGAACATACTTGCGTTGTGACAGATACACACCTTTCTTAGATCGAGCAACCTCGATTCCAAGAAAATATCGAAGAAGACCCAAATCCTTAGTATGAAACTGACGACTAAGGTAGGCCTTCAAGTCCACAATTCCAGCATGATCACTCCCAGATATAATGATATCATTAACATAAACAATCAACACGATAATACCTGCTGAGGAAGAATGGCAAAATACTGAATGATCTGATGTGGTACGCCGAAAGTCATACTGAATGAGAACTGAACTGAACTTGTCAAACCAAGCACGAGGTGACTGTTTCAGTCTATATAATGCTTTCTTCAATCGACATACGAGTCTTTTATTTCCTGCTACAACATATCCAGGTGGTTGATCCATATAAACCTCCTCATGTAAGTCACCATGCAAGAAAGCATTTTTTATGTCCAGCTGATATATAGGCCATTGGTGATTAACCGCCACAGAAATAAGAATCCGAACTGAATTCAGCCGAGCCACTGGAGAGAAAGTCTCCATATAATCCACGCCATATGTCTGAGTATACCCTTTGGCAACCAACCGTGCCTTGAGGCGCTCAACAGAACCATCAGGGTGATATTTAACAGTGTACACCCATCTACAACCCACTGTTTGTTTTCCAACAGGAAGTGATGTAAGCTCCTAAGTCTGATTTTGATGTAAAACATACATCTCCTCATCCATTGCACTTTTTCAACCAGAAGATGACATAGCCTGCTTGTAAGTTTTGAGAATAAAAGTAGAAGACAATGAAACAACAAATGCATGAAAAGATGATGAAGCACGGTGTAATGAAACATAGTTAGAAATGTGATGCTTATTCTTTGTGGTACAAAGGCGTTGTCTTTTTCTGAGAGCAATAGGAAGATCATCTGGATCTGTGGTGATGGGAGCAGAAACCTCAGGCACGGAAGATGATTGGTTGAAGGCTGAATTTTGCAGAACCACTGGCCTGTCCTTGGATCTCTGATAAACCTGTAAATGGGGAATGGAGACAGAAATTGATTCAGGAATGACCGGAAGTGGTATGGAAGATATCAAATCTGTTGTAAAAGGAATACAACGGTCTCCTGAAGGAAAGAAAGGGGTAGACTCAAAGAATGTAACATCCGCACTAACATAATATTTGCGTGACTGTGGACTGTAACAACGATAACCTTTTTGAGTACGGGGATAACCAAGAAAGACACACTTCAGAGATCTAGGAGCCAACTTATCTCGATTAGGTTCCAAGGTTCAAAGTATCGGTATCGGAATCGGACCAGTCCTATGAGTATCGGGATCGGTGGTATCAGTAGTATTGGTGGTTTCGGATCGGAGTATCGAATTTTTTGATATCGGAAAGCAAACAACTATTTTTAAATTATCAACATTTTAGAAAATATATTTTATACATTTATGCATAATTTAAAGTATTTCCAGTGTTGTTTCTTAGTATTTTTGAAATTGAATAAAATAGTAGTCACCCTTGTCGATTGATTTATATGCGATAGATAAGCTTTCTTCTTTTATAGGCTTTTACAACCTTATTATGCTTTTACACCCTTGCTAATTGGTCTTCCAAAAGATGTTAATCGTAAATAAGAAGATTGTTTACGAAGAAAAACTAATAAAAATTCACATTTAGATACATAAGAATTGTATAGGAACCGAAAAGTCTTTTATTTTCTTTTGAAAAAACGCTCCATGGGCTAGTTGAGAGACATAATACCAGAAGATGAAGAGGTCACTTTGCTTTTCGATCGTCAAAGGACACGTATCACAACAGGAAAGAAAGCTCAGAAAGTCAAGCAACATGATAAGAAAAAATAACAATTTAATTCAATTTTTTTTATCGAATTGACCGAAAAATATACCTCTAATGTCGGTATCGGTCAGTATCGGGTATCGGTTAGTATCGGATCGGGACATGCCAAACTGTATCGGTATCGGCCGTATCGGATCGGTATCGGCCGATACTTCAAACTATGTTAGGTTCCAAGTTATGAATAAAAGCGACACACCCAAACACTCGAGGAGATAAGGAAAAGGGTGCGACATCTGTATGTAATATGGTAAATGGAACTTTGTTATTTAATACAGATGATGGCATGCGATTAATAAGATAACATGCAGTAAGAACGGCATCTTCCCAATACTGTTTAGGGACATGCATATTGAACATGAGAGTTCGAGCCACATCTAAAATGTGTCGATATTTGCGTTCGGCTATACCATTTTGTTGAGAGGTGTGGACACAACTGGTTTGATGAATCATACCACGATCAACACAGAAACTGTTCACAGAAGATTGAGTATACTCCAAAGTATTATCAGAACGCAGAATTTTGATACATTTATTAAACTGAACATAGACTTCATTATAAAATACAGATAACACATTTGGAAACTCAGATCTTTCTTTCATTAAATAATACCAAGTCATTCTGGAATAATCATCAATAAAAATAACAAAATACTGAAATCCTTTCGGACTTTTGACTCTAGACGGACCTCAAATATCAGAATGAACAAGATCAAAAGACTCTAATTGACGACTCTCACTACGACGAGGAAAGGAACTACGGTGATACTTGCCTAACTGACAAGCCTCACATTCAAGACTAGAAACATGACTCAAACTAGGAACAACTTGACGCAACTTAGCCAAAGACGGATGTCCCAAACGATAGTGCCACTGCAACGGAGAAGTAGAAACAGAAGTGAAGGCTTTTCCAGGTAGATCCAAGTAGTACAGTCCATCTTTTTCATGCCCCGAACCAATCATCTTCTTCGTCCCGAGGTCCTGAAAAACACACGAATTGGGAGAAAATGTCACAGAACATTGAAGAGATTTGGTTAACTGGCTCACAGATAACAAATTAAATGAAAAATTAGGCACATATAATGAATCAAATAATGATAGTGATTGAGTAGGGTGAATGACACATTTCCCAAGCACAGGACGAATAGACCCATCAGCCAAGATAATATTATGTTTCATGGAACTACGATTATGAAAGATAGATGTTATACCAGACATGTGAGAGATTGCTCCTGAGTCGATGACCCAAGAGGTGGATGGTGACTGGGTTGTCACAAAAGCAGGATTACCTATATGTGCCATGGTTGCAGTAGGTTGGGAGGTGGTACTAGCAAGTGCGTTCAACTTCTGGAGGAGTTGAAATGAAGATGAGGTATCAGACGTTGAAGTCTGAGAAGTCTGATTGAAACCCGAAGTATCATCTCTGGGAGCAGAAGTGGTGACCTGGGACTGCATATTTTCATCATGCACTTGATGTGCATATTCTGGTTTGCCCCACTTGTCCCAACAATAGTTTTCTACATGACCGAGCATTCCACAATAGTTACACTTCCGTGGTTGACCACGGCCACCACCACCACCGCGGCCACCACCACGACCATTGTCTCTACCACCACGGCCTCCTCCTCGACCAAAACTACGACCACCATCTCTACCGCCACGTCCACTACCACGTCCACCACCACGACCAACAACACTAGAAACTAGGGCAGAAGAGTCAGTACTCGGCACCACAGAACTCTGTCCCAGAAAGGAACGATTGAGACGGGAGAAAATATCTGCCACCGTAGGTAACTGCTCTCCAGCATGGATTTGAGCTTTATAAGGTTCGAGCGCAGGATCCAAGCCGGCTAGGATAAGTGAAACATGAAACTCTTCCTTCTGTCTGCGAGCTTCCTTCAAATCAGTAGTAACATGATGATATTGAAGCAGTTCCTCCCACAAAGCCTTCTTTGAAGCCAGATATTCATTCACAGGCTTCCCATTTTGCTTTGTATTGAACAATAACTCGTACAACTCATAGATACGGACAACGTTTCGCTTCTGCGAATATGATTCTTCCAGAGATGCCCAAATCTGTTTGCTTGATTCACACCACTGAACATTAGCAGCGATATGTGGTTCCATACTATGCCACAACCACGACATAACGTATGCATCTGCACTCATCCAATCTTCATACTCAGCGAAAGTTTCAGGCATGGGTTCTTCCGTCAAAAATTTCAACTTCTTCTTCGCCCTTAACACCACTTTGATAGACTTGGACCAGGCAAGGTAGTTCGCACCATTGAGTTTCACCGCTGTAATCGACTTTCCCAATTCATCATTATGAATAACAGTAAAAGGAGAACCACCTCCGCTACCACCACCACTATTAATCTCGCTAGAAGATTCGGTCCTCACCATACTTGCAGATGCAACAGAAAGACGAGATCTTTGAAACCCTAGATCTCACAACGAACCTCAACCGACGACGAATAACCAACGGAGATATGTAGAAATCCTAGATCTCATAAACGAACCACGAACAACCACGAACAACGAACGACGAACAACCACGAACAACGAACGACGAACGGCGAATCATGAAAAGTAGATGAAAAACATCCAATTTTTTTTTTCATGGCTACCGCCCCGAACCCTGCAATCAGGGGCTACCGCCCCCGAACCCCTGTCGAACTCACGGCCGAGTTCGATCGGCCCTGTCGTGGATGGGATGTACAGTACTTACAAATATATGCTCTGATACCAAGTGAAGTTTGGAGATGGAGAGGAAAAGAGAAAGTAGGAGAAGAGAGAATATGAGAAAGGAGATTGCAAGGGTCTTAAACCCTAGGTTGCATCTCATGTCTATTTATATTGATATGCAATACACCCACAATTATTATTATACCCTCATATGATAAATAACAAAATAAAATAACTCATATCTCTTAGATTTTTTTAACCCAGTATACTTGAAACATTGCTCCTTGGTTGTATGAGCTTAAAGCTATGACATAATGGTTGGTCTACCTCTCTACCATTGGCCTTTGAGGCTTTATGGCATGGCCATCTATTGCTCGAAGCTGCATTTACAAATTCATCATCAACTCAGAACGTCAAGAATCGGCGGTTGGTGGTGAAATTTTGGTCAACTTTACAAATACTGGGTCTCTCACCATAGCCAATGACTTTCTAATAAGAAAATGCTTGGATGATAATGATCATGGTAATTATAATTAGAACGAAGATGAGGACTTTTTATTATATCATGGGACTGTTTACTATTTTGTACCATCCAGCTCTCTTTCGTTTGACATCAATAAATCATCTCTAATTTGAAGTTTTTGAAACATCCATTCTAGCAGTTCTCTTTTGACTTTAATATAATGGAAGTTACCTCAATAATGTTGTAATGATGTAGGGATGCAGCCTTCGAAACACTGAGTACATAGTTGCAGCCATTATATTTACTGGGCACGAGACAAAAGTATGTAGTCTTACATTTTAATTTGAATTGTTCAGGACTCCAGACATCATTCTTTCTTTCTACTGACATTTCTTTCCTTGTATCTTACTGTTGGTTCTTTTACAATTACTGCAGGTTATGATGAATTCTATGAATGTTCCTTCTAAAAGAAGTACCTTGGAGAGGAAACTTGACAAACTTATCCTAGCACTTTTTGCTGGTCTTTTTTTCATGTGTCTAATTGGAGCCATTGGGAGGTATCTTCCTTCATGTTTTATGCAAGACTTGTGTAGATTTTCCTTGTTTAATCTGACGTGCAACACCTAATCTAAAAGTTTAGACAGATTTTATTTAATCAGTTATTATGAAGGATTAGCTACAGGAGACTACGAGTTATGGATATGGTTATGGATGAAGGATGTATCCACCTATACTGCAAAATTAAATTTCAGTTAAAAGAAATAAATAGCAAGAACACTTAGCAACAAGAAACCCTTTGTTTTATGCCGTGTTCTGAAAATCGGCCTAGGCGGCCGCCTAGGCGCTAGGCGGCCGCCGGCCGCACCGGAAAGGCCCTAGGAGGCCGGCCTAGGCGCTAGGCGCCCCTATTTGAAAAAAAAACCCAAAAAAAATACCGGCGGCGGCGGTGGTGGCGGCGGCGGTGGTGGCGGTGGTGGTGCTGTGGTCTTGGTGGTGCTGGTGGCGGTGGTGGTGTTGTGGTCGTGGTGGTGCTAGCGGTGGTGGTGCTGTGGTAGTGGTGGCGGTGGTGCAGTGGTGGTGGTGAAGGCGGTGGTGCTGTGGTCGTGGTGGTGGCGGTGGTGGAGGCTGTGGTGGTGTGGTCGTAGTGGTGGCGGTGGGAGAGAGGGAGGAGAGGAGATGGCGGTGGGGTGGCGGTGAGGGGAGGGGAGGGGAGAGGTGAGGAGAGAGCTCAAAGAGGAGAGGAGAGAAGAGAGAAAAAAAAACTTAGGCTAAGATTCGAACCCTCCCCACCTGGATGGCTGTTTATGACTCAACCAACTGACCAATTGGTCAAGGTTGAGTTATGTTTGAAAATAACATATACATATATATGTATATAATAATTCGGCGCCTAGGCGGCCTAGGCGCTAGAGGCGTCCCTTTGGCGCACCGAACCCGCTTAGCGCTTTTTAGAACATTGGTTTATATCTTTGGTCTTGACCAAAAATCTTTTCCCTTCTTTCAGCTGTATTAAGGATCATCTTCCCAGTTCTTATAATGTTTATACTTTATATGCTAGAGTTATGTGAGTCATTATTCTCATGCCTGAATGTGTGGTGACAAGGAAATTTCTTATTAATTGTTTTATCCTCTTTAAACAATAGGTTTTGGTCCTCTAATAAAGTAAGATATTCTGTCTACAGAATCTTTTTGGCATCATCCTTATTCCTTTGTGTTTTCTTCTTTCTCCTAACTGCCCCTGTTCTTTCCACATTTCTCTTCTGCATATTGTTTACATCTATCTTCCGCACCTATTTCCCATATTCGTAGTCTATCTTTCCTATACTTCACAAGTTTGAATGCCCTCTCATTGTACATACTGGAGTCAAACACGGCGCCACCTCCGTTCACCCATTAAACGAGTCCATACATTGCTTGGACCCAATAGCTAGTTGTGTTATGATCTATCTGAGAGCAGAATGCTTATTCTTTATCGTGAGTATTTTGTTATTTGATGTTCTGTGAAGGTTAACTTCCCACACTTTTAATTTTTCAGTGGAGTTTTTATCAGCGACAAATACCACTACCTAGGCCTTTTTGGTAAAGTTGAGGATCAATTCAACCCTAACAACAGATTTGTGGTATATATAGATATCTTTTTCTTATAATTTCAGTACTGTAAACTACATTTAGTTTATGCCAATATACTACTTACTGTGCAAAATTCTTGCCCTTTTTGCAGGTTACTATTCTTACAATGTTTACCTTAATAACATTGTACTCAACTATTATACCTATCTCTCTTTACGTATCCATTGAGGTGGGACTCAGAATCTGAACTCTGTTCACTGTAATATTTGTTTTATATCTTGTCTACGTCTGATTGAAAATTTCTGTTCAATATGTTTTATCAGATGATCAAATTTATCCAGTCCACACAGTTCATCAACAGAGATTTACATATGTATCATACTGAAAGCAACACACCTGCATTGGCTCGGACATCCAATCTGAATGAGGAGCTTGGGCAGGTTTACCCCCCCCCCCCCCCCCCCCCCCCCCCTCTTCTTACATATCAATTTAAACATTAATGATGTTTAGTTTTCTTGTACATTGAGCAGGTTTGTTTTTATGATACCAAACTTGGATGTTAATTAGAGGAGTAATACAAGTGTAGCACTGTTAACATGCCAACCCAAAGGAATCCACGGGATAAAATTTCTTATCACCTCAAGTACCAGACAAAATTTAGTCAACTCAACAAAACCAATATGTTTCTTAAACCAACATTTTCATTTACTGCCACAAAATCAAAGGGAATTTTTTTTATCACCTCTAGGTCTACCTTTGATTCTTTAACCTCATTAAAAACATTACACGTGTCTAATCTTTTATCCTCTTCTAAAACATCCTCCAAATAGCAATCATCATCGCTTCAATACTCATCGTAAATTGGTGAAAATTTAAAAACCAACACTCTATTCCTCTTCGGGAGTGGGTTGCCTACAACACTCTAGTCAGTCCACCTTGGAGGCATTGGATGTGAGAACATCTCTTTCCTCCAAAGTCTCATCTATAAATTATGGATTTACAAAAGGATTATAGTTATCACCTTCATCGCTGGAAGAATGATTTAGAATAATCGCCACTATTGTTGTCCTCATATCAACCAAGATGTTGCAAGATCTCTTGAATTTATCTTTGCAAATCATCCATTCAGGATCACAAACATCTCCTTCTACTGATGGTACATGAAGTACACAAGCAACCATAATTGTACACCAGGTTCACTTTGTTCCGAAACTTTCATACCAATTTGATACCTAGGATATTGAGTAGAGAGAGAATACAAGTGTAACAAAGATAACATGCCAACAAGTGCAAGGATGAATACCCAAAGGAATCAACATCATGGAAGAGCATAGTAGAAAGATATCTACCTTTAGAGATAGAAACAAAAGTGTAACTACGATAACATGCCAACCCAAATCCACCATTATACATAAAAAGTTGATTCACAAACCCAACACAAAGTCCTTCATCTTTGTTCATTAGAAGAAAGATACATGTGGGAAATTACATATGCAAGTATCTAAGTTCATTACCTAATTTTAACACAAATTACTATATAACCTTCATCTCCCTACCATGCTATGCATTAATGGAAAGTAAGCCTTGCAACTGTCAAAGAGACATCCTACTACAAATGCCTCGAATGATATCTTCTGTTAAATTGTAGTAGACTTGGAAGAAACAAGCATCTTGAAAGGTCTCCGGTGTCTATTTAGGTGAAAGATGGAGATTTGTTATGAGCTATATTCTCATAGTTGATCATATCAAATGCTTACATCATAAGATAAATTTTATATCTTCATTTATAACTTAAAATTGTTGTTATTTTTCTGATATTGAATTTCTTACAAATTCGAGATTTTTCCTCCATATATATGAGCCTCTAGTAAAGTTAGTTGCATTTGCATGGATCTTTTTTGTTGCTTTTACAGAGATACTAGGGTTGAATGTGGATTAGGTTGGGACAGTTTTGTATGACTCAATTTCAGTATCCTCTGTTGTTCAGCAGATATGAGTCATATGACACGTGTTTATCAGATGGATACTAAAAGATTATCAACACTGATGGTGATGACAACTACAAGAAACCTTTCTTTGATCATCTTCTCTGCTAACTTGGCAATTATCTGAGCATTTTTAGATATTAGTCCCAAATCATCTATATTTAGAGTTGGCCACCCCAAATCACATTAATTGCGGAGAAGTCCCCCAATTTTCATACAATGTTTGTTAAGAGTCTCCCTGGATAACTTAACCCAGGGAACATGGATATTCCATTTTATTTAAAATAAGAATAAAATTCCGACCGTTGTGGCCTTATTGACTGAAGTAGGGGCTAGTATCACCTACCCTTCCATTGAAACCCTATTTCTCCTTATTTTTTCATCTTCTCCAACTCTCTTCGCTTCACCTCTTCCTCTTGTCTCCAACTCTCTTTAGTCCCCAGGCTTCATTAAGATCCTGAGCCCGATCTCAGCCATCTGCCCTACTCGCTTCCTTCTCTCCAACTATCTTCCTTTCCATTAAGATCCTGAGCCCGAACTCAACCATCACCATCTTTTTAGTTATGACAGAGAGTTCTAACTATGGTCCTAACCATCAACATCTTCTTAATTATGAGAATAAAAAACACGGTAAATTAAAACCCTAGTTTAATTCACTTACGGAATCTGGCAAAATGTAAACCTAATTACAACTTAGCAATGTCAATATGACAGAAAACAGGAAAAAAAGAGCAAAATTTCTAATTGAACAATCCAAAATTGGAGATGTGATAAACCTTACCGTTCTTCTCAAGTGTAGAAGATCCACGGTAGTGGACTTTAGGATTCCAATGTAAAAGCATCACGATACTTATCGTCGCATCTCTCTACAATAGTAGATTTTAGTTTAATGGCGATGAAGAGATGCAGATCTATTTTTTATTTTATTTTTTGGAATAGAGAATTGAGAAGGAAATGAAGAGTTTTTTCAGTTGAGTAAGAAGAAATGGGTATGGGTAAGTTCGTAATTTTACATAACCATGGGGTTAGGTTAATGTCACCTCGACAGACCTAAATGTGGAGTCTTGTTTCGGAATTTGGGGGATTTCTCTGCGATTAACGTGAATTGGGGTAGCTAACTCTGGATATAGATGATATGGGGGACTAAATTCTAAAAAACCAATTATTTTATCCACTTTACAGTCTGAATCTGGCTTAGATCTGCTCCCAGTGCTCTCAGCTCTGCCAACTACAATTCCATCATCCTGAAAAGTATGTGTGAGCACTCATTGATGTTTATTACACGTCCATACAATTTCAAATGATTTTCCTCATCTTATCCTCACCTGATTATCTCCTTGATTTTGTGGATGTACTCACTCTTACTGTATACTGCCTTCTCAGATAAACAGTTTCTGGACTTGTTTCTTGATTGATCAACACTATAAAAGTATAAACCATATAGCATAGACATCTTACAATATTCCATTTTGCTTCATGGGCATTCAGTGATGATATATCTCAGACTTTCTTTACTTTAAACATCCTGCTGTAATTTATTGAGAACTTTGTCATAATTCGTGCCACAACCATGATTGAATCAGCCTATGTCATAAAATGGTCAGCCTCAAGTATCCCTCTTTTCTTCACATAGTATGGCAACAAGTCAATTTCATGTATTCTGGTTTTGCCACACTAGTTCCAAACATCTTAGATGATTAAGCTTCTCTCTGGCTTTCTATATAAGTCTCATCAGTTAATCCAGTATTGGCAAACGATATATACTATGACCCTTTGTCCTGAATGCTTTGTATGCTTATCTAAACCATAATGCAGTCAGTAATATAGACATCTTACAAATTCCATTTTTCTTCATGGGCATTCAAAGATGATATATCTCAGAGACTTTCTTTACTTCAAACATCCTGCTTTAGCTTATTGGCAACTTTTTCATAATTCGTGCCACAACCATGATTGAATCAGCCTATGTCATAAAAATGGTCAGCCTCAGGTATCCCTCTTTTCTTCACATAGTATGGCAACAAGTCAATTTCATGTATTCTGGTTTTGCCACACTAGTTCCAAACATCTTTTAGATGATTAAGCTTCTCTCTGGCTTTCTATATAAAGTCTCATCGGTTAATACAGTATTGGCAAACGATATACTATGACCTTTTGTCCTGAATGCTTTGTATGCTTATCTATCATTTGTGCGAAGTCGTAAGGATTTGTTGCCAATCCTTGATTTTGAGTCCATTTTCATAGAATAAGGGATATTTCTTTCTCATTTCTTCCTTACTTTGTTGCTATACATGTCACATGTCACAAATTTTTAACTGAAAGATGATTCAGTTCTTAAAGCCAACACTTAATTACAAGTTGACTCAGTAAATTCATAGCCAAGTCACTCATCTTTCCTCCATTTATTCCCAATATTCTACGCCTTTGTAACTTTGTTGCATAAAATCCGATTGATTTCTGGATAGATTGTTTGCTTCTTTTTTTTTTTTTTTTTTTTTCTCATTTTCTCTCCCAGGATATCACAGTATGGCTTACTGGTAAGATTCCCTGATTGTTTGTATAACTTTGTATGTTGAGATTGGTGCAACATGACGAATTCTTAGATCACCTATCCTACTAATGTTATTCAAACCTAAGTGTTCTTGATCTTGAGCTTATTGAACTAATGCCTAGTGCTCTAATGATAGCAAAAACCCACATATGTCCAATTACATGTAAGGGCGCCCCATTGCCATGAGGCTTCCGCTTAGAAGGGCCTAGGGGAGGATCAAGATGTATGCAACCTTACCCAATATATATTGTGGGACTTCTTCCGTGACTCAAACCTTCATCCTCTTGCATTTAAGCAACAAACCTTACCGCATGCCAGGTAAATTGAGGTAGGATAGAAGTGATATGATGGAAAGAATAAACTACTGATTGTGAACTTACCATTAGATAAAGCTGACATTTTCTAAGTCTTAAGAATCCTAACTGCAAAATAATCATAAAACTCCACAATTTGATTCATATCACACTGAAGTCAAAGGGTGAAGCAAAGGGAGGAGAAGCTATAAAAATGTGGGTAGGTGAGATAGGTATTATCAAAAACATGTCCATCTTGTAACATTGGCTCCTAATTTTATGGATCAATGACAACTTGGAGTTTTGGTGAAATTCCATGTTGTTGTGGATGCTTTCCTCTTCTTTCCTGTTTGAATTTGACGAGTTTTTTCTTTTGAATAAAAATGGATACCATTCTCCTGTTTCTAATTGGTATGTGAGGTTCCTTTTGAATGAATTTTGAAAGGATTCTCCTGTATGCAATTTACAACAAACTTCCTAAGTATAGTTCGGATTTTAAGAAATTCTTCATTGAGAGTCGTTCTCTTCGTACAAATTTGAGAGAGATGGACTGTTCAAAGAGATAGAAGTGTCAATGAATACATGCTATTTTCTGATAAAAAGGGGAAAAGGGTAGCTCATCTAAATTAAGCTAAGAGTCTCCACCATTGCCCCCTCTTCCAATGTTTAAACCCCTACGTAACAAATTGTTAAGAGGGTTATTTGGTTAGCAGGCTTGCCAAGCTTGTGAAAGTACTTTTGAGGTTCATGATTAGCACCGGAAAAATTAATCTTGAGCATAAAATGAATATCTAGTTTAAGCTCTCTTTAACAAAGTGTAATAGAATCATTTTTCTTGGACAGGTGGAATACATATTTTCTGATAAAACAGGAACATTAACAAGAAACTTAATGGAATTTTTCAAGTGTTCAATTGGTGGAGAAGTATACGGTACTGGCAGTACTGAAACAGAGAGGGGAGGAGCACAGCGGAATGGATTAAGAACTGCCGAGGTATATTGTCGAACATCATTCTGGAAATAAGATTATACATGATATATGGTACACTTTTTACAAGCTTAACTTTATTTGTCCGATCTTATTTTTTTCTTAGGCAAAAAATTCAGCTACTGCAGTGCATGAAAAGGGTTTCAACTTTGATGATGCTAGGTTAATGCGTGGTGCTTGGAGAAATGAGCATGATCCTGAAATATTTAAGGTTTGCTTATTTTATATCTTATATATCAGAAATTAGATACACTTGTTTTAGACAAATTTGTGAGCATTATTTATATTTGTTTTTGTTATGGTTTACATAAAAATCGTCAAACTAATTATGGTATATCATGAATGCTTCTTTATTTTGATGATCACACAATTTTATTTTATGAAAGCCTTTTGAAGGCATTCTCTCTCTCTCTTATTTATTCTTATCATTTCTTCCTTATTTATCCTCTTTAACCTGACAAGCTAGTTTTACATATTTTTGGTATCTGTCTCTCTTATTTATGCTTATCATCTTGCCTTTTAGTTTTTCCTCTCAGTTTTATCAAATTATGTTGTTCTCAGTATGCTCCTCTGTATTATGTAGGAATTCTTCCGATGTCTTGCAATATGTCATACCGTGCTTCCTGAAGGTGAGGAGACTCCTGAGAAGATAGCCTACCAAGCCGCTTCACCAGATGAGGCCGCTCTTGTTACTGCTGCAAAAAACTTTGGATTCTTTTTTTATAGGTAAATTAGTTTTACTTGGCACTTTGTATGTTGTTTCTAAACTACTTATTCTTTTTTGTGTTTAATGGATTTTGCTAAGGGAATTCTTTATTGATGTTTTACTTGCGACAATTTGTTATTTCTTGACTCAAAAAGTATTTAGTCTTTCTACTATGACTAGAATTTTCTTTCTGTATTTGGAATATTAGTACGAATCTGGAATGTGTTTTACTTTTGAAACCTTTTATAGTATCGTGTTCACGGAGAAACCAGTTACATTCTTTGGCTTTGGCTCTGGCTTGTGATTTTACTTGTATTAGAGGTCTTTACTCGAGGCCAAACATTGGGCCCAGCAGCCAAGTCATCCCCAAAGAAAGCAATCAACCAAAGGGAAGCAGATAGCTACAGTTAACCTTGCACTAACTAATCTATTACACAACAGGCAACCATAGATGCCCAAATGAACCAGGAGATTTGGTACCAAGTTGGTACAAGATTGGATCACATGAAAAGCTGCTAACTGGCATGAGACACATCGTTGGGCTTGGTTTATGACTTAGTAGGAACTACCTTAGTGAGCTAGGAACCAATTTCATATTTATACCTCAATGTTTCACATTATAACCTATGTTGGATTAAATTTAACACCATGCTGCACCCCTTTACCAAGAGAATGCAACATACTTCAACAGAAAGGTCCCCAAATATTCTATATGGAAATCTAACTTCAAAAGAGACGTGATATTCAACTTAAAACTGAAGGTGATTTGGCCTAAATATCTTGTACATTGTTTTATGGTCAATATCAGAGATATATTGAGTCAAACTTAATGTAAAACAACAAAAAGCCTATTTCCTATATTTTTTGGGTAGGCTATTTGAATCATTTTCTTCCATTCAACTCTATTAAGGGCCCATTTCCTTTGTAAAATTGAAAAGAATCATATCCTTCTTTACAGCCTCAAATCAAAATTTGTTTAGACATAGCCCTAGTTCTAGCAGTTCCTTTGATTAATGTATTATTATCTTCCTAATTGGTGCATCTATGGTCTACATTGCATATGTCCAATCCAATGAAGATGATTTCCTAGCATCTTGTCCTCCTTTCGCATCACTTCTAACTTCCCACGAATAAGTCATTTCTTATCTATGGTATTTCCACTCGTTCATCTTAGCATTTATATTTCAGCTAATTTCATTTTCGTGACGTGTTTTAATTTCCCAATACTCCTATCCGTAAATGCTGCTACCGTATTTGCACTCGTCTTAGAGTTATGATGCTGCTATCATGGAAGGAGCTATATTTGACCCCTGTGGATCACCATGGAGGAAGTTTTTTGCCATGAAGTATTATCAATGTACTATTATTATGCGAATTACTGTATGGTTGTCTCTGACAAGTAGGAAATGCTATTATCATAGCTGATTCCACATCTGAATGTTAATCCCATGGGAGTTGCACTTCAAACTGCTGCTTTCGACCATTAAGATAGTCATCTTTGTGACTTCTACCCTTTATCTGTAGCTCCTTTCTGACGGATGTTTGGCACTTTAGATATTAATCATGGAAAAATGAACATGTTTTCCTGATCACCCATAACGGTTAAGCTTAGTTATGCATTATAGTTTTGTTGAAAACATTTCATGTTTCTCTCATTCGTGCAACGTCTTCATATCTTAATGTACTTGGTACTAGTGTCCGGTCCTCAGTATTATTGATGTTTGTTGTACTTTCCAAAATTTTATTATATCATAGTAGTAGTATTCCTTGATAAACATGAAGCATGTATCATGAAATTATTAAACTTTTGTCGACTCTAAGAATTTATGGAGAGGATTTAAATCACTAAGTCATTGTATGTGTGGTGACCAAGAGGACTGAATCTCCATAGCTATTCTTTGTGTTGTCT
Source organism: Iris macrosiphon (assembly GCA_036927795.1). Lineage (NCBI taxonomy): Eukaryota > Viridiplantae > Streptophyta > Magnoliopsida > Asparagales > Iridaceae > Iris > Iris macrosiphon. The sequence goes on from JAYESA010000018.1 coordinate 9,422,727, forward strand.
CATCTTGAAAGTTGATGACTATGGTATATTTCGATAAAAGACTCAATGTTTTCCTTTCGTGCTTAGACAATCTACTGTCCTGATATGAAACATTTCTAGTCAATTTGGTTAACCTTACTAAGGTCATTAACGAAATGGACTGTCCATTTTTTTATGTAGGCGCACACCGACTATGATTATGGTTCGTGAATCACATGTGGAGAAGGTGGGCAAAGTCCAGGATGTTGCCTATGAAATTCTAAATGTTTTAGAATTCAATAGGTATGGTTTGTATCTTTACAAATTTGTAACAAAATCGTCTTTTGGCTTCCACTACCATCTTTTTTTTTCTTTTTTGAGAAAACAGTACCAGGAAGCGACAATCTGTTGTTTGTCGTTACTCAAATGGAAGGCTTGTTCTGTATACAAAGGTGATATGCTAGGATATCAACTATGCTTCTTATTTTCTTTTGTGTTATACGCTGCTGAAAAAAAAGGATTCCCGACAGGGTGCTGATACTGTCATCTATGAGAGAATGGCTGATGGAATTGGTGATATCAAAAAGTCAACAATGGTGCATTTAGAACAATTTGGTTCTGCTGGTTTACGCACGCTTTGCCTTGCATATAGAGATTTAAGCAATGAATTTTATGAAAAATGGAATGAAAAGTTTATTCAAGCTAAATCTTCTCTCAGAGATCGTGAGAAGAAGCTTGATGAGGTATGTCAGTTTCATTATGCATTCTTTACCGTAACTATAATGTTATGTATGCATATATTTTTTTTCTTTCATAATCTACTTTCTGTGTATAATCACGTGCTGCGTAATGATTACTCTCAACTTCTAAGTTCTAACCGAGGTTCAAAAGTAGTTTGTTATTGATATTCATCGTCTGTTCGTATCACTACTACAAATGAGGTGATCTGGAACGTGCAGAAATTGGTTTTAGCCTAAAATGTCCAATATCAGAACGTTTTTGGCTAAGTTCAGCCAAATCTGACAGCTAAAAATATTAAGGGGGTAAGGTGAAGAGAAAAAAAGTTGGGATTCTTGAGAAAGAAAAGTGAGCAATCTGACGACACTCATCGATCCATTGAAGCAAACAAGCATCAGTCTCCAGCAGCAATGATGCAGTCTGGCATCACGTAGAAGTAGATGGAATCACAGTGATGTGTACAATTGTATATCCAGTAGGCCTTCCACAGGGATCTGATTCCGCCTTTGGCCTTGGACTTGGTTAAGGTTAGTGGTTTTGATACACAACACAAATGAATTGAGAACTGGAAACACATGATAGAACTGAGAAAAGGTTACACTGTCTGTCGACCCGAACCAAAAGAACCAAATCCATTTGCTTTGGACTTTCAGTCTAAAGTTCAAATCTTAGAGTGCAGACGCCCCAGATAACCCTAATTGTTACAGACAAATGGTGGTTGGCCCAAATAAAGGGATATGAATCCTGCCCGAACCTAAATGGCTTAAGACCCTATGAAAAGTTCAACTATGAAATTGCATAAAACTTTGCTTTAGATGTAACCTAAGTTGTTGAATCGAAATTTGTATGGTGTTATCATATCATGTATCTTAAGATATATTATTTCATATGGAGTTTGCTTGAAAACTAATTGAATCATAAATATTAAATTAAACACATCAAGCATTAAGTGACAATATTATTATGAATTTGATAATTGAGAACAAAAATAATATAGGAAATGAGCATATTGAGAAGTTAGAGATGACGCCAATTAAGGACAAGATGAGAGAAAATCATCTTGGTTTGGACATGTGCAACATAACCAATAGGACCAATAGATGCTCCAGTAAGGAGGAGCGATAAGATAGTATTAAAGGAGCTGTTAGGACTAGAGAGAGGCCTATAGCATGGAATGAGGTTTTAAAGAAAGATATGCTTTTTGTTGGTGTCACAAAGGACATGGTCCTTCACACTATTGGATGGAAGGAAAGGATTCAAACATCCGACCCAAAAATCTTGGGATAAAAGCAGTGTTCTAAATGGCGGCCGTCTCGACCGCCTAGGCGGTGCCTAGGTGATAGGTAGTCTCTCTCCGCACCATTTTCGGTAGGCGGTGGAGTAGTTGGCCAACGGAGCTTTGGCGGCGTAGGCGGTGTAGGTGGGCGCCTAGGCGGAGCAATACCTAACAAGATGTTTTGGTCAAATAGTTTTGCAAGCATTATGGGCCTATGGTTCACTTTTACAAGACTAAAACTTAATAGATCTTTGTTCTACAACATAGTTATGCATGAAATATCCTTAAAATATGTATATAATGCAATAAACTGTGGTAAAATAGTAAAAAATGTCAAAAATGTATCAACCGTCTATGCGGTAGGCAGACTATTTCCGCCGTGCACACACCTACCGCCGTTTAGAACCTTAGATAAAAGGCTTTGTTGTTATAGCCAACTTTCTGAGTTGTTGTAGTCTCCTGGGATGTTGTATCCAATCATCGACATGTTCAAAATCATCGTGGTCTTGGAGACACTGGAAGTCAATAGAAGATATCGAAAGGAGATGGTCCAAAGTAATGTTATAGAAACTAGAAAGCGCTAGGTGGCCGTTATGTTGTACGGGGGAGTTCAGCACCCTGGCGGTCACATATGCATATATGCATGCGGAAAAAGCGTTCCCATTTAAAGAAAGCTTAGGCTTTTTTAGTTCATTGAAATACACAAAATTATATATTTATATGTTACACAAAACTATATATATTTTTAGTACTTTCTTGAACCCATTTTTGTTTCTTTACTGCTTCTAGCCTTCTGTAGCAGCCAGAAAGGGAAGGGAAAGAGACCTATAGTTTGGAAACCTACTAAAATTAATACTTTACCATTCAGTCATCAATTCATTATTATTGACAGGTGGCTATTAAAATCTGAATTTATTTATTAGTGACATCTGGGCCATTAATGTCAATACATAATTTTAATTTAATATACTTTAATCAATTCATATTTTGGATTATGGTTTGATCTCATCTAACTTAATGGACATTTAAACTTGAACCAAATCTGAGAGTTATTTTATCTAATATAGTTCATAATTTAGATGCAATCATTTACAATTTAAATTCTAGAACAATGTAACCTAATCTAATCTAATCCATAGTTTAAAGTTAATCTTATCTAATATAATTGAATTATCTGACACTAGATTATATTCTAACTTACCAATCATATTAGAGTAGCTTTTAATTAAAGATCGCATTATACTTTATATAAAATTTAACTAGATTTGATTTTAAATTGTGGATCAAATGCGGCTAAATTTTCAATTAGATTATATTGTATAAGAATGAAATTTATAACTCAAAATTTAAAATATAATCTAATTTAGGCTTAATGTTATCAAACATATTCCCAACTTTTTATCTAGTTTAAATTACTTATTGGCTTTCCAAAACCGAAAAAAATTAACTAGACCAAAATCCAACTAGACCAAAATCTAGACAACGCTTTTCTTATTTCGCTACATAATGTTACTTTTTCCGACAGTGTCGTTTTTTCCCACATAATGCATCATACCCCGCCTAGAACTCATAATTTACTAAAATTTGGCAGTGGGTAGCCGTATAGCGCTTAGGCGCCGTTTTTTAACATATTGTAGAACACTGGTAAAAAGAATTCATTTTAGGGGTTGCATGGTTGCCCATAATGGTTCCCCGTAAATGGAAATCCCATGCAACATATGTTGCATGCAGCATTTGTTGCTGTAAATGGTATGCAAATCCTTTGTTTGGTTGAGTGCAAACGATGTCGTATGATTTACAAATCCTTTGTTTGGCATGATGTATGCCATGTATGGTTGCAACTTATGTTGCTGTAAATGAAAATCCATTGTTTGGTTGTCTTATAACATGGAAGGAAGATAAATCTTTGGAAACGATGTAAATGGTGTTGCAAATGTTGTCATCGCAACAAATATTGCGGTAGTTGGAGGAAATGATGCAACATTTGTTACACCAATTCCACCATTTACATCAAACCAAACATTGTAATTGGTGGAAATGGTGCAACATAATGTTGCACAATTTCCATTTACATTCAACCAAACCCTTTCTTAATCTCTTAAAAAGGGACATATTTTGGTAGAAAAAGTTAAGAAGGCTTTTAAATGGTTATATAGGTATCCCAATCAAGTTTTAAAGCTAGTGCAGGTCATAAAACTATTAATTGCTACACCACTCAAAATCAGGGTCAACCCGTTTAGATTTAGTTTTAGGATAAAACATAATTTATGAATGACTGATATATCATATTGCGTGAGATATGTATCATATTATATGATATTATGTATGGAAAGTGTATCATAAGATAATTTGCCCCCTTCGTGTCCCAATGAATCATATTGTTTGTAGGTTTACATTCTCGTGTTAAAATATACATATTGTGTCGTAAGATACTCACAATAGAGGATGTAACATTTTACTTTATTTTAATATTTTAACATTGATCTAATATTTTGTTAAATTGTTGAAACCCAATAACCCGGTATTCCAATATATAACTGTCTAAACTATCAAAATTTCAGTAGCTATCAAGACTACCGGAATCGCCAATATCGATACTATAGCAGGGAACGACTACCCCCCCCCCCCCAACCCCCCAACCCCCCAGCCACCAGTCGCTAGGGAGAAAGGGATGAGGTGCTTGGGAGTAAGGGTTAGGGTGCAAGTGGATGGTTTAGGGATGCAAGAATAGAAGGAACGAGGAGGTCACTGATTGGTAGGATGACATGCAATAGATGTTACTCGAACAATGGCTGGAGGGCAGGTGGTGTTTGGGTGGTGGGAATGGATGAAGGTTGAGTTAGAGACTACACTTTTTCTTTTGATATTATTAAATTTATTTGTTTTAGAGATTTTATTTGATGGAGGATATTTTGGTCATCCTTAAAAAGTTATGTAGAAGATTTGACAGTGAGGGGTTTAAAAAGTAATGTTAAAAGGGTGTTTTACCTGGTAAATGTGCAACCCTTAGGGGAGTTTCCTGATAAGCACCCAATTATTTATTCTAAATAGTGAACATAATCGTTCCTAGGTAGGAATTTGGTTGGCATTAGTATGGACTATTATTTAGTTTTTTCTTGAATTGGTGAAATTTAGCTTTAACAATATCTGTACAATAAGTAACTAACATTCCAAATTGATGGTCATAAAGCCCATATCTTGATGTTAATATTGTACAAGCTGTTCAATAACATTATTCTTTTCCTTGCTTCATTAATTTGTTTATTTGTACAAAGTGCAGGTGGCAGAGTTGATTGAGAAGGATCTTGTTCTACTTGGGTGCACAGCCATTGAAGATAAGCTTCAAGATGGAGTGCCATCTTGTATAGAAACTCTTTCCAGAGCTGGAATAAAGATTTGGATGTTAACTGGTGATAAGATGGAAACAGCAATAAATATAGGCTATGGTTAGGTCAATTGCTATTTAGAGTTTATTGTTTAGCTTTTGCATTGTTATTTAGCTTGTAATGATCTTGTCATCTGTGGTCTTTACTTACTATTATGCATATATTATTATCTTCCTCTTAAAATTTAACTCATAATTCCCTTGTCAAATGTATTATATAATTCCCTTGTCAAATTTAGCTACTTATGAGACTCTCTGTATGCAGCCTGCAACTTGATCAACAATGATATGAAGCAGTTCATCATCAGTTCAGAAACTGATGCAATTAGAGAAGTCGAGGACAGGGTAAGAAAAGCTAACAATGCAACAAATGATGAAAACCTTGCTAGTGGACACGTAATGTGAAATTAAATACGCAACATCCAAAGAAACTAGAAATCTAACTTTCCATTGTTAATTCATCCAGATTTCTTGAAACTATGTAACAAACTACTATTAATCATGTTATAGACTTATATATTACTTTCTGAGCCCTTATGCTTTCTTCCCTTTCCTTCTCTATTTTATCAAATCTCGCCTTGCAAGTCTATTTTCATTTGTCTTCAATATTGCAATCTTGTTCTTTTTTAAAATTCAGGTGTCTCGCACCTCAATTCCTTCCAAATATTTGCTTATTTATACTACAATTTACTTTCAGGGTGATCCCGTGGAGATCGCTCGTTGTATGAGAGAGACTGTGAAACAAGATCTGAATCGATGTCTTGAGGAGGCGCAGCAGCACCTATATAGTGCACTCAATCCCAAATTGGCCCTTATAATTGATGGAAAATGTCTGATGTATGCCTTGGAACCAAATTTACGTGTGCATCTGCTGAATTTAAGCCTGAATTGCAGTTCAGTAATTTGCTGTCGTGTCTCTCCATTACAGAAGGCACAGGTAATCTTAATCAAGGGCATTTCATAATGGATGCAACTTTGTAAGAACCTTTTAGTCACTAACAAATGTAAGTGGTTGTCGGGATATATTTATAAATAGGGTGTTTTAGTTGCACCACCAGCCTTACAATCATCTCATTAGATATTCCTTCCAGTCTATTCAACAGTCATTTCATATCACTAGTGCATTCAAAGAATTTAAAAGTAACATGGAATATTTCCATTTCATCATGTCTAAATTACATAACATACCTCCAATTTTCACTTTCCCCCAGATACATGCCCATATATTTATTCAATTTCATTTTATGCTACACTGGGCAGAAAAGTAATCATCCCCCCCCCCCCCCCCCCCCCCCCCCCCCCCCCTTCTATTTAAAAAAATAATGATCAAGCAAATTTTCTCTTCAAGAGCTTTCTGAAGAGAACCTTTTAGTCACTAACAAATGTGCCTGTTACGTTGCATGCATACAAGGGCATGTTCAATGACAACAATTTTGGAAACCAGGATGCAGCAATGCAGGGCTATGGCTATATTATGTGTGTAGGTTCTCTTTAATATGAAGAAGAATTAATTAATGAGAGATTTAGAAACACGGTACTTCTTTGCTAGAAATGAAAAATGGATGCCAATGGGAAGTTAATATAGCTAATTCGTTAGAGTGGGAGATAAATTTGTGTAGTTAGAAGAAAACTATGACAGTTTTCATTTATAATACACAATTTTGTAGCATTATTTATTTTCTCCTAGATTTATTATGCTTTTTCTCCTTTACGTCATTGATACACTGCCATATTTTGAGGTTATGCCATTAGCAATCACTTTATTTCTAGCTTTTTTAATTTTTTTGTGAAGGTTACCAGCCTGGTAAAGAAAGGTGCTCGGAAGATCACTCTAAGTATTGGTGATGGTGCAAATGATGTGAGCATGATCCAAGCTGCTCATGTAGGTGTTGGCATAAGTGGGCTGGAAGGGATGCAAGCT
>JAYESA010000018.1:9430104-9822081 GCA_036927795.1 Iris macrosiphon
ATATAATGTCATTTTTACAGCACTTCCTGTGATCATTGTTGGATTGTTTGACAAGGTATTTCATTATTTACCTTTTGTAGTTATGTCTATGTATCATCTAGGATGGTTTAGTAGCTTAGTCTCCACGGAGTCAATTCTCATTAGTATTAACTGATTCTTGACATATGCAAATTATGTTTTATCAGGATGTTAGTGCCTCTCTATCAAAAAGGTACCACAGCTGTACAAGGAAGGAATCAGGAATATGTTCTTCAAGTGGAGAGTTGTTGTAGTATGGGCTGTCTTTTCTTTCTATCAGTCATTAATCCAATATTACTTCATCGTTACTGCCAGTCAGAACGGTAACAGCCCATCAGGGAAGACATTTGGCCAGTGGGATGTTAGCACAATGGCCTTCACTTGCATTGTGGTGACCGTCAACTTGCGACTCCTTATGGCATGTAATTCAATTACAAGGTGGCACTATATAAGTATTTTGGAAGTATCATAGCATGGTTTCTGTTCATCTTTGTGTACTCAGCCATATTAATTAATGATGATAGACAAGTGAGTTCTTTACACATTTTTTAATTTGCTTAAATATGCATTCATCTTACTTTGCTCTTGTCTATTTCCAGGATAACATCTTTTTTGTTATTTATGAGCTGATGAGCACATTATATTTCTATCTGTCGCTCTTGCTCGTTCCCATCGTTGCACTCCTCCCAGACTTTCTCTACCAAGGGTAAGACTTTGGAACTTTTATCCTTTTTCTTAAGATGTGACAATATTATAATATTAGTAGGGTTTTGGACCACAAAATTATTCTAGATTGGAAAAGATGATACTGAATAATAATTCGGTAAATATATGTAGTGAAAAGAATTTGGTTTGTGTAGCCTTAATACTCTGTTGCATAAAGTTCTCTAGTATGCATAAGCAGTGGCGAATTAATGCATTTTGTCGTTATCTTCCTCACTAATCTTGTATGCATTCTTTAGTAGCAATTTCTTGACGCTACTATAATAAGTTCCTACTTGCTAGTGGGAACATAAATTCTATTGTTTTAGATGTGAAAAAGAGAACTGAAACACCCTCTTTCTAAGTTTCTTTTAATTTTTATATTTAAAGTCAATTTTCTTATCCCCTGAATATTGCTGGTTTCTCAGGATTCAGAGATTTATTTTCCCGTATGACTATCAAATGTTCAAGAGATTCACAGTCACGAGCCCGATGAAATCACTAGGACAGACTTTCTGGATATCAATAATAATACTCTAACGCCAGATGAGGCCAGGAGCTATGCTATTGCCCAGCTTCCCAGGGAGACATCAAAACATACTGTTTCGCTTTCGATTCACCAGGTTACGAGTCTTTCTTTGCATCTCAGCAAGGTGTTTTGGCACCACAGAAGGCATGGATGTGGTCCGCAGAGCCAGTATGAGGTCTAAAACACCCAAAAGTTGATTTTCCTTCTCTCCCCCTCTTTTCTTCAATTTTCCATGTAAATTTTGCTCATTGAAGTCACGAGAGTGTATAATCAACTAGATGTGTCATAGTCCTAGCGCAGTTATATCCTTTTCTTCTCAGGTTTACGTTAGGTAGAAGTGATTGTTTATCTGCTCTGATACATGACATGTATAGGGATACTGAAGATGTAACGACAGTTTTATTCGTTAACTCAAGGCTTCATTGTTTTGCCGCCATTTAAATTTACACTTCATCTCAGCCTTGGAAAACTATTATGTACTGTGGAAGTGTGGATGATGAAAGCAAGGCTTCAGTGGATAGTTTATCTGGAACTCCCAGACTCAGTGTTGTTGTTGTTGATGTTCATTTTTTGTGGTCGCTCATGTTTCATGACCTATTTAGTTGGGATGTGGATCTTTTCTTCTCTCTTGATTTCAGTATATAACTTTCAAAGGCTTTTAATAACCTGTGAATCTTTTTTTTTTCTCTCATAATACATTAATGTAAGTATTTGCACATATTTCTTCTTTTATGCATAACATACATTTGTTCCGTGCAATCTGTTTCACGAGGTTAGTGGCTATTTTCTTGGATTGCACTTCCTTTTTATTTAGTTGAGGCTGTATCTTCACTCTATATCTCCGTAACGGACTTGTGGTAATCCTTAACAACGCAAGTTAGAAGCCCAGCTGCAGATGCCTACAAAATTGTTTAAATGCTGTACTTGTCAAAGTGGCAATGCATACATATGTAGAACTGGAAGCCTAGTTTCTACTCTAGAATATGTAATCTCATAAAACGTGAAACTGGAAGCTTAGGGTCCGTTAGTTTCTTGTCAAAACAAAGTGGTAAATTTCATGATACTAGCAACTTTTGTTTGAACTACCTAACAATTTCCACTACATACCACGGTTCGTTTCACCATATGCCTCATAGTAGAATAAGTTTGCTACTACTTTGAACCCTCTACTACTAATGGAAGAAACTTGAGTATAGTTTTTTATTTTCTTCATCTCACTTCCTATTTTATCCCAAATGCAGTCTAATTCTCAAGGAGGGTGTGGGTGTGGGTGGGTGTGCGGGGGGGGGGGGGGGGTGGGGTGTTGGATAGTTGTATCTTCTTGAAAATGTGAAAGTAACACTTTGAACATATTGTAATACAAGTTGTGTCACTTTTTAAAATGTGTTTGGATATATGTAAAAAAAAAAAAAAAATCTATTAATTAACAAATAAATTAATCCAATTGAAATAACAAAGAAAATTAGTAACAAAACTCTTCACTTGCAATGAGTTCCTCTCATTTTCTATTGCAACTCATAAACCCTCCACTTGCAAAAAAAAAAACTCCACTTTCAATAGACTTGTAATGGCTAGCTAAAAATCGAAACCGTCTTCTCTTGGGAGCAGTTGCATTGAAAATAGTACTTTCAATACACTTACAACAACTCAAACATATGAAATGAATTCAGTTTCAATGCACTTGTAAAAAATAGACCATTTGCAACACACCTGCAAGCAACAAAACAACCCCTAACAGTAAACATAAAGAATGCAAAGATCACAATTGAAAATCTCTGTACTTTGGCTGACTAGAGAAAGTTTCCTAAACTACAGATCAAATTGAAATTTAAATAATATGTAAATGAAATCTCCAGTAAATTACACGAGCATTCTACTAAATATATAGATATAGAAGATGTAAAAAAGAAAAAGAAGATGTAGAAGAAAAAATAAATATAGATATAGAAGATGTGATGAATCCTGGGAAGTCCTAACAAGAAGAGCTATATACATCAGAATTACCATACATTCCAGTTCAAAAGTTGCTGCCATCACACCTCGTTGCAAACTGCAACCTTACAATTCTTCTCTGAAAATTCTGCTTCGGAGAGCACAAGCCTAGTGCTTATCATCTATCAAGGCATTGACAATGCCACATTCTACACTTCTGACTACTACAAGTTGGAGGCTCAATCTAAGGCCACTATAGAATATTTTCTCTTCTTTTCTGGGCCCATGTAGGTCCATATAGTACCAAGTAATCAGCAACCTGTGAAGAGTACATGATTGTTGAGTACCATTCGATGATAAAACATTGAAAGGATGTGAATGAACCAAGTCTATAAGTAATCAATTGGTTCAAGGCATTAAGAAATTGATTCAAACATCTCAACTAAGATGATGAAATTCTTTGATAAATCACAAATATCAATTGTTGGAAAATCCAGCCTCGATTCAAGCTGGTTATGCAGTTTGAAGTATTGTGGAAGCGAAGACAACAAATTGGTTGCAGCTAGACCGTAGCTCAAATAAGATATATGAAAAAAAAAAAACACAAATATATATATATATATATATATATATATATATATATATATATATATATATATATATATATATTTATTTATTTATTTTGTCTGGATACTCGTAGCTATAAGAGCCACCCAGACGGTCCGGCCCGGACCCGTAGCTATAATAGCTACCCAGCCAGTCGGGAAGGGGAGGGGGTGCTCCCTCCCATGACCACTCCTCCCGGGTGTCTCCCAACTTACTATTAGACTAAGGCTTCGGACACACACACACACACACATATATATATATATATATATATATATATATATATATATATATATATATATATATATATAAACGGAATATGAGTTATAGCTCATATTCATACATGAATTATGCACATGTGGATCAATAGAGATAGACTTCTACATTCCATGTGCACCTATGTGCACTAGTACACTTCATTACTATTGGTCTACATGTGCATTGACTCATGTAGAAATATGAGCTATGACTCATATCCTGTTTACTAAAGTGAGATCGACATCTACGCACTTAACATTTTTGCATATTTTTTTGAAATATAATTCGTTGGATTGTCTTTTTAGACCGTTTATATTAGATCTAAATTTTATCAAAAATTGGGTAGTTTAAGGATCTAATCTGAACGGTCAAAAATAATAATCCAACGACTGCTAGTTCGGAGACATGAAAAAATATTTAAGAACGAAAATCCCGATCCCTTCCCCTTATATATATATATATATATATATATATATATATATATATATATATATGGACGTGAGTTGCATGTATTTATTATTAGAAAGATTAAAAGATATTTGTAGTTAAAAAATGTTCATTTTTTAATAAATGTATTTAAGAGCTGTTGTAATTAATACCAAAGAACAATCTAGTATTTACCTAGATACTCCTTATTAATTTTAATTAGTCTTTGTAATTAGTAAGTATAATAAAGGATATTTTTAAAAAAAATTTAAAATTTTTTTACACATCATATATATATATATATATATAAAGTAATTAAGATTGTCATTTAATATTTGTAAATAAATAAATAAACAATAGGTAGTTAGTTAATATTAATTAGTAGGAGACACGTGACCTCTAAGGCCACCCTTTGTGATGTTCTCCCTCCACCCACCATAGAAAGAAGGGAGTCTGATTATGTAAGGTGATATGCTGAAATGGACGTACGAGCTGACTCTGAGAGTGACCCACTATCAGAGGCCTACAAAATAGCATGAGTAAATTAGATACATGTCGGTTACAGTGCGTCAAAGCCTGGTTCTAGTGATCGACATGTATCATGCTTGAATAAAATTTAATTTTTTTTGACTTATTTTATATTTTATTTATCATATTTAAGAATGTATTCTACAATTTTTTTATAATGTATATATATATATATATTTTTTTTTATTTTTTGACGAAATTCGTCCAGTCATGACTGTCAATCCATTTAACCCAAAATATTTGACGAAAATGTCTCTTCCATATTTTTTTTCCTCTTTCCTTTCACTCCATTCCTCCTCCCCCGCGGTTAGCTCGTCGCCGCTCGCCTCCCCCACCCCCCTCCCCCCTCTCTGTCCCCGCAGCAGTAGCAACAACAACAACAATAACAGTAGCAGCAGCCGCCTCGTCGAAGTCGAGGCCCATTGTCCTGGTCTCCGAGAAGCTCGGCGAGGCCAAGCTCGAGGTGTTGCGGTCTTTCATCGACGTGGAGTGCACGTACAACCTGTCGCCAGAGGAGCTCTAGCGAGGATCTCGAGGTGGGACGCGCTGATCATGAGGAGCGGGACGAAGGTGACGAGGGCGGTGTTCGAGGCGGCGGAGGGAAGGTTGAGGGTGGTTGGGAGGGCCGCAGCAACTCGAACCCGACGAAGAACACGGTGGCGGCGACGAAGCACGGGATAACGCTTCTAGAATTTCCCCCAAATTCCTCGGCGACTTTGCTCCGCCGTCGCTGAATGGACGAGGACGCCTTCACCGCAGCAGTGGAGGAGGACCTCTGTCACGTCCCGATTCCGCAGAATCGCTAATCGTCCTCCGAACGTGATACCGTGATAGCGTAAGGCGCGTCGCACAAGGCCTAGCATAATGATATATATATAGAAACACAACAACATAGTTTGGAAGCTAATAACACATATGCAACGAAGAAAAGTTCTCTTTATTGATAATGTACATCTTTGTTACAAACTCTTGACTCAAAAGAAAAGGGGTACCGTGCTGGCTTACAAGAGGGACGCAAAATAAGATAGTCGTCCCATATATTACATCATTTACTAAAACTACAAAAGATAATAGACACCTTCGGACGAAACTATCGCCTTGCCTCGGAGCTGCATAAGATGTGTGCACGAGCTCTAGATGATTTGTACAAGCTTCAAAAGACACGAACGAAGTTCGCCGAGTAATATACTAGTTGAGGAAAGAAGCTTCAATTTTTCGCCGCGTCGCCTCCGCTTGGGGAACCTGCTGCAACGAGGGTCACTACTTTGAAAAGTATAGGTGAGGGCGAGCAAACCCAACTAACAATCGACACAGTATTCATGTGAAGCATACAAGTTATTATTGTGGTATATCTATCTTGCCTTAGTTCAAGTTACAACATACAATAGGATTTGAAATAACTAAAATAAATATGCCACCGTTCGATGACTTTTACCCGGTTCGTCTGAACCACCTGCACAAAACTTACCATATTTTTTTCAACCAGGAAGATATAGTTAGCTTGCACAATTTAAATATACACACATATGGGGTCACTGGCATAGCCATACATGACGAGTTATAGTTAAGGTAAACAATAATCCTTGCAATCGCAAGCAGATAGCTCGTTGCAAGTCCCGAACTCACCCGTGTTAGGCTATTAGCACGACTATACTAATGTTCCACCTAGGACAAATCGATTTTGGTGCCCAATAGAACGTTCACAGGAACCCTACACCTTGTGTACAAGTTGTCCGTGACCATGCATTGTCTCAAACTAAACTATTAAACCAAGCATTTCAAGACAACAAGCATGAAGTATAAGAGTTCAGAAGAATTTTATAGCATAGTCCACCTGCTCAAGTTATCATATTTCAAGTTATGTACTACTCATTGCACAATTATAGATAAATAAATTCTAGCTACAATTGTAACATAAAATAGTTACATGCATAATGGACAAGCACGCAACAATATGATCGTACGATAATTTTTGTGTGACAAGCATAAGTGTTTCAAGTTTACTTCTTATTATCTTGACTCAGTTATCATTATTATGGTATCGTTGATCGGAACGCACAAGCGAGTCAGATTTTTAAGAGTGAAGAATTGGAAGAATGGAGCTAATCGAAGGTAAGGTCACTCACAACTTGGTGAACCGGGGGAGAGAAATGAGAGATCTTCAAGACTCCGCTTGTGCGTTGCCTACATGATCACCTGCACGTACCAACATATGATCAATATCTCCTGCCTCGGTCTCCAAAGGTTCGATACGAAATATGAAATTCAAAGAAAATAAAATCCATCGAAACCATTCAAGAAAATGCAAGTCATAAAACCAACAAGAAAACAACCAAGTGGCATCGAAAATGGACAAAAAAGTCAGCGCAACGGAAAGGCCCCTCGCGACTCTGCCGCCGAGTCCTTCCTCGAGGCACGATCCGCTGAAAGTGGGACTTGATTCCGAAGAAATCAATCCATAACGAGGAAAGAATCTTGATTCAATCTGTCCTGATCGAACGATACCAAGTATTTCTTAGCCGCGCTCTCCGAACTGGAGGAACGGGGCACTACAACCTCTCAAGCGGGTTCGTTCTATCTGCGCCGCCAGCACCCGAAGCCCTCTTTCGAGACCTGACCCGTAAGTCTCCTCCCGACGTGCCTACTCCCTACGTGGTCGTCTTCGCCCCGGCTCGTCGTTGCGGCGCCGCGTCGTTGCGCTGCTCCCCGCCACCGCCCCCCTTCCCTGCCCCCGGCCCCCCTAGCCAACAACAGCAGCTGCTGCTTGCGCGCGCCGCTGCAGCTGCTCACCGTTGTTATTGCTGCTGCTGCGGGGGAGCGGGGGCTGATAGGGGGTGGTGGCCGGGACGGGGGGAGCGGGGGCGAGGATTGGGGGCGGTGGGGTAGGGGGAGGCGGTGGCGTGGAGCTGCGACGACAGCAGCCTGCCCGCTAGGGGAAGGGGAGGGAAGGGGAAGAGGAAAGAGAAAGAAGAATGAGAGTGGTATTTTGGTCAATTTTTTTTTTTGGTTAAAGCAGTTGACCGTCAATTCCAGACTAATTCCGTCAAAAGTTGGAGGTCTTGTATATTATGGAAAAACTATAGGATACACCCTTAAATATGATAAATAAAGTGGAAGGTAAGTGAAAAAATTTCATAAATTTTTAATCCAATCCTTAAAAAAAAAGATTATTTCTTCCTATTATAATGGAAATTATAAAAAGAAAATTATATTATAGGCTACAGTGATAAAACCAAACCTTCAAGAAATGAGGGGTTCAAATGTGCCTCTGCCGACAAAATGGGTCACCGGACAGATGAATGATAAAATACTTGCAATCTTCTCTGTACCTTAAAAGTGAAGGATCTCTGACAACAACTTCCAAAGCCATATGTGCCAACATGTTTTTTACCTTTACTAACAAAATAATTGCAAAGGGCTGATTTGAAAGGTTAAACTTGCTTCCATAATTAGCATTTGTAAGTTGTCCTAGTAAACTGCAGGTCATATGTGCTTAATAACAAGCTGAAATTCAATGCCAAAAACAATAAGTGGTGTTTGGTTCAAAGCTTTTGATACTTGAAAATAAATTTTAGATTTTTTTACCTTTATTTGGTACGTATATGATTACAAATTAGGAAGGAATATAAGGATATTCATATTTTCATGATTATGAAAAAATAATTTCAAGATCCTGGAATACATTTGCTTTTCTAAAATATTTTTTGAATATTTTGTTTGGACAATAATACTCTCACTTTACTTTCAAACTTTAAATTTCTATTACAAACATATAAATTTAGGTAATAGAAGCATAAAATGATATTTATGAAAAGCTAAATAAATTAAGATTTTTTTCATATTTTAATCTAATATAATCAAACATGAGTATAAAAATGTTAAATTTATTTTTCATTAAAAATAAATAAAAAATAAAATTTTAAGAATACAAAATTAAAGTATTGTAAGATGACGGACGTGTAAAATAGAGTTTACAACAGCCTTTGAAAGCAACCTCTCCATTGTGCTTTCAAAAACCACCCCGTGACAAACCAACAACTTTTAATATAAATCATTTTGAGGAATTAAGCATCTACTTAAAAAAAAAAAAAAAGCTTTCATAAGCTGTACCAACACATCTAAAGTGAACATATGTCGAATTTATCTGTTCTCTCTCATATATATATATATATATATATATATATATATATATATTATATATATATATGCTGCAAAAATGGATATAAATTATACTGGAATAATATTAACAAATTATCCAGACAGAGAAATAAAAACACAAATCTATGTATACATACTTGAACTATGCTGAACAAGTGTAAAACAGGTATTTATATTTGTTGAACAGAAATTTCATACAGATGGATGTATTTTATTCCATTTGTGTAGAATAGAAAAAGCTTGTAATATCTACAAACAAAGTGACGCTACACTAAGTCTATTGACGTTTTAGACTTGGAATGCCAAATCTATTGGCGTCTCAGATCTTACCATAGAACTTTAATAGACTTGGTGTTCGAAGTCTAAAACGCCAATAGACTTGTCATTCCGTCACTTCGTTTGTAAATACTACAACTTTTTCTCTTCTACATTTGTGATGAAGTGTACCTCTGAATAAAAATTGGCTAAATTAAAACTTGATAAACTCGATAGCCTCAAATTTGATAGTGCTAACTTGATACATTAAAAAAATGGACGAAATTATCCCTTCTCCTACCCTCTCCTCCCCACTCCGACGACCCCTCCTCCCATCCCCCCCCCCCCCCCCCCCCCCCCCCCCAACCACCACCACCACCACCACCACACTGCGCACGTCGCTACCGCTGCTGCTCGTCGCGGTGCACGTCGCCGCTACGCCCGCGCTGCTGCGCCCCGGCTCCCCTTCGGTTGCCGGAGAGAAGGGGAAAGGGGGAAAGGAGTTTGGAATAATTTTGTCTTTTTAAAAATTGTGAATATTAACATAAAAATTATTATATAGTTGAGGATATTAAGTTAGCATCCATCGAAATTGATAGTATTAAGTTGAAAATTTGAAATAGTCGAGCATATCAAGTTGAAATTTAGCCATAAAATTTTCTGTTGTTGCGGTCAAAATTAAATTCGGAAGGGACAAATTAAATTGAATATGTTCACATACTGGTTCCGGTAAGGACAATACTACACTGAAAAGTCATAGATGAATGTTTGTACATTATTCATAGAAAAGTTGTTGCAGGCACTCATCAGCAAACACAAATGCACATATCAAGAAAAGTAGCATGGTCAACACAACATTCCAATCTGCTGCAAAAGATCTCATGCATGCTCACTCGATCCCAAATATACATACCTATGTCCTTGTTGCTCTTGCGCTTCGTCACTTTTGTAATTTCCTTTGGCAGTGTGCATATGCCATTCCATATATTAGCCGTTCTACAAGATTTGTTGTGAGAAAATACAATGTGTGATGACTGCATGCCTTGATACTCGGCACCGACAGTGAACCTTGGTCGTAATTAGCCCAAAAAAAAATAGAGAAATACTTCCCATCTCTTACTAATTAATTCAACCGGCTTTGTTTGTTTCAATGACAGGTGGGTCATGACAAATTCTTCGACTGAACTATCGTTGATTAAGATTAAGAATATATATATATATATATATATATATATATATATATATAAATAATGAAATTTTAAAACAGTTCAAAAGTGAGCCGTCTAAGTCATATGTATATAATTATCAATTAATTATTTTAAAAAAATAATATTACGTAAAAAAATTGTTGAAAAAAAATTAAATTTGTTATTAAATAACAACTACAAGAATTCGAACACAGCCAACCTGAAAGAATACTTCTCATCTTAACCACATGAGTTATAAAAGATGTTTATTTATAATTAGATAATATTATGTAACTAACCGTTTCAAGACTTTTTTGAAAAGTAAAAATATATCCATAACTAATTATAATTAAACTATAATCAAATATATAATAAATTCTAATTAAAATAAAGAAAAATATATATAATAAATCTTAATTTAAATATATTTAAATATTTAAACGATTTTAGAATAAAAAAATTATTTTACGTACAACGCACGTAATATATATATATATTATATATATATATATATATGTATATATATATATTGATGCTTAACATAACAATGCATCCACCCACTTGTGACTCGAGCAGCAGCAGCTAGCATTAATGTTCATTTCCTGTCACATGCACTGATTGCTCCGATGCGCTTCCCCATCCAGCTCTCTCCAACCTGGCTGACCTACCAAGCAAAGTATAGAATAAGCATCCCAACCCCCAGTCAATTTCTACTCACAAGTCACCAATATATTCATTTTTTATGTGACTAGCAAGCATATTACTAAAGAAACAACCCTAAATTAACAATTTAATTTAATTTAATTAAACAGAACAACATGACCGTTTTTTGAGCATGTCTAGGCCTTGAACCGACTAGAAAACAAATGGCAGAGTTTTCTTTTTCATCAAAGTAATTGTTCTGTGTACATGTTACATACTCTTTATCAGTGATAGCGTAGAACTTACTATAGTAATATATAAGCAATGATATATGGATTAAATAGTGTGAAGTGGAGTGACCACCTCTCCCAGCAGTACCCACCAAACTCAACCGTTGGAAATATAGAAATTTGAAAAACTAATATAGAGAAAGAAACGCGTCAACCACCAAATAATTCCAAAGAAAACCCGACCCTCACTCTCCAATTCCATGTGCTCGCTCTCCCTCTTAAAACTCTTCCTCCTTACTAGTTAAACTACTACAACCCCCCTCCTCTTTAACTTTCTCAAGTCCCATTATTATCCTCACTAGTTGGAGGAACAGAGAGTAGGCATTAGGCAAGCATGTTCGGAAGGGATCCATGGGGAGGGGCACTGGAGATATCCAACGCCGACTCCGCCACCGACGACGACCGCAGCCGCAACCTCCAGGACATCGACCGGGCCGCGCTGTCGCGCCAGCTCGACGAGACCCAGCAGAGCTGGCTGCTGGCCGGGCCGGGCGACGCGGGCAATAAGAAGAAGAGGTACGTGGACCTCGGGTGCGTCGTGGTGAGCAGGAAGATCTTCATGTGGACGCTGGGCACGGTGCTGGGCGTCGGGCTGTTGGTCGGACTCATCATGCTCATCATCAAGACCCTCCCCCACCACCATAAGCCGCCCCCGCCGCTAGACGACTACACGCAGGCTCTACGCAAGGCGCTCTTGTTCTTCAATGCCCAGAAGTGTAATTAGTTCCTTCTCCTCTTAATTTCTTCATTCATTCATTTTTCCGATCTTTAATTAATTTGCGCATATATTTGATTAGATCTAAATAAAGTTTTTTCCTTTTTGTAGAAGAAGAGATCTAAGTATGTGAGTTTTTTAGTTTACAATATTAGCTAGAAGAAGATAGTACAGTTATTTTTTTGTTTAGTAAGACTAGACACAAGTCATCAGTCAAGATTTAGTTGAATTGTCTGGTGAGATTGTGGAGATCTTGGTTTGGTATATATGAAATATAAATTCAACAGCAATCTGCCAGGTATCAACCATCGTCTGGTGACGATTGTTCAGCGGTTTTTCTTTTTAGATCTAACCTGAATGATTAAAAAATACAATCCAACAACTGCTATTTCAGAATTATTTCGTGATGAGGAAGCTTAAGAACGGAGATACCGATCTTTTCTCATATATATATATATATATATATATATATATATTGTGTTCTTGCTGCTTGTGTGATCTTTATATAATTGTTTTTCTTTGCATTAGTCAGTGATTAACAGTCATGTTGGCAGTTTCTTCGCAAAAGTGATTCACCAGTGTTTTTTAGCATAGTATACACATGCTGGAAAAGACCACTCTATTTTAATCATGATATACTACATGTTCTGTCGGAAATACTCCTATATGTTAATCTTGGTCGTTCTTTGTCCTCTTATCTTTGTTATGTAAGATGTGTAGGATTTATATTCATATCAATGAATAATAGGTTGAATATTGTTGATAGATCAGTAATTGTCCTGATCTGTAAATCTGATTGGATTCATGCTAAAATCGCAGCGGGGCCGATAGGGAAGCACAACAACATTAGCTGGAGGGGGAACTCGGGGATGAAAGATGGGTTATCAGACGACTCGGTGAAGAAGAATCTGGTGGGAGGGTACTACGACGCTGGTGACGCCATCAAGTTCAACTTCCCGATGGCCTACGCCATGACAATGCTCAGCTGGAGCGTTATCGAGTACAGTGCAAAGTACGAGGCAGCAGGCGAGCTAGGGCATGTTAAGGATATCATCAAGTGGGGGACAGATTACTTCCTCAAGACCTTCAATTCCTCTGCCGATACCATCGACAGAGTTGTTGCTCAGGTAAATTTTGCTACCTAAGTTACCGTCTAAATCTTGGTTTTGTGTTTAGATCTGTGTTTGGTGAAACATTTTGAGATCTAATGTTTTATTGTGTTACTCAAAAGAGAATTCCTAAAAGCTAAGGCTTGGCCTAGATGTTTTTATGTTGCTAGTTTATAAAAGTTCTTAAATAGTTGGACTTAAAAGTCCTTTTTCAGGCTTGTCTTAGTTTTATGTCATATTGTTTGAGAGTTAGTTTTGGTTCAGTTTTGCAAAAAAAACTTTAACCAACATTTATAAAATTGAAACTGCGAAACAAGAAAATCAGGAAGAAAAAAAAATGTCCCTGGTATTTTCTAACTCATTCAATCTGTGCACCTATTGCTTGCAATATTAGGAGATATTAGTAATACTTGCTTATATGATAGTATCCTAATATAAAATACAATCCTAAAAACATACATATCAAAAAAAAATTCTTCTTCTAACTCAAATTTTTTTTTTTATAAAAAAAACTCATTTTAAAAGTTAACATACCACTTGGTAATTTTCATATAAAAACTTTTGTTTTTAATTTGCATATCCAAAAACACTGATTAGCTTTCAAAACTAAGTCTCAAACACCCAAACTTTGTTTATCTCATTTTGTTTGTTGAAACTCGGTTTTGAAACCTAGGTCCAAACCGGACCTAAATCTGCAAAGCATTAGATCTACTTAATACTCAAATCTTCCATGCGTTATGGGATTTTATTGACAGATAAATTAGTCCTCCTATAGAACATGGCTTGTAGAAAGTGATTGAAAAATGTACTCAATTCAAGAAGCTAAATATGCAATTTGTTTCCTCTGTTCTCTATGACATAACTATCATATAATAAAAGCAATTATCAAATTTCTAATGTAGGTTGGACAAGGTGATACCTCCAAAGGACCGGGTCCCAACGACCATTACTGTTGGGTGAGGCCTGAAGACATCACTTACCCCCGGCCAGTCTATGAATGCCACAGCTGCTCTGACCTCGCTGCAGAAATGGCTGCTGCACTTGCTGCTGCTTCCATAGTGTTCAAGGACAGCAAGACATATTCCGAGAAGCTTATCCATGGTGCAAAAGCTCTTTTTAAGTTTGGTAGGGCCCAAAGGGGAAGGTATAGCGCTGGTGGCTCTGAAGCAGCAATCTTCTATAATTCTACGAGTTACTGGGATGAGTTTGTGTGGGGTGGAGCGTGGATGTACTATGCCACAGGAAATACATCATACCTTACTCTGGCAACAACTCCAGGGATTGCCAAGCATGCCGGTGCTTTCTGGGGCGGTCCGGATTATGGTGTCTTTAGCTGGGACAACAAGCTCATTGGTGCTCAAGTAAGTTCCACACTCTAGATTTATCTAAACCTTCATCTTCGATGCCTGTGCATCCTCCAATGCATCTAGGTTCCTTATTCTGTTTTGAAGCATTCAAAAAGTTGTATAAGCATAATATCACAATCAAGCTGGCTAATATGGCCATTTTGTACAAGATAAACAATTGAAAACACTGTGATTGTACCAGATCTACATGTTCTAATCTAACTTTTCTTAATTCATTTGTTAGTGCTACAGAAGTAAAGTGTCAAATTTTTATGGCTACAGTGGATTTTTGAAGAATGGTATAAGTTTACAAATAAATTCAGGAACTCTTTTCTTATAATATAATCAACAGTCAACATAACATTCATGGCACAATGAGTGCCAATTAGCAACACAAAGATTTATTCTGTGCTATCCATGCACATATGTGAAACAAGCATGTGGTGAAAGAAAATCAGTAATTGTTACATCATGTAACATGTGCTCTGCCTTGCTACAAATCTGATTAAAAAAAATGAAGTTTCAGTTTGCATCTGGAAAAATGTGATATTCCTCGAATTGTTGGAATTATCCTAAACAAAAGCTACAGTTAGGTTATGTTTCATCTTCTCTGTCAGCTATTTTGATACAGAACTGCTGTTCATCTCTTTACTGTCACATTCAACAGGTTCTTCTCAGTAGGCTGAGATTGTTCCTGAGCCCAGGGTATCCTTATGAAGAAATATTGAGGACATTCCATAACCAGACCAGTCTTGTCATGTGCTCATACTTACCTATGTATAAATCCTTCAACAGAACGAAAGGTTTGGAAGCATACATATCTTATTCCATTAATTCTTTTCTGGATGTCGGTATATTAATATCAGAATCTCTTGCAGGTGGCCTTATACAATTAAACCATGGAAGGCCTCAACCCCTTCAGTATGTAGCAAATGCAGCTTTTTTAGCATCAGTGTTCAGTGATTATCTAGAGGCTGCAGATACACCCGGATGGTATTGTGGACCTAATTTTTACTCAATAGACATCCTGCGGAATTTCGCTAAGAGACAGGTGAGGCTCCTTAATCTATTTATACAGTAAACTTACTCAGCATAAATTGATAATAAAAATTTCAAGAGTAGCAGTTGCTTAATATTTGTCCACATCAATTAACAGGTATTCCCATATATATTAGCATTGTTATGGTGTTATACATAGCTCCCTTCATGGACATGTAAATATCTAAAATAATCATCATTTATACACAAAGAGTGATGGATAAAGCTGGGCCCAAATACTCGATATGCTATCTAGTTAAAAGTTTATCTATCTAATAGACAAATTTCGCGACCTATTTCATCCATCACTGTGGCTAGTTTCAAGCCATTTGTTTCCTAAAATCATCATAAATTTACAAGGCCAACAACCTTTTCCACCAGCTCCTATCGACAAGCAAATGCCAATAACTGTAGATATTCTTCGAGAAACCTCTTCTTGATTACTCGAATAATATAACTAAGGCACCTTCCTTGACAAGTTTAATACAATAGCCTGGTTCTCTGTGGACATATAGATAGTTGATATAAGGTACTTCCGGGTATCAAAATTCCTCACTGTGCTTCTAGGAAATAAATCAATCCAAGCTCATCAATAATTTGCATGTCCTCCATTTGAAGTGATCAGAGTTTTTTTTTTAAAAGCTAAAGATGTCATCAAAAATCTTTTAAGAATATCAATAATTGGCAACATTCTCCACCACAGGTGTCAAAGGATCTCATGTGTGGAATATTTCGTATGATGCTGTTATTGTTCACCTTTCTAAATGCTTTTTAATGCATCTCTCATCTTCTGCTTTTCTTATTCTTTTAGATGGCCTCTGCTTTTACAGCTTTTTACAAAAAAGTACTTCAATTATTGGAAATGTCAAATACCAACGATTTCCTTAAATCAGCAGAAATACTTTATTTTTACGCAGATTATTTATGAAGTTGATACATAAAATAGTACTACTGCGTTAAACTTTTATTTTGTCACCCAACTCGGTGAATTTGACCGACATTTTTCTTCTTCTTTATGGCAGATTGATTACATTCTAGGAGATAATCCTCAAAAGATGAGTTACCTCGTTGGATACGGTAAACGTTATCCCAAACACGTTCATCACCGTGGTGCATCGATTCCTAAGAATGGGGTCAAGTATAATTGTAAAGGAGGATGGAAGTGGAGAGACTCTAAAAAGCCAAACCCCAACACCATAGTTGGAGCTATGGTTGCAGGCCCGGATAGGCGTGATGGGTTCAAAGATGTTCGGACTAATTATAACTACACTGAGCCTACACTAGCAGGCAATGCTGGTCTTGTTGCGGCTTTAGTTTCTTTGTCAGGGGTGAAGACAGGAATTGATAAGAACACAATTTTCTCTGCAGTCCCACCCATGTTTCCAGTTCCACCCCCACCACCACCAGCATGGAAACCTTAAGAAGTGTTTATATCTTCTTACAAAGCCTGGAAGGGTGTGAGAGATGGTGATGGGTTTTTTGGATATTGTTGATAGACTCTGTGCAGATTCCACGTGTAAGGCCATCCGCCTGCAGTTGCTCAGATGGGCTTCAAGTTTTCTTTTCTTTCATTTTGCTCTCAGTTACTTATTTCACTGAAAGGGCATGTTGTGTGCGATGTATAATGGTAATAGAGAAAATATTCTTTCAATGACATATAATAAGGTTTTGTATTCTGTTTCTTGTTCTTTGTTCTTCTCCATTCAAGAAGAGATAAGTTTGGCATGTGGTGTTACTTAATTTCATCAGTATCATATCGAACATTACAAAATCACAAAAGTAACGTTGGAGAGGGAGCAGAGATAGAAGTTCAGAGAAAACAAACGACAAAAGACCTCTTCGACGGCCCAATAAGAGGATAAGATTGATCCTTTCAAGAAGTTCACAAGGAAACAACCAGCACTACAACAAATCACCATCCTCTAGAAGCTAAGTGTTTTTTCTTCTCAGTGAGAAGGTAGAAAGGAATTCAAAAGCTCTAGATATTCTCAGATCTAACCTGAACTACACCAAATGGAACACATTAACTTCCATGAGATGCAATTTCTTTGCTATTTGATTTAAGATTCTGCTACTCCTTTCTCTTAGTCATGGAATGAAGTGTCTTAAATGTTGAGGTAGAAGGAGAGAAATCCTATAAGAAGCAACTACGAAGAAATAAACCAAAAGTGAACTGCAAGATTATTCTTTTGTTGTAATTGACTATATGATTACGCTTTCTTGTGCATGATTCTATAGCAGATGTCCTTGCAAGGGCTCTTACTACTGTGCACTCTTTCTTTTAGCTGGTTATAGTCCTTCTCAGACTCACTTATATTCTTCTTGGTTAGATGCAACCATACAACAGTAGTACAACAATATTACGCCTTTATACCAAGTTGTAGAATCATCTACATCAATCCTTTTTTGCCATTCAACTTTATCAGGTGCCATCACCATCCCCTGCGATATTCAGGAACATTGGAGTATGCCACATTCAGTATTTCACAAGGATTCATGTTATCGAGATTACACTGCTGGTTACCAACAATCTACACAAACATCCTTTATCTGGGATAAATATTAACAGTGTGAAAGTTGAGGTGTAGCAACACAGAACAACAAGAATTTTGTGCTAGTTTGTATCACGGGAACTCTCAAGAGGCCATCATATAAGGTACTACACTACTACTCTTGCCCAAGTGTGCTTAGTTGCAGATATTCTGATGGGATACAGTCATACAAATTGCCCTAGTGCTGCTATGATTGCAAAACCACAACATATATTCTGATGGGAACTAAATAACGGTTTTCTCGTTCACCATCACCAACTTCATTTTGGTAAGTATCAGTGATTTGAAGAAAAATACAAATTAAACCCTCTCCTTTGTTTTTCGTTTGATTTCTCCTGTAGCTTCAACTCTCTCATCACAGAACCGACACATGCAATATCTTGATCCAGCATCTTGTTCGTATCACTTCCCCTAGAACCAAACTTAGCATGTGAATATACCATAACAGCCAAGCTGTTACTTCCATTGGTCTACCGTTAGCTTTGTTCTCCATGAATCAAGATACCACTTACTGATCTACAGTTAATCAGATAGCAGAAGGATATTATACTACAGAAACACAAAGAAGAAAATGATAGTAGCATGACACCAGAAACACCTATGTGGGATAGCCATTTTGGTATTCCTGAAGTTTTATGTGTAGTGGAGCTCGCCTTTGCGTGTGAGGAACGAGGAGATTGCAAAGTGGAGCGGAAGCGGCAGTTGCAACAAGTGGCAACAGAAGACAAGGGGAGGTAGCTGCTGCCCTGCCCTTGCTGTGGGCTCCACGATCTGGAGGGAACAGATCATTCCTCTTCAGGAATTAGTAATGCTTCCAAGATCGACAGCAGTGACCACCCCACATAGGGATTTTGATGCATTTTAGGGATTTATTTCCTAGTTCAAGTCAACTATAGTTTCCTGGTATTTTTGAAAATTGGTTATTTACTTCCCTAGTTTCCTCTTATGATTTTAGGGTTTGATGGGCTGTATAAATGCCTACAGTTTTAGATGGTAATTATTGTTATTACTATCAATAAACTTGTGCGTTCCCTCTCAAACGGGTGATTCCAGATTGTTTGTGAACTCGAACATTGTCCATGGGTTCTAGGTATTTATTTCTCTATTGTCGTTTCATCAACAGTGATTAATACATCTACAATTTCATGCTGTTTGTCATATTTATTAAAGATGGATGGGATAAAATGCCTGCTAGGACACACAGACTATATTCTCGTCAGAAAAATAGAGTTGAGCTTCAAACTCTCCAAGATAATTGGAGCTTTCATATAATGAATAAAGATCACCATTTTTCCAGTGTCCGCTGATGGGTCATCTAGTCTGTTCCACAACATCTTCTGTTCAATCTCTCTAAATCCCAAGATCACATGATTTTGGAAACATGACATCTAAAATCAAGGTGTCACAGGAAGAGTAAATTTTAGAAAAAAAAATGTTGACAATGTCTATGATAAAAAAGTATCAGAGATTTATGAGTTTGATGATTATGCTTTAGGTGTGCACATATTTTTATCAATTAGTGTAATGTTATTTACATCAGGAGAACTTTCGAGGCAATGCAAACAAGCTAACAAAATGTTTGATCCAGCTCTTATAAGGTAGTTAGTTAACCTACCAGAAAACTTGAATCCACGGGGAAAACATATTTATTTCTAGAAATTTTTATTAATAATTGAATACCCCTGACCAATAAATTTATGTCCTTATATATCCCACATCATAATCTATGATCAAGACAATTCTGAAAACAATTTTGCTGAAAGTAGTAATAAAACAGAAATTGCTCCCAATTCATGGGCTTATAGACATGCCAAATCTCTGATAAGTTGGGATGGTAGCATCCTGAAACAAGTAGAATAAATTTATTAAAAGTGGATTTTTTTACATGATTTTGAGATTAAAAAAATGCTGCTATGATCATGTAAAATCTGTGTTACAATAAATCTGAAGCATATAAAACTTACTATCTGCTGGAAGTGAGGGATGGACATGATAGGCCTCTTTCTGACAGTAACCATTTGGATAGCCAGGCAAATGACAGATGAGTACCACAGGCGGTGTGTGTTCGAAGTAAGGTAACCAGTATAATTTAATAAAGAGTTTCCTTCCATCAATAGTTCATTGTGATGCCCAAGATGTGATTGGCTCCAGTAAACAAAAACAAGACTGTTGGTTAACAAATTGGCATCCTCAAGGAATAGCAAGCACAGGTATACCAGCAGATATCAGACAGGACATCAATAACTTGGAGGATAGCAGATCAGCCAGCCAACAGTAATAAAGTAGCTCCATCAGCCATAACTTTCAATTAGTAATTATCAACAGCCCTAAAACCTGAGCATGTGCCTGATGAAAAGTAATTATTAGGTAATATTACAAGTTGCGGAAGAAATTGTTTGTAGTAAAAAAAATTGCTAACTGATAACCACGAGTATCATATCTATAATTCCCGTATCTGCAAGGTGAGATGCCTTCAGATTCCATAGTACGGAGAGACAATTTTCAGCTTTGAGAAACTAAGTTTGCATGAAGTGCATTTCTATGAGGCAGAACCCATAGACCAAATTACAAATGAAGTAAAACAACCTAAAATAACATATGAGCCCAAATATCAATATTATTTTGAACGCCCTGCCCCACGGATAAAAGTTAGCAATCATCATATGACAATGACATCACCGAACTTCACATTCTTTTACTTTTGGGACTATGAGTTGTAAGTTGTAACTTGACAGATTTCCATGTCCAGTGGATAGGATGGTCGTGTTCAATGTCACACGAGAATGGGATGACATGTAATCCAGTTAGATGTAGAATATACAAACACTGTTGCTCTAGATAAAGGCTCGGTTGCTATAAGGCTGCACTATTTTGCCATAGTTGGCCAGTTAAAGAGGACTAATTTTATAGCTACCACTTAATGCAGGTTCTATCGAAGGCACCCTACGTACTATTTAAACCGGGTAACAGAAAATTTTAAAGCTGAGGATAAATTTTCCGTGCCTTAGTTGATTTAGTTGTCAGGTTGGATACTTTAGTTGATTTATTTGTCGCTATACTCAACTGCATTTAGGATGGAGGAGGTTGTGTGGATTTTGTTGATTCTTTGTACACAAATGGTTGATCCTAATATAGCAAAGTAGGGGAGAGATCCCCAAATTGAGATGGTGTCATATCCCAGCTCATGGGCTGTAACCCATGCATTTGCTTCATATTCACCATGAGTTGGTCAGTTCCTACGAGAGGAGATCACCCATCCTAGTACTATTCTTCATCAGGCACAATTAACTGCTGAGTTTTTCGGTATAATCCACTTGCTAAAAAGTTTAATCCTGATGGTATCAATGAGACTCAAGAACTTCTATATAAGCATATCAATTTCCCCTCTCCTATTTGGTGTGGAAATATTTCTAGGAAGCACAAACGCTCCCAAAATTGGGCCATGTCATGTCGGACACATATCGGATATGTATCAGACAACCAGATACAAATCAGACGTAATCCGGACACTCCAAAATACACTAGGACACACCATAACAGGTGTCGTGTCCGTGTCACCCTGTCCTTATCTTGTTGTATTCATGTCCATGACTCCATGCATCATAAAACTATTTCTTTTGGGGTTTCACGATCTCCCCTACTCAAAGATATGATGTGTGACCCATGTTTGATGATAAACAAAAGAATGAAACTAGGTTTATACGAAACCCTTTCTTTGTTTACAAACAAGAAAAAAGAGTACAATTAATCCTATACGAGAATGTTAAGTACAATAAAAAAAAATGATTCTGGAAAAATATTGCTATAGGAGTCTGATCTGCGGTCGATCACTTTGTCCTTTGGACCACACGATGATGAAGAAGTGCTGTAGAAGAAGAAGAAGCTTCAAAGATTGCAAGTGGGATTGAACTGTCAACCAACACACTCTGTCTATGCTCTCTCTCTTTTGATTCGATCTCTGATCTTGATCTCCTCCCTTTTCGACCTTTTCTCCTGTGACCGAAAGTTTCTATTTATAGAGCTCAGTCACAGTAACTGTCCAGTCGGCATAGAAGCCAAACTGTGGAGAGAGTTGCACTCTTTACGCGGCGGTTATAATAACTGCTACCCACGTCTAAATGATCTCCTGAATCCGCGTGTGACGCGTGTCCCATTATGAGGTAACGCGTATAATCGCTCATCGAAGATCACGGCATGCAAGCCACGTAGGTAATTGCCCCTCGCATAGAGATGGTTGGCATAAAAGCCAAATAACTGTCTTGTTGGCGTAAAAGCCAAGTAGCTATCTTGTTGGCGTAAAAGCCAAGTAGTTGTCTTGTTGGCGTAAAAGCCAAGTAGCTGTCTTGTTGGCGTAAAAGCCAACTAGCTGTCGTGTTGGCGTAAAAGCCAAATTCTGCGTAAAGCTTGATGCTGCATAAATAATAGGTAACTAGCGTAAACTAGCCAATTATCCTTCCTGACTGAGGTCTTGAGCGTATTCTGGGCCAAATAGCCTTATCACGTACCTTTGCAAATATAGCCTGAGTTGGCGTATTTCGAGGAGATAGCATACGTCGTTCTCCTATAGTTGAAAATAGCCTGGTTGGCATAACATGCATGGATAGTGATGTGAGCGTATTAGCCCTAGTTTTAGCTCTCCCAGTCATTAAAAATAGAACAAAATCTCGTGCATTAAATGCAGAGATCTGTCCCTATCTCGCGCATTAACTGCAGATATATGCCTCGAGTTCTGTACGAAGAACAACTTTTGACGTGGCGTCTGATTTCGTCTCATCTTGAGCGTAAAAACTCATCTCTGCCTGTGTAGAATAGGCAGCGTATTCCTTGAATGCGTAAAAACAGCTTGTATCAAGGATATGTCACTAAACGACAGTCTGGACCTCTGTGCAGAATCATTATTACAGTCGTCATCTCGATCGTCGCGCAGTACTCTTTGTCAGGAGTCAGGTTCACTGTTTTGTCTGACAGGTTCATTCGAGGAATACGAAGATTTTCTCGTACAACTTCACGCTGCATTAAAAGCAGACTTATTTTACGCCGGAGGGAGGTGTAGTAACATTTTTACGCCAAAATAGCCTGAAAGTGCTGCCTTACACGGACTGTTCTGAAGCCATATTTTACGCCACACAGCACTGAAGTTCTGTTTTAAGCGTATAGCTCTGAAGTCATATTTTTATGCCACATAGCGCTGAAGCTCTGTTTTACGCGGGCTTCATGCATGTTGGGGGTTTTATGCGTATAATTCCCCAGCGTATTTTCATGCTTCTACAAGACCCCCTTCAAAGTTTTCAAATTCCTCGTAATTTGAAATACTTTGAATGAAGCATGAAACGGTCAAATTTGACTCGTTCTGCGAGGTTGATTTTTCGGAGATATTTAGGAAGTTGTTGGGATTGGGTATGTTCTCTTCTGCCTATATAAAGGCAAGCGAGTGAACATGTTTTTCCACACTTCCTTCACCAAAAAGATGGTTGCCGAGATTCATTGGGCTGACCTGAGGAAGAAGAAGATTATGCTCTTCCAGCATGTAGGGAGTCGTAAAAGGAGGCGTCTTCGAACAAATATCCTCTGCAACGATGGATCATGGAAGGATATCATAGCTTCCTTTGCTCAGGATAATCAGCATTTTTATATGGCGATTCGTCCAGGAGAGAGGAAGGGTCTCATCGGGCCACACAGCTTGCTAGCTGTATTTTCCTCTATTATGAAGCTGGACGTAGGTAGGCAGTTTAGCCCTGTCTTCCAGTATTGTGTTGGGTCTGAATCCCTAACACAATTCTAGGGCATGGCTGCCACGGCGTATGGAGGGTGGGCTTGAATAATTTACACAAGTCCAGTTATGTATCCTCCCGCCATTCACTATTTTCTTGTTCATCGGCCGAAGAAGCCAATGAAGTGTCGTAGAAGAAGAACTGAAGATCTCCGTCAGACGAGAACCTAGCGTAATAGATTCCCATCATGATCTTGAATGTTAATGAATAATCCTTTGTAAAAAAGGATTTCCATCATATGTAATCATGAAAATGAAAAATCCTTTGTAAACTGGATTTCCATCATATGTAATCATGATTAATAAACTTGTCTTCTTTACGCATTGCTGATTTGCCATATTTGCTGATAATGTGCAGCTTCGACACGTCTGAGTAATTTTACGCTGACTCTGGTAAACGCTTATCCGGTCACGTCCCGACTTTTACGCGTAACGGAATGTGCGTAAAAAGTTCTTTAGCATTAAGTTGTCTTGAAGATCCAACTGTCATGCTGTTTTTGGACGAGGAGTCACATAGAATTCTGAACTGTTACTTCTCTGATACGAAGAATTTTTGTTCAGAATATCATCTTCAAGAATGGTTTCCCGAAAATTCCCCGAAACAGGGCAAGGAATGTCCGCCGAACAGGCCATACTTGAACTTAGATGTAAAGGATTCCGGCTAGACTTCGAAATGAAGTTCCAATGGCCCAAGAAGAAGAGTCATCTTCAATGCTGACATCTGTGTGTTTCAGGCACTTGGAATGTTTTGTAGCCAAAAGGGAGCATTTTCTGCGTAAACCCTCGTAATTGGCTATCTGTAGCTTCTGAGCGTAGAAAAAACTTCTGAGCGTAAAACCATAGATTTGTAGCTTCTGAGCGTAAAACCGTAGATTTGTAGCCTCTGAGCGTAAAACCATAGATTTGTAGCCTCTGAGCGTAAAACCATAGATTTATAGCCTCTGAGCGTAAAACCGTAGATTTGTAGCCTCTGAGCGTAAAAGCTTCTGAGCGTAAAATCATGGATCCTTGCTCTGCGCGTAAAATCTGGATCCGTTACGCAGCATGACTGTCCGTCTTCCTTTTCAAATGATAGGCTGACGTGGTCCCAAATCATAACCGACTATTAAAAATCGGTTTTGGTTAGGGATTCGAAGAGTTATCTGAACTCTATAAATAGCCGAAGGTCTTGAGAGAGAAAAACTCTTCATCTGTCTTTGCAAAACCCTTTGTCTCTTTGAGAACTCTTCATCTTCGTCTCTTTTCTGAGAACTTTGAGCTTCGCCATGGCACCGAAACAGGCTTCCACTGCTAAGGGAAAGAAAGCCGCTTCTTCATCTCGCTCCTCTGCTCAAGCACGAGCAACCCCCATTAGGCTGAGCGAGCCCCGATCTGAACGAAGTGCTCCTCCGTCGAGCTGCGCTCCGGGCATCACAGGTAAAGACTTCGAGAGGAATAGAGAACCTTCCGCACACGTTGTACGTGTATGCGCAACAATACGCCCACATTTCTAATGTGTCAGCGTAAAAACTCCATATTTTCGCAGTCTGGCATAAAAACTCAGACTGTCAAAATTTGGCGTATACTTCAAATTTTGAGTTTTACGCGCTGGATGTAAATTCCGGTGTAAAAACTCAAATTTTGGCAGTCTGGCGTAAAGACTCAGACTGTCAGATTTTGGCGTATACTGCCGACCTACGCACTACAAAAAAATAGATTTCAGTGTAAAATCTCAAGTTTTTTACAGTCTGGCGTAAAAGCTAAGACTGTTAGGTTTTGGCTATATACTGCAAGAGTGTAGCGTCTAGCGTAAAACTGACTTGTTTTCTTGCATTTTGCAGTGGACCTACAGATCCCTCCTTTGGCTGAAGTGATGGGCTCTGCTGCTGGGATGTTGAATTCCAATTATCTGGAGGACTTGTCCCATGTGACATTTTCCATCTCTGGAACCGAGTATCCTCAAGAAAGGAGAACTCTGATCTCGTTCCAAGGAGAACGAATGCTGCTGAGTATGATCAGTGGGGAGCCCCTGACATACATAGATGGGACTGAATATAAGAAACCAGGTTTCTTATTCGGGGATGTTATCGATAAACAATCCCAGACTAAGCCCAAGAAGAAAAATTGGGTATTTTCTGCTGAGGGCACGGTCATGTATCTGCCAAGGATGCCTAGAGATTACCCTATCTCAGCGTTCTTCCATGCCACACATCCCAGGAAGATGGTATGGACTCTGACTCCAGACCTTCATGGGCGGCCAGGGAAGATCTCATACAAGAAAGGATTGAACCGAGGAGCCTTTGTGAGCAGTCCTTCAGGCCCTGTTATGCCTTTCAGGGGATTACTGCCGGGCAGCGTCCCGAGTGAAGACACTTCACTGATCCAGCCGATTCAAATATCGACTTTCTGCAATGACTTTATGGGGCAGGGAGGAGTGTACCCCAAGGTGAACCCTCGCACCAGTGGATGGCTTAGCCCCGGAAATCTTCGATGGGCCAGTTTAACTGCCTGGGCCATGAAGCACTTCCAGATGGAGCTGGAGAGTATTGGCTTGTTTGCGGCTGTGAGTACCACTAGTGTTGGGCTGCCTCTCAACCCCAACTTGTTCTTAGCTTTGATGGAGCGATACAACTCGCTTACTGGGACTTTCGCCACTCCACTAGGTGAGTTGGGCTTAGCCCTTTATGAGATGACAGAGATTTCAAAGCTGCCAATGGGAGATACTCTTTATGAAGAGTACGTTCCCACAAACAGGGAGCTGAGGGATACAAACCCTCGGGCAGTGGCAGTGTACCAGGAGCTGATGAGCCACTATCTTGCCTGCACCACCTTCTACAAAGAGTCATTTGATTTTGCCCATATCAACAAATGGGTATCCTACCTCTTCTTCCATCAGGCCAGAAATGCCAAGTCGGACAAGGTTGTAGATAGCAGAGATAAGCCTTTGAACCTCCTGAGCATGCTTAGTGCCAATACGGTCGATGATCTCATTGAAGACGCAGGGGCTTCAGATTATGTTCTCGATGAGGAGATAGGGGGTTATCCTGCAGGCACTAAAGCCTTCAGTTATATGAGGCATTGTCGCAAGCCTCTGTCAAGGGAAGCTCAACTGGCTGGCTTCCTCTCTGTCTGGCTACGCCGATGGGTAGTGCCTGACATCGCGTCTGCGGATCGCATTCATCGCAACACCATATGGCCCGCAGTGCATTTGGTGTTTGGAGCAAGATTGGGCCTGCTTCCTGCCATGGTATGCAGAATACAAGCTGGCCTGAGGGCCATTACTGATGGGCTGCTTGCAGATGATACACAGCGTGAAGGATATCCCAGAGTGGAATTACCATTCCTATATCTGATGGGATGGTTAATCCTTCACAACACCAGAGTGATGTCTCCCGGCTCTGCCAGCGGTTCGGTAAATAACTTCTTGTTGAATTACAAGAATTTCTTTGGAATGTGACTAGCGTCATAGATTGTCGGCGAGCATTAAATTTTGCCCATGGTTGGAAGCTCTTCTGTACCGTCCTCCCCGTACATATCAATCAACAGGGGACTAAACTTCAGGATGTAGGTCAGGGGAAGACTATTCTTTCTCCTGAAGCCTTTTACTGGTTGGTCTGCATTAGACCTTCCCATCTGCTGTACAGAAGTGAGGACCACTGCTATTTGGAGCCTTATCTGCCCAGCCGGTACGCTAGGCAATTTGGGTACGACCAGTTGCACGTGGGGAATCCTATCACCAGCTTCAAGTTCAAAGGTGGACTTATTGATGGAGCTAGAGGATGGCGGTACTTCATCATGGGTTGTACTGGTGCAATCTTTGCTGTGCCCGCGACTTCTGTCTCTACGGAGTTGCGCATTCTTCACTCGTACGCGCAGTTTTATGCGTCCATCAATACCTTCCATCGTGATTTTGATGTGTATGGAAGTTTCAGGATGCCCTCCCATAAGTCCACTAGAAGAGAGGATATCCTATCCGTCTCCTCTGATGAAGGTGAACACACTACCGGTGCAGACGATTTCTTGTTGATAATACCGAGAGGCGTAATAGCTCCGCCAGCAGAGCCTCTCGTTATCTCCAATAAACGAAAGGCTTCCACTCTGAAAGAGCCTTCCCCCCGCAAGAAGAAGACGGTCAGAGGTCCTAAAAGGACTTCCACCAAGGGGGCCTCTAGGAGCGAGCCTGTTGTTTCCCCTGTTGGGGATGATTCTTTGATCAGAGGTCCTTCGCCTTTTAAAGAGGGAACCTCCACAGTTCCGGCTGACAGTGCTGGAGATTCTTTGCTCGCGATTGCTGCCACTGCCACCGTTACTGGTAGTGCTTCGAGGTCGCCTTCGAGACCGAGCATATTCAGAATCAATATACCTTTATCCAGACAAATAATGGAAATAACCCCTCCTTCGTCTGTAAGTATTTCCAGCGAGATTCCACCCGATGAACCTCGAGTGGATCTGGGTGATGACTGTGATGACTATCCTCAAACGTCAGTTGGTGCACCCTCTTCTCCAGGTATGACAACTTGTTTAGCATCATTAAGAAATGATTTAGCTATACAGGCTGCAGACGCAACATACATACCATCGGCCATGGATAAATGTTGTCTTTACGCTTCTTTCAGAAAAATTAACATCAAATTGATATTAACTTTCTCTTGTCTTCTTTTTAGGCGAAGACATCTCTGGGGAGGGCGGAGTTGACACAGCTTCTGACTTTGTTGCGGATCCATCTAATGAAACGGCGGTGCTCGACATCGAGGAAGCATGCTTTGAAGCTGCCAATCTTTCATCCGCAACATTCTCGGGTGTCATCCCGCCAGTAGCAGTTCAAATAACATCAGAGGAGGATGAGCCCATTATCTCGACTGTGCCTCCTTTGTTGAGTATGCCATCAACTTCAACCGTTGCTGGAGTCCCTTCTTTTGTCGCGACATCCGTTGAAGCAACGACTGTGGCAACATCCTCTGCAGTCATTCCAGAAGGGAGATTTACCGGTATTGCAGCCACTCCTAACGTACATCCGATCTTTACTATGCTAGTTGAACAATACACTAGCATATTCTACCGCACTTTGAAAGAATTGATATTCATGGTGCTGGAGAAGAACCTAGGCTTTGATGCTCTGAAGACGTCCTCCCAGCTTACGATAGCGCCGATTAGAAATTTCAATGACGCTGAAAGAGCTGATGCGCTAGAGCAAATAGTTAATGGTTTAGAACAACCCATTAACGAATATTTGCAACTATCCCGAGGCAGCATCGATGACCTGGTTCAAGCTGAGTATGACTCTCTAACTGCGGAACTTGCTCAGCAGATTGAATCTTTAAACAAATCCATCAAGGGACAGCAGCAAGAGATGGATAAAGAGCAAGCAGTGTTGGTGGAGAGTATTCCTCAGCTAACTCAGTACCATGTCGAATGTGAGGGATATGAAGCGAGGGTCCAAGAATTGGAAGCTGAACTTGCTCAGACAAGGGAGAGGCTTCTCAAGGCATCGGTAGCTCGTGATGTATTTAAGGGCCAAGTGGAGACAGCTCAGCAGAACTTGACACATGCGGGTGTCATCCACGCAAATTTTGTTGAATCTCTGTCCGAACTATCTCACTTGAGCAATGATGAGGCAAGGCTGGAACGGGCTCGTGCTAACATTTTGAACTCCAGGAATGAGAGGATGGCTGCTTTGGCGCGACAGATCAGGGATTTAACTGCTCCTCCCCAATGATGTACTTTTTTGTTTCTCCTGTAATTTCTCAGAGATAATAAAGATACATTTTCTGACTTTGTGGACCCATCATTTTTTAGAATATAAATGATAGGCTAAGATGAAAGTGATATCAAAGGTATCATGAACATGACATACTTTCGTTAAGGTTTTGCTGAATGTAAATCTATTCAGAAGTAATATGAACCGGATAGAATATAATTCAACTAAATTTGTATACTAAACACTATCAGAGGTAATATGAACATGATAGGTTTACAAATTAGTCAAGCATATCCATTAAGAGGTCATATGAATCTGATAGAATATGATCCAGCTAACCTTTGTGCGTGGTATCGTCAGAATAAGATCTTCATCATACTCCATTAGGCAAAGGAGATCAAGTATAGTACTTCTTTAGGAATTTGCAGTTGATAGGAGCCATTACCAATTTTTATTAGGTTTGGCTAATTTATAAGCGCCATTTGCAATCATATGAGGGCCCTCCATTTCTTTATGATTGTTTGTGTGAACTTCAGACATTGTACCATAGGTAATATGGACATGAACAATACTGTGTTTGTTGAGGACATCCCATTGGGGGATCCTTGGTGGACCTATTATTTGTTGTGCACTTTGAGTGCAAATAATAAGTTCGAAACAAGCCCAATCAGGTTATAGGTTTTGTGGCCAGTAAAGACATCCTGCTGGGGGATTTTTGAGGACCCATTACTTTTTGCGCACGTTAGTGCAAGTAATAGGTTTGAGACAAGTCCTGACAGAGGAAATATAGACGCGGTAAAATATGACTCTGTGGGGATGAATATGGACTGACTATTTCTTTGCTGGAGAAAATGAGGATAGTTCAGAGATAATATGAACGTGAACTGATTTGTTTCCATTGTGGGCATTCCTCAGAGGGGTTTTTGGTGGACCTATTACTTCTTGTGCACGAGAGTGCAAGTAATAAGTTTAGGACAAGCCCTGCCAGAAGTAATATGGACGTGGCAGTTTTTGTGGACCTAACACCACTGGCGTACTTAGAGTTAAGTACGGATGTTAAGTTGAGACGACAACCGATATCAGAGGTAATATGGACGTGATAATCGATAGCCGGACCAGAAAGGTTTGTTCAGAGGTAATATGAACATGACAAACTCATCCTGAAAGAAATACTATGACAGCAGTTCAGAGGTAATATGGACGTGAACTGATTTGATAGCAACAATCCGGGAGGTTTGCTCAGAGGTCACTTGGGCATGGCAAACTCAGTTGGGGGAAAATGTTTGGAGAATAGTTCAGAGGTAATATGAACGTGAACTGATTTGAAAAATTCACCTGATTGATTTGTTGAGTGTGGTCTATGAAGATAGACCAGAGGATCGCTCCGCTGGGGATATTGATGGGACGATAGCTCAGAGACAATATGAGCATGGCTAGCGTCTAACTAGATAGATTGTGAATAGTCACGGCGGGAATGTGCGAGTAGACGTGAGGAATGCTCCGCTGGAAAAATTGGGAGTACAAGTCTAGTTCCGACATAGTACATTTACCATTAAAGTCCAAGAATTTTCCGCTGGGGAGATTTTGGTAGACTTATTACCCATGACGTACCTAAGACTGGGTACGGATAATAAGTTGGAACGACTGACACCATCAAAAGTATTATGGACGTGATGGTATAAAGTCGATGGGCAAGAATGTTTGCTCAGAGGTAATATGGACATGGCAAACCTAGCTGGGACGAAAAATTCACTGTGGAGTGATTTGCTGAGTGGGGATAGACCTGAAGGTTCCGCTGGGGAGACTTTAGGGACTCATCATCCGATACTTTTTGAGGGAGCAAATTGTCAAGTTAGAGTGAATTCCATTTGCAGTGATCGTCTTCTCGTTTATAAGTGCAAAGTGATGACTTTGGCGTCGATCAACTCCTGGACTCTCCTTTTCAGTACATAGCATGCCTTTGTGGGGTGATAAATGTACCGATGAAAGAGACAATATTCTGGGTCATCGACCTTGCCAGTCCTATCAGAGTATCTGATGTTGGGTAGCCGTAGCTTGTTTTCCTTCATCAATATATTGAAGATTTCAATGATGTCATCATCATTGAAGGAGAAAGTCCCCTTTGGCGTTCGGGCTTTTGATACATGAGTTGTACGGTCCTCAGGGAAGATGGTCATAGTTGCATCATCTTCAGACTCAGAGGGAATTCTACCCCCAGCTTTGGATGCCGCTCTGCTTAGTCGAGGGAGACTACCCCCAGACATGTCGTTGTCTGGTTCTTCTTCTTGTTTTTGTTTGCCTTTATCCACAGAAGTTGATTTAGAAGGACTTGCCTCTGGTTTTACAAGATCAGACTCTGGAGGTTTGGAGTTTGCAAAAGATACGGTAAACCCTAACCCAAAACGATTTCGTTGACACTAAGGATCACCATGCAACGATATTCGTCTATTTTCCATAATTGAGGCCTCGCTTCAACTTCAGATCATAACCCATGTTGTGCATAATCTTTAAAGCCTGTGGGCTATATCTGTGGATTTGCATTCTCCCAACATCAGACTCGCTAGAATCTTCTGGTACAATCAGTCGATTCCGCATTCGACCGAAGACTATTGGACGTTGATCGTTGCGAGTAGGTGGAACTATAAAGATAGATTCTTCATGTGGCCCATATGTCATGACGACATTAGATGTTGACTCATCTTCCCACATGATCTCCCCACGCTTGGAAGTTAGGGGCGCTAAATCTTGATTTTGACTCCTGTCTTTGCGTTTCTGGATCAAGAAATCACGCAAATCGGGGAGATTAACAGAAGAAGAAGAAGGCTTATTCTGCCTTTTTACATCAGTAGGCCTGTGGAGATTAGGAACCAGAACCCTTTCTCTGCCATATGAGTAGAACAGTTCAGCCATGTGAGTAGCATACGATCCATCATCTGTTTGAGGAGTGCATATTCCCGTGAAACGAGTCTCCCTTACGCGAACAGGCCTATCCTGGCATAATTTTGGATTTCTGCCCAGGTTCGCGTAAAACAGGGGGAGTCCTCAAACGGCCTCCAGCGTCACGCGTAATCTGAAGAGTGGGCAACTTCTTCTCTTGGTGGCGTACAACTCTAGAGGTTGGGAGATTCGCCACTTGTTTTCCCTTGATGTGATCCAAGGGTCCATCTGCCACATCGCAGATAGGAGATCTATTTTTACGCGCAGGGCGCGTTTAAAATTTCTGCACGGACACTGAGGCCTTGCTAGGAATTTTATCTGCCATGTCACAGACGGAAGACGAATTTTTACGCGCAGGGCGCGTGTTAGACTTCTGGAT
Source organism: Iris macrosiphon (assembly GCA_036927795.1). Taxonomy (NCBI): domain Eukaryota; kingdom Viridiplantae; phylum Streptophyta; class Magnoliopsida; order Asparagales; family Iridaceae; genus Iris; species Iris macrosiphon. The sequence goes on from JAYESA010000018.1 coordinate 9,463,159, forward strand.
TAGCACTGAAGCATTGCCAAAAGTTTTGTCTGCCACGTCACAGACGGGAGACGAAATTTTACGCGCAGGGCGCGTTCTAGACTTCTGGATTGGACTGGGGCATTGCCAGAAGTTTTGTCTGCCACATCACAGACGGGAGACGGGTTTTTACGCACAGAGCGTATAGGTTGTGATGTCACAACCTTGTTGATCAGAGAGAGAGCTTGCAGGAAGGGTAGAGGATGTCCGGGACATTCATACTTTACGCAACTTCCTGTTGTCCTGGACAGAGAGGGAATGAGAGATACCCCCTGCGCGAAGCATGTCTTCATAAGCAAATTGGTCGAATTGGACGACCAAAGTCTTCTTCGTCGATCTGACGGATACAACATCGTGTTGAGCAATGGCTTTCTCGTCAGATGAGAAAGTAGTCCCCAGCAGAGTCGCCATCTTGTGTTTGATGATAAACAAAAGAATAAAACTAGGTTTATACGAAACCCTTTATTTGTTTACAAACAAGAAAAAAGAGTACAATTAATCCTATACGAGGATGTTAAGTACAATAAAAAAATAAAAATTCTGGGGAAATATTGCTATAGGAGTCTGATCTGCGGTCGATCACTTTGTCCCTTGGACCACACGATGATGAAGAAGTGCTGTAGAAGAAGAAGAAGCTTCAAAGATTCCAAGTGGGATTGAACTGTCAACCAACACACTCTGTCTATGCTCTCTCTCTCTTTTGATTCGATCTCTGATCTTGATCTCCTCCCTTTTCGACCTTTTCTCCTGTGACCAGAAGTCTCTATTTATAGAGCTCAGTCACAGTAACTATCCAGTCGGCATAGAAGCCAAACTGTGGAGAGAGTTGCACTCTTTACGCGACGGTTATAATAACTGCTACCCACGTCTAAATGATCTCCTGAATCCGCGTGTGACGCGTGTCCCATTATGAGGTAACGCGTATAATCGCTCATCGAAGATCACGGCATGCAAGCTACGTAGGTAACTGCCCCTCGCGTAGAGATGGTTGGCATAAAAGCCAAATAACTGTCTTGTTGGCGTAAAAGCCAAGTAGCTATCTTGTTGGCGTAAAAGCCAAGTAGCTGTCTTGTTGGCGTAAAAGCCAAGTAGCTGTCGTATTGGCGTAAAAGCCAAATTCTGCGTAAAGCTTGATGCTGCATAAATAATAGGTAACCAGCGTAAACTAGCCAATTATCCTTCCTGACTGAGGTCTTGAGCGTATTCTGGGCCAAATAGCCTTATCACGTACTTTTGCAAATATAGCCTGAGTTGGCGTATTTCGAGGAGATAGCATACGGCGTGCTCCTATAGTTGAAAATAGCCTCGTTGGCGTAACATGCAGGGATAGTGATGTGAGCGTATTAGCCCTAGTTTTAGCTCTCTCAGTCATTAAAAATAGAACAAAATCTCGTGCATTAAATGCAGAGATCTGCCCCCATCTCGCGCATTAACTGCAGAGATATGCCTCGAGTTCTGTACGAAGAACAGCTTTTGACGTGGCGTCTGATTTCGTCTCATCTTGAGCGTAAAAACTCATCTCTGCCTGTGTAGAATAGGCAGCGTATTCCTTGAATGCGTAAAAACGACTTGTATCAAGGATATGTCACTAAACGACAGTCTGGACCTCTGTGCAGAATCATCATTACAGTCGTCATATCGATCGTCGCGCAGTACTCTTTGTCAGGAGTCAGGTTCACTGTTTTGTCTGACTGGTTCATTCGAGAAATACGAAGAGTTCCTCGTACAACTTCACGCTGCATTAAAAGCAGACATATTTTACGCAGGAGGGAGGTGTAGCAACCTTTTTACGCCAAAACAGCCTGGAAGTGCTGCCTTACGCGGACAGTTCTGAAGCCATATTTTACGCCACACAGCGCTGAAGTTCTGTTTTATGCGTATAGCTCTGAAGTCATATTTTTACGCCACATAGCGCTGAAGCTCTATTTTACGCGGACTTCATGCATGCTGGGGGTTTTATGCGTATAATTCCCCAGCGTATTTTCATGCTTCTACAACCCATTCAGTAACCCATTATCATCCCGATGGTGTCTGCTCTTTTGTCCAAATCCCTCTGTGCTGTGTGGCAATTTCTGCCACAGATCTGTATTTTCTCTTCGACCATGGAGGCCAACCAAATATGAGGCATCTTTCGCTGCAGCATGAAACTGTCTGGTTGAGGTGGTTCCTTCAACACTTTCACATGGTCACAAGTGCATCAAAGTCTGTCAAACTCTACAGTGACATCAGGTGTGCTATTTCTTTCTCAAAGGACCTAACTATCGTGGAAAAAAAAATGGAACATATACCAATTTATTACCACATCATTACGATGCAACATGATGAGGTTCACCTAAAACGATACCTATCTAATAGATAGTTGACCAAGGGTATCCGTGAGGAGCATTTTGACTTGCTTGCTAAGGCATTAGGTTTTCCTCGGTATGTATTATTTTTGCTATGGGTGAGACCTGATAACACCCTATTTTATTGTGGAGAAATTTATGGTTTGCTCTTTATATATCATATTATGTTTCAGTTCACAATTTAGTGCACGTCGTTGTGGGTATTGATATGTAGTATAGTGATCACAGCTTGCATCATAGATATATCGATGTTATCATGTTAGATTGGCTCTTTCACATGTACAATCACTTCCAACACTATTGATAACAACTGAGGATGAGACTTAGTTGCAGCTGAGCAAGGCATCAGGAGCTTGTACCATGAGACTGCTAACGTGCTAAGATTGAAAGCAATATTGAGAGCACCAGACATGTCATCTCGACTGGGTCAGGATGAGATCAAGATTGGTACGTAATCACGTAATGAAAGATACTAGAGCTTTTTACTTAATGTTATAGACAAATATGAGACTTTGAAATTTTTTTTTTTTTTCACTTCCCGGCATAACGTACGGGGTCCGGTGTAACGCTCGGGACTTTTGTGCACACTGCATTGCATGCCTTTGGGCCCACTGCCCCCCAACTCCCACCATTTATAAATGGAAGGAATAATAGGCTCCCGTGGCTTGATCCACTGACCTTCTGCCACGCAGCCGGGGTCTTATACCTCTCCTTGGTAACCACAAGAGTCACTCGAGTTCGGTATTATGAGACTTTGATTTACTGCAGCTTGTCTGGAAGCAAATCGAAAGACTCAAATCAAGTGTTGTTTGTAGACAATTGCGCTGTGGTATGTATGGTATCCTTATATTGTTATATACTCTTTAGGAGAGCCGCTACATCATAGCACATCTTCATACATCATGTGCTTAGTGACCGATGCATGAAGTTGATGAATGGTTTCTTGCTTCCTCAACATGTAAGACCATGTGGCCACGTTATGGGCTGGCTAGTTGTCACAATAGTGCCGACGCATACCCCTTAGCGACACTTAAGTGTGTTAAAAGTTATGTTGCATGGACACAGATACAACACCATACGGACATGATTAAATGGATACCACATTGATTTGGGTGTGACCTAATGTATTTTGGAGTGTCCGTAGCATGTCTGATATGTCCGACATGGCCAATTTTCAGTGTCTGTGCTTCTTAGGTTGTGAGGCTTGTCACTAGCAAATGATATTTTGATGCACAACCTAGTGTGACGCATATACCGCATAACAGGGGGTCTGGTCAGGAATGCAGTTTGTTTATAAGATAAACTTCAAGGTACAGGAGGAAGATCATCTTCATCTATAGACAGTAACGATTACATACACAACTTTCGGATCACACCTTGATTTGTAGTGATGAAAGTGTTGTTTTCATCGTTGAAAAACCAAGTGCACTAACTTCTGAGGTATTAGAGGTGCTTGGATAGATATGACGATGATTCTGGGATACTAGATACTCATGATGTGTTAATAGGAACGATTTCCATGTCAATTTTGAGCTTTTTGTGAAGCATACACAGGAAACAGAAACAGTAGACAATTCTAATTCTAATGTGTCTGTCTCGAGAAAATTAAAAAAATAAATCAAAGAAAGTTCACTCAAGATCAATAAACAGAATATGGTGTAATGAACAGCTTTGTCTAGAACAGAGTAATGGATTGAGAGGTAAAAGTAGTTCTCACCTAAAGACCCAAAATTGTCTGAACAATGAGATGTCCCCCTTCACTTGATTGTCGTCATTTTCATCATCATCACCATTATTAATCCAACATCAGATTTCTCTTTGGGCTAACCTGTCTCTAGTCATTATTGGCTTCACCCTCATGACTTGCCGATATCTATCGTCCATTGCACCCTCTATTCTTCTACATAGATCACTCGGCAAACCCTCTTCCCCGACATTTCTCAAAGCATCACAAACCAACTTATAGGTGAACTCCCTCGGGATATGACCACCGTCGACCATCTCCGCCAGAAACTCTTTCGCCTCCCGCACCCTTCCCGACTCGCACAGCGAATGAACGATCGGCGTATACGAACTACAGCTCGGCAGCCCATGCTCCCTCGACACCATCATCCTCATCATCTCAACCGCCTTGTCGACCTCATTAACCGCACTGTAAAACCTGATGAAAGAATTATACGTCACCCGGTTCGGAAGACACCCCTTCTGAACCATCTCCTCCAACAGCTCCCGGGCCCGTTCTATCCGGTACGTCTTACACAGCCCGTCGATCAAACAATTGTACGTGACAACGTCGGGAGAAAAGCCCATGAAGACCATGTGCCGGAACATGTGGTTAGCCTCCCAGATCCTCCTCCTGATCGCCTTCCGGCACCCGGTCTGGAGGCTCCGCTTGCAGTAAGCGGCGATGAGGATCGTGTAGGTGTAGCTATCGGGCGGGCAGCGGGCGCCAGGAAGCTCCATCTGCGCCAGCAAGAACCTGGCTTTCTTGAAGTTCCCGACGCGACATAGGGAATGGATGATTGTGTTGTAGGACTGCACGTCGGGCTTGCAATGCAGCTGCTTCATTCGGTAGAACGCTGCCAACGCCTCGTCGACGAGACCCTCCTCGCCGAGGATCTTGATTACTTCGGTTACGATAGGGGTGGTGACGACGTGCCGGTTGTGTTTGAGGAAATGCCAGAGAGGGTGTAATGCGTTGGCACGGGCAAGGACGCGGCACATCTCGCGGCAGGTGAGCTCGGTGTGGGCGAAGCCGAAGTGGGTTTCGACCCAGGAGTAGAAGTGGAGGGCGCTGGCGACGCCGAGGCGGACACGGAGGGGGTCGCGGTGGGCGGCGGGGCCGAGGGGTTCGGAGGGGCGGCGCTGGCGGAGGGGAGAGCGGTGGCGGAGGGAGGAGGAGGGGGATTGGCGGCCGACGGAGCGGGGGGAGAGGAAGAAATGGGCGGGGACGGCGGAGAGGACGCGGAGGACTGCGTCGGCGGGGAAGGAGGAGGAGGGGAAGTGTGGGGAAGGGAGGAAGGGGTGGTGACGCAGGATCATGGCCGCCATTATTTGGCGGGTTAGGAGGGAGGTGGTGGTGGGCATTGATGGGGGAGGGGGAGGGGGAGGGGGAGGGGGAGAGGGAAGACGATTGTTTCAAGTTTGAAAGTAGAGAATGCTTTGTGTCTATAAGAATGAATTCCCTTCACTCATATAGAGCACAACATCAAGACTAAGACTCAACAAATAAACTCCTTGGTAAACTTCATTTACTTGTATCAAATAAAATTTTCTATAAAAATATATTTATGTTATAGTATAAACTGTGTTGTTCTTTGAAATTTTTGTGGAAGAAAAGAAATAGTAAAAAAGAAGAAGATGAAGAGAAGTCTATGTTACTGAGAAGAGCAAACAACTCGTTAGTGTCACGACCCGCACCTGGATTATCGGGACACGAGTACGTGGTACGTCCAGCCTACGCCGCAGCATCGGCGGTAGAACAATGTCTAGGTCATCAAGATATGACTATCTATCTCACAATATATCCAACTCTAAAGAGAACAATGATATAAAACAATAGCATACTTAATCATAAATCTAAGAAGATAAGGCACAATATGATATAAGAGATGGAAATCCAAAACACAAGTTCTAACAAGGCTAGACATCAACAATAAGTCTAAAAGTCAAATATAACATCTCAAATCTCAAGTAGTTACCAGAGACATATATGGTACAAAAATACTAAATAAAGAAACTAAGATAACTAGTGACTCCGGCTAGACCTCCCGGCAGTCACTCCAAGCTACTCATATGCTACGGGGGCCAAGTCTGCAGCAATACCCTCCTGGGGTCCATTGAAAGTAGGACACCAATCCTCTACGCAGTCACCTAAAAATGTTATCCAGTCAGGATATAACGAGTACAACTCCAACAGCAGTTCCGATTAAATGACAAAGACTATAAAACAGTAATAGTGAATGTAATAAATGATGAGTAAAACAGAACTATCAGCATATCCTGACAATGGAAATATGAGGAATAAGTAAACACTGAGTATATGGCATATATGTAATGAGAAGTAAGTAGACAAAGCAAGTAAGGTACAACTCAATAAGTATGAAATAGGCGGAAAGGAACTGTACTACTATGTGTTTTGAAGTACTAATTTCGATATGTGGTCGGCTTGGAAACTTATACGATGAATAATGTCCTGGCTAATCATACGCAAGGTGTATGATTAACACTAACAATATCGACGCAATAATATTAGGGATATGATCACACATCAAGCTAGCACTTTTCTACCCCGACTGGTATAATGGAACAAATTATGACACGTTACGATACAATGATCAATGTTTACTAACAATACGATGTACAATGTCAATTCGATGAGCAATACAATATCTCATGACTGAGAATCCAATCTATATACCAATCCGATGAGCAATGTAACATCTCATTACTGAGGATCCAATGTATATACCAATTCGTGCACCATCGTGTCAGGAATCAAATATAACATAACTAAATACATGAATCATAATAAGTATCAAATAATAAAAACTATCAGAAAATATACTCGCCTGAAATCATGTGCTGAATGTCACGCCCCGATCTCCCGCAAGTAATTGGTCGTCCCCGCTAGGCCCGAATTACCGCACCAGCGCTCCCGCGGGACGATCTTTTTCTATCTGGACGTGATGCCGCACGAGCACAAGCTGCGCCCGTGCAAGACCATGATCCGAACAAGCGGTAAGATGTCTAAGCCACAGAGTCGCACAGATAGTCCGAGTGCAGCAGAATAAGAAAAGAACATGCGATTGGTAACACGTTCACAGAGTCGTCAATAGCGAAAGCATTGAATAACACAAGTATAAAAGTAAAATAAGCTCTTTATTGATATTGAACAAGGGTTACAAGCGGCGCTAGGCCGTGATTACAAGTCGCTCAAGCCCTCTCTCTCTCTAAACAGTAAAAGCGTGCCAAGTGGCTATATTTGTGGAATGATACATAGGCGATATTTTAACATTATGTCTTGTATATGTGCTTCAGTTCCGGACGCAACACTCCAAGGCTTTAGAGTGAACTCTACGCCTTAGCACGCACAATGGAGATTTTTGCACCGAACGAGGTTCTCCCGCACCCTGCAAGCAATTTGGTGGGTTATCAGTACATGAATGCACTGGTGGGGAGCATTCTCGCCCGTTCGACAAATCCAAACATGTTATATAGGTTTCGTGCACCATCTATTAAGTTATCTTTGTATTCTTGTCTTAGGATCAGTTTTATGGCATGATGTACAAGCCTACTCGTGTGGCAGTGCGTCATACGATATAAAGGAACATGACGAGACTTGCCAATTTACCATTCATCCTTACCTGTCTAAGGCAAACCAAGTTAAACCAAGCACGAGCATATATATAATAAAATCCAGGGACAATTGCATAAGCAACACAAGTGTCGTGAGCGAGGTTCTGTTTCTTGTGCATGAGTTACACGGATTATCAGGTGTGTTACAGAAGATGTTCAAGTGTTCCATATGTACAAGTGTGTTATACTCATGATCGTTTATGTATTTCAGATTTTTGGAGGTGATGCAATGACTCGCACGCGGGTTACCGCTAAGCGAGGATGACTTATCTATACGAACATGAGGTCACTGGCACGACGCCATAGAGGACAGTGTAGTCTCAGGGCGGAATGATGTGCAAACAGGAACATGGGGCATTACACACATCCTGCCCGACGCAGGAGACTACAGTCAGGAGGTTTCGACCGGTCGGATTGGCCCCGGTGCCCCGGAGATCGTGCGCAGAACGAGATCCGAAGATCTCCCTTGTGCACCAAGTTGTCCGTGACCATGCAAGTCTCTAATCTTCCGGGCCTCTGGTCAGGCACATGAACAAGTCATGATATTTTAGGTACAAGTTCGAGTCAATATCTTGTCAGGTACAGGCTCAAGTTCAAGGCAAGATTGATCACAATATATATAGACTCCCCGAGCCATTTAATTCAGTATGGGATGGGTATTGCTCCACGACCTGTGATTTTTGGATTATTGATATGATGCAAATTCCCTGGTTCGGTAACTTCCTTGGCGACCTAACGGTCCCGAATACTTTCAGGTTCATACTTGCACGGAACGACTATTTGATAGTCTTCCGGAGAATTTAGATAAAATGCAAGACAAGATAGTGTTTACTTGATTGTTGCATAAATTTATGTGGCAAGCATTGAAATGAGGCAACGAGTACTAACTAAAATATAAGCAAGCATGCATGCATGCATTTTATATAAAATATAAGCATTTACGTTGGCACGGTCTAAGGGGTAGTGCGATGAGTGCAACCGTAAAGGGACATACCGAGCGACATAATCTATGGGCGCATAATGTAAACAAGTGAAACAATGCATTACGAAGGGTCTATAATGATCTACTCGAGGCATGACGGGGTCTACTTGCACAAAGTAAAGTTAGCATGCGAGGGTCCATGTTATAAGCCAAGTTTTATTTCTATGTTCTAACACAAGCAATATAAGGTGGGATTATTCCCTTAGCTAGGTGCATTGTATCCTTTATTAGCATGTAGGGGGTGATTCACCTAGCGACTAGCATGTATCATCCATATTTTTAAGTGTGTTGGCTAAGCAAAGACAAGTTCATCGTAGCCACCGACCTTAGCGATAATTCGCCTCGGTCGAGAGATACTCCGAGCGAGCCTTTGAAAGTTTAAGTCTGAACTCCTGAAGGGCCAAGTCTGAAATTCTTTGCCTCAAACGAGTTTTCTCGCTAAGCAAAGTGGGTCGGGTCGTTGCACTTGCGCCGTTTGAATCGGCTATCCGCTTGAACGGAATATGTCGTTACACTAAAATATTAAATAGTGTCTGAAATGGTGCCTCGAAGACCTATATATGAATTTCAATGTCAAATATATGTTTTGGAATTATAAACATGCTAAACTAGTTATTTTCTAAGTTTTTCGTCAAACTAGGTCAATCACCTAATTTGGGTTCCAAGTTAGCTACTTGGTTGGCCTAAATAGCTAGACTAGTCAATTCTAGGTGTTCTAGGTCAATACCTTGCTAAACTAGGTTTCTAGGCTATACTAGCTAATATAGATACTAAGTATCTTATATATACTATAGACTCATAGATAATAATATATTATACTATCTTAGCCATTAACTAGCCCAATATCTAATAACTTGACCAATCCTTAATATCCTACCACCCATGCCTAGGTACCTTAGTAATCATGATACCTTGGTACATAGGGACCATGATATCACACTATCCACTACCCCACACTCATATATACCCAAGTATTCCATATATATTGATACCTATCCACTCAACACTAGACATTAACCTACACTTAACCTATCACCTTAACTGATAATAAAATACCCTACACTTTACTTGATACCTCAACATACAAATACCTACTAACTATGCATACACCTACATATGCATCTCCAATTCAGTGCACAAGTGTACTGCAACCAACCTACCCAACACCAAGTACCCAAGCCTCACACTCATACCTCACATAATATAACACACTGAACTGTCACATAGACACTCCACCTTGTTGCACTATGTCACGCCCCAGCCCAAAAATACGTAGGACTAGGAATACGTAACACGCCAGCCATATGTATATGAACTCTAATATATGGAAACCATACACACACGTACGCTGTACATGAATATCAAATCCACCAGTGGTAATATACTGTCAACAAGTCACACACAATCTATATCTCATCTACAGCACAAACAAATAAATAAATGGGAATAAATAACTGAATATCAAATAGGAAGTCTCAAAGTATGATAGTCGGATGGAAATAAATCCACTGCAATAGACTATACTAAAAACTACTAAAAGAGAGAAGAGATCAAACTCTAATATAAGATAAATGTCCAACAAGAAAAAGCAACTAGAAGATCCATCAGCTGCGATGGATCAAAGGTACTCTGAAGATAAGACCTCCTCAGACTGGTATGAAGCATCAGGTCCGGGTCCATACTCCTGTGGATACTCCTGCCCGTCTATATCTGGAAAGGGATCAGGTCCTCAAAGGGACGTAACAAGATACATATAAACATGCCAATAAAGAACTGAAAAATAAACATCCAATGGAGTCGCCTAACCGTCTAAGTGAATGCAGATTGAAAACAACTTTCCAACAAGTGGGCTATCTGGCCAAAATAGGATTGGCATGATTCTCTTGGAGATTCAGGGTCCTACAAAACATGTCATCTTTTGAACGCCAGAGGTCGCCTGATAATATATAATATATAGTGGTCATCATGACTGCGCATCTCCGGCGGAGCGTACGGGTTACACAAGGAAAGTGCAAAGGAGCCCAAATACCTTACTTGTTGTTCTCCCCACCCCATGCTCTAAGCATTTCATATCTATGACACGATGATACCTTTAAATAACTGCCAGGTCTACTAGCATGCAAAGTTTCTATCAGTAGTTATCCCTATCCGTCGTACGACCTATACGTACCAGTGGCCAGCCGAGTACGCAAGTTCGTGTCCTACATGTGACTCACACTTGTGTAAGAATAGTGTCATGGCTAATGAAACATAAGAATGCCTTATGATAATGGGGTGGTCTCATAGAGTAGGTCCATATGCATATACATAATAAAAACAGAATACGACGTCACCGTCGTTGCACCCAAGTTCCCTTGGACGCGCAGTTTATATAGCAGTTTAAAATATATGAATTAAATGACAGAAATAAAATATGCATGCATCATATAGAATGTAATCACAGCACAATGGCAAGGTATACTTGCCTGGCAAACAATCTGTATAGTGTAAGCGTCCAGATGTCAAGGACACAGGATCAGAAACTAAGGCCTCCGAATAGACGTCTCCGGATGCTGAAATAATTATCCGGATGCTGAAATAATTATCACCAACGTTCCCAGAATCAGCGAGATAGCTAGAAAAAACTATTCTTTTGTCCAATTTGGACACAGGGGCAAAACGGTAATCTCGGGTCAAAGCGGGGTCCACATGTGGCCCACTTTGCACCGAAATTGCGTGCCAGGGATAACGGTCTCTAAATGGGACAAATTATAGGTCAAACAAATTCTAAACGTCAATACGAATTCAACAGTATGTCCAATTTTGGATTCCGGTGAGCCAAACACAATTTTGCCCAAAAAGTCAAGCGTAGGGCCCGCAATAGGAGGCTTGGTCAACTATCTCAGAATTGCGTAAAAATTGGGTCACGGGACCAGCGCGATACCACGAGTCCAGTGGCATAAGTTTTGCCGCATTTTGACGAGCATACAATAAATTGTGCGATATTTTACAAAAGTTACGATACGGGAATTTTTTGCGGATACGGGTTGATTCCGATGCGCACACGCGTCCGAATCAGTTTTCGCGAAAGTCCACATATCTAGACATACCATACGCGCCTTTCGGTACAATTGGTATGCGACGGGACGGTCCCGTTTGGTGGGGCGCGCTCCGTATCATAATTGAAGGTTTTGAAAATAGGTTTTTCATAATTTTTAACCTAGTTTAATTCTGCATACAACATCAAATAAAATATTATAATTGACAGAAAATAATCTCGGTTACATGGTCTTCACATAGCAAGAAAAAAATCTACGTTTGGATCTCTGTGGTGGGAGATACGAATCCTTAAACAGGGGTGGTTGCAGCAGTTTTCTGAAATTAAAAGTTGTGATTTTTCTCCAACTTGGTCTCGATTTTTACATAGGGTTATGCGCTGTTCGAAGGAAACTAATACACAGAGTTGGAAGAGTGATAGGTCATGAACTTACCGGTGAAGACGGAGTCGAATTTGGTCGAGCGATGAAGCTGGAATCAGCGCCTGAACAGGGGTAAGTCACTGTCAATTTCCTGTGCGGCGCGCGCGGGATGACGCGAACGGCGAGCGGCGGTCTCCGACGGTCCAGGCGGCGGTCAAGGAGGTCGACGGCGGCTCGGGGTTGTGGAGATGGTAAGGGTTTAGGGTTTATATATATATATATATATATATAGGTTGAGAGAGGGGGAGTTTACTCGCGCGGGGGGGGGGGGGGGGGTGTTACTCGCTTCTGCTGCTGCTGGGATTTGCTTAAGCGGGTTAGCGGGTAGGCTTAGGGGAATGGGTTTGCGGGTAGGCTTAGGCGGGTAGGGTTTAGGTTAGTGGTTTTTTTTTTAGGCTTTAGTTTATTTACTTTAATTATTTATTTTCCTTTTTCTTTCTTTTCTTTTCTTTTCTATTTATTAATAATATATATATATATATATATATATATATATATATATATATATATATATATATATATATATATATATATATATAATTTCCAGAAAATTATATTTGTTCATAAAAATAATCTTTTATCCTTCCACAAGGTCTCCTACATAAAATAAAATAAGATAAAATAATAGTTTGCTCCATAAATCTCTAAATACATATTTACCTAGTAGTTAAAATCCAATAAATTATATTTCTTCTAATTAACTAATAAATACTATAATTAAATTAAATGATTAATTAAATAGTTAATACGGTTTTAAAATTAGGGATTTTATATTCTACCCAACTTATAAAAATTTTGTCCTCGAAATTAAAACTAAGCCATGATAGAAAGTCAAGGATGGTATAAGGTAAAAATTAACAAAGTAAATTCATATCTTGGTCTACGAATAGATACGGAGAACGTTTGCGCATGTCGTCCTCGCGCTCCCAAGTGGATTCTCCTGGCGCGCCATGCTTCCATGCTACTCGGACCAAGGGAATCGACTGGTTCCTCAATACTTTCTCTCGACGATCAAGGATTTCTACGGGTTGCTCTTGGTATGACAAGCTCGGCCCGATGGTGATCTCAGAATGGTCGAGAACATGACTGCTATCTGCCACATATCGCCTAAGTTACGACACGTGAAATACATCATGTACTCCCTCAAGTGAAGGTGGTAGCGCAAGTCGATACGCCACTTCTCCCACTCTCTCTAGCACGTCAAATGGTCCAATATACCTTGGGCTCAACTTGCCACGCCCTCCGAATCGAATAGTGCCTTTAGTAGGTGATATCCTCAAGAAGACATGGTCGCCCTCTTTAAACTCCAAAGGACGACGATGATGGTCTGTCCACTGCTTCTGCCTGTCTTGTACTGCTCGCAAGTGTCCTTGTATCTTCTTCACTGTCTCAACGGTGTTGACTACCAACTCTGGTCCCAGAATCTGACATTCTCCCATGTCACTCCAATATATGGTGTCACGACCCGATTCCGTAGAATCGTTGAGGCGTCCCCCGAATCGTGACCGTCGTGCGGGCCTGGGGTTGCGCCCGCACAAGGCTTTAATGATTTGCATAGCAAGCACATATTCAGAGTACGCAGATAAATTAAAACACAGATTTGAAACATGAAAAACTTCTCTTTATTGATAATGAATATCTATTATAAACTCCTGAACGAGTCAGCTAATTTGCCGCACGGGCTTACAAAAGTGTTGACTCAAAATGAGATAGCAGTCATGTACATTACATCCCTTTATAAACTTCAAAATGATAAAGACCTCCGGGCTGGAGGACGGCTTTGCCATGAAGCTGCATTATATATAAAGTTACAAGCTTCTTCTCCAAGTACTTCAAAAGCGGCACGATCAGGATGCGCTAACAGCTGGACTGGATCGGGAAGACGATTTTGGCTCCTCGCTCGGTTCGCCTTAGTGCGGAGAACCTGTTTCAACGAGGGTCAGCATGTCGAAACATACTGGTGAAGGCGAGCTAACCGAACTATACCAATCAACACGTTGTTTTAATGAAGCATGCATATTTATGGGTTTCTATCTTGCCTTAGTTCATTTACAAGTAAGCAGCATATAGAATTTACTGAAATGAACGTGCCACCGTTCGGTAGATTTTACCTGACCCTCTGAATTACCTACACAATACTTACCATGCCTTCCCTGCCACGAAGACACAAGTTAGTTTGCAACAGGTTTAAATATATAAGATGATCACTGGATTGGTTGCCATAATGGACGATAGTCTTTGACGAGAATGGTGTGCAACGAAAGTACAAGGGGCGTTGTAAGCTATTCCGCCAAGAACAAGAGACTAAACAATAGGTCTCGTCCGGACCGGATCGATGCCAGTGCCCCAGTATCGTCCGCGAGACCGTTACCCTGTGCATAAGTTGTCCATGATCGAACAATATACAAGTTAACCATTTTATGCAGTTGAGGCAACAAAAGTGCAATTTGAGGCAACAAGAGTACAAGACAAGCAATTGTACAAGACAAGCATCAATTCATGATTTATTCCCAAACGAACAAGCATGCAGTTCAATATCCGTTCATGAAGTTATTGACAAGCATAATGTACCAAGTCTATTTCCCTTTTTAATCTTGGTTTCTTTTATTATTACTTGGTATCGTTTGATCGGGACAAAGAAGAATGCAAGATTTTTAGGGTGTGAAGCTTGGAAGCAGGGCTAGCTAATCGGGTTGGTAGCCACTCACTTAGATTATTAGAAGGGAGAAGGAAAGAGGCGCTTCACGACTCCGCTCGCAAGCCGCCTACTGCTCGTTCACCTGCATTACGAACAGCTCGATCAATACCTCTTCCACTTTTCCAATCTCGGAATTAAAGTGCAGTTCAATGAACGAAAACAATAAAAACCATCGAAACCGTTCAAGGAAAACAAGCAAATCCCAAAACCAACTCAAAGCACGAAAGCAACAAGCGACATCGAAAACTGAGGCAATAAAAGATAGCAGCGGAGAGGTCCCTCCTGACTCTGCCGCTAAGTCAATCCCGGGGGTACGGTCCACTGAATATGGGAATCGATTCCGAAGAAACAAATCCATAACGAGGACGAGTTCTTGTTTCAATCTAACCCGATCGAACGATACCGTCTAGTGTTTCTTAGCCGCGCTCTCCGCACCGGAAGAACGGGGCGCTACATCCTACCCAACTAATTGGAAGTTTCATCCCGAAACTTAGGAGTGGGACCTACCGTTAGGGATTAATGCGTCCGGGATGGCGATCATGACTCAAGGAACAATCACGAACAGAATGGTCTGATCCGCCACAGGCTAGACATAAACCAAGTTTCATACGACATTTGTCGATTGTATGCCCCAGCTTTTTGCAGAATTTACAAGGATGGTTTGCTTTCTGTTTCCCGCCATCATTGTGACGCTTTGCAGCGTTGTTTTCTCTCTCGTTGCTTTGACGTTTGTGATTGTAGGTATGCACAGCGCCGACAGGAACGTGAGGATAGTGTGGTTCAAGTGATCAAGCGTGATTCATGACTTCACGCATTGTACGATACTGATGAACGACTACGTGCCCATGAATGGCAGGGCGCAAACCGCCTTCAAACCTTCTAGCTCGACTCGCTGCATCAGGTAAATAGGCCCTAGCGAATTTGGAGAGTCGGTTGAATTCGGCCGAATATTGCTTAACTGTCATACTGCCCTGCCACAGTTGCACGAACTCGTTCTCCATTTGACGTTGTACTGGAGGGGGTATAAACTCCTCTTTGAACGCGGCACAAAAAGTCATCCACGAGATCGCCTCCTCTCCGTGATCAAATTAAAGAGATCGTCGATGCACGTTCCACCAATCGTGTGCGTTGAGGCGGAGCTATAGTTGCGCGCAGGCGACGTGCTTCTCTTCGAGGACCTCTAGCAGAGCGAAGTGATCTTCAAGTTCGGCCAACCAATCTAGAGCTACGACTGGGTCCTCAATCCCGTTGAATGGGGTGTTGCAGACTTTCTTGAAGTGGCCAAAGTCGAAGGCAGTCACGTCCCTCGTCCTTGAAATTTGTGGCGTCTCTACTTCAAGCGCGGGTTGTTCCACCGGAGTCGGCGCCCTTGTCGTGGAATGGTTGGAAGCCAAAGTCTGAACGATCTGTTGCAGGGCATCCACCTACTTTTGTTGGACTGAGAATCGTGCTTCTATATTGTCTTGAAACTTGAGCTGACTCTCTTCCGCCCGCTTCTCGGCCCGTTCATAGCGAGCCTCATCCCTTTGTTGATTTGCCTCCAACATCTGCAATATTTGCTGGATGGGATCAATGCTTGGCATGGCTCGCTGGCTCTCTGAACTTCTCAAAGTGCCCGAACTACTTCCTTGGCCTTGTATTTCGTCCGGTGCTTGCACTGCAGATTGCGCTGGAGCCATTCCTTCAAAAGAAGGTAAATTACATTAGGATCATAATGTATTATGGACTTATTGCATGAACGTATCTCATTTTGGCCTAGCGAGTTCAAGAGTTCGCACAGAAATTTGATCGTTAAAGGAACTTTTCCAGTGCGAGAGTCTAAGGAACTTGAATCTGTGCTCTGATACCACTATGTCATGACCCGATTCCATAGAATCGTTGAGGCGTCCCCCGAATCGTGACCGCCGTGCGGGCCTGGGGTTGCGCCCGCACAAGGCTTTAATGATTTGCATAGCAAGCACATATTCAGAGTACGCAGATAAATTGAAACACAAATTTGAAACATGAAAAAGTTCTCTTTATTGATAATGAACATCTTTTACAAACTCCTGAACGAGTCAGCTAATTTGCCGCACGGGCTTACAAAAGTGTTGACTCAAAATGAGATAGCAGTCCTATACATTACATCTCTTTATAAATTTCAAAATGATAAAGACCTCCGGACTGGAGGACGGCTTTGCCATGAAGCTGCATTGTATATAAAGTTGCAAGCTTCTTCTCCAAGTACTTCAAAAGCGGCACGATCAGGATGCGCCAACAGCTGGACTGGATCGGGAAGACGACTTCGGCTCCTCGCTCGGTTCGCCTTAGTGCGGAGAACCTGTTTCAACGAGGGTCAGCATGTCGAAACATACTGGTGAAGGCGAGCTAACCGAACTATACCAATCAACACGTTGTTTTAATGAAGCATGCATATTTGTGGGTTTCTATCTTGCCTTAGTTCATTTACAAGTAAGCAGCATATAGAATTTACTGAAATGAACGTGCCACCGTTCGGTGGATTTTACCTGACCGTCTAAATTACCTACACAATACTTACCATGCCTTCCCTGCCACGAAGACACAAGTTAGTTTACAACAGGTTTAAATATATAAGATGATCGCTGGCTTGGTTGCCATAATGGACGATAGTTTTTGACAAGAATGGTGTGCAACGAAAGTACAAGGGGCATTGTAAGCCATTCCGCCAAGAACAAGAGACTAAACAATAGGTCTCGCCCGGACCGGATCGATGCCAGTGTCCCAGCATCATCCGCGAGACCGTTATCTTGTGCATAAGTTGTCCATGATCGAACAATATACAAGTTAACCATTTTATGCAATTGAGGCAACAAGAGTGCAATTTGAGGCAACAAGAGTACAAGACAAGCAATTGTACAAGACAAGCATCAATTCATGATTTATTCCCAAACGAACAAGCATGCAGTTCAGTATCCGTTCATGAAGTTATTGACAAGCATAATGAACCAAGTCTATTTCCCTTTTTAATCTTGGTTTCTTTTATTATTACTTGGTATCGTTTGATCGGGGCAAAGAAGAATGCAAGATTTTTAGGGTGTGAAGCTTGGAAGCAGGGCTAGCTAATCGGGTTGGTAGCCACTCACTTAGATTATTGGAAGGGAGAAGGAAAGAGGTGCTTCACGACTCCGCTCGTAAGCCGCCTACTGCTCGTTCACCTGCATTACGAACAGCTCGATCAATACCTCTTCCACTTTTCCAATCTCGGAATTGAAGTGCAGTTCAATGAACGAAAACAATGAAAACCATCGAAACCGTTCAAGAAAAACAAGCAAATCCCAAAACCAACTCAAAGCACGAAAGCAACAAGCGACATCGAAAACTGAGGCAATAAAAGATAGCAGCGGAGAGGTCCCTCCTGACTCTGCCGCTAAGTCGATCCCGGGGGCACGGTCCACTGAATATGGGAATCGATTCCGAAGAAACAAATCCATAACAAGGACGAGTTCTTATTTCAATCTATCCCGATCAAACGATACCGTCTAGTGTTTCTTAGCCGCGCTCTCCGCACCTGGAGAACGGGGCGCTACACATGGGAGACCTACACTTTCTTCCATACAATGCTTCAAACAGAGCCATCTGGATGCTCGCTTGATAGCTATTGTTATAAGAAAACTCCACAAGATATAGGTGGTCCTCCCATGATCCTCCAAAGTCTAACATACACGCCCTCAACATATCCTCCAGTGTCTGAATAGTACGTTCGGACTGTCCATCTGTCTGTGGGTGATAAGATGTACTGAACTTCAGACGAGTCCCAAGATTCTCTTGTATGCTTCTTCAAAAGTGCGATGTAAAACGCGAATCCCTGTCTGACACAATGCTGACCGGTATGCCGTACAATCTCACGATTTGCCTCATGTATAAGTCAGCCAAAGCTTCTGTAGACTGACCAACTTTAAAAGGCAAGAAATGGGTTGACTTTGTGAGTCAATCAACTATTACCCATACTGCATCTCTCCCACTTGGGCTCTTGGGAAAACCTGTGACAAAGTCTATAGTGATGTGTTCCCACTTCCACTCAGGAATCGGAAGTGGTTGCAATAAACTTGCTATTCTCTGATGCTCCGCCTTTACCTGCTGACATACTAGACATTTAGTTATAAAGCGAGCTATCTCTTTTTTCATCCCATGCCACCAAAAGTGCTGTCGTAAGTCAAGGTACATCTTGGTGCCTCCAGGATGGATAGAATACATCGAACTATGAGCTTCTGCCATCAGCTCCTGTCGAATCTCTCTATTGGGAACATATAGACGATTACCACATCGTAATATCCCGTCATCATGAATGCGCAATTTCGTCTGCTCTCCGGCCTCTGTCCTTTCTTTCAATCTCCTGAATAGGCAAAGCTGCCTTGATCCTCTCTACTAGTGATGACTGTACTTACAAGTTGGCTAGTATCCCATCTGCTCCGGGTAATATCATTTCTATGCCAAGATCTTGCAAGTTCTCCAATAACTCCCTCTGTGTCGTCAAGAAGTAAGCTGCTGGTGTGTCGTCAAGAAGTAAGCTGCTGGTTTTCGGCTTAACGCGTCTGCTACTACGTTAGCCTTGCCTGGGTGATAATGTAGTTCTATCTCAAAATCCTTCATCAACTCAAGCCATCGACGTTGTCTCATATTTAGCTCCTTCTGCGTGAAGACGTACTTGAGGCTTTTATGGTCTGTATAGATCTCCACTCGTTCCCTATATAAGTAATGTCTCCATAGCTTTAGAGCAAAAACAACGGCTGCAAGCTCCAAGTCATGAGTTGGATAATTCTTCTCATGCACTCGTAACTGCCTAGATGCATATGCAATCACCTTGCCATGCTGCATCAACACGCATCCCAAGCCTTTTCCTGATGCGTCACTGTAAATCACATAACCTCCTGATCTTGATGGAATAGTCAATATTGGCGCTGTAGTCAGTCGCTTCTTCAACTCCTCAAAAGCGGCTTGACACTCGTCGGTCCATACGAACTCTTGATCCTTGCATGTCAACCGAGTCATAGGTGTTGCTATCCTTGAGAAGTTCTCCATGAACCGTCGGTAATATCCCGCAAGTCCAAGGAAACTTCTCACCTCCGATGCTGATTTAGGAACGGGCCATGTCTCGACTGCCGAGATTTTCTCTGGATCAACAGAAATACCATCTTTCATAACGACATGCCCAAGAAACGAGACTCTGTCCAAGAAAAACTCATATTTACTGAGATTCGCATATAACTGCTCCCTCCTCAATGTCTCTAGGACGATCCGCAGGTGCTTCTCGTGCTCCTCGTAGCTCTTCGAATAGACAAGTATATCATCTATGAAGACGATCACGAACTAGTCCAAATACTGATGGAATACTCGATTCATTAAGTCCATAAAGATAGCTGGAGCATTGGTCAATCCAAATAGCATGACCAGAAACTCGTAGTGTCCATATCTTGTCCTGAATGCGGTCTTTGGGATGTCCTACTTTCGTACCTTCACCTGGTGATATCCCGATCTCAAGTCTATCTTTGAGAATACCTTGGGTCCACTAAGCTGATCAAATAAGTAATGAATACGTGGCAACGGGTATTTATTCTTTACGGTCACTGCATTCAAGGCTCTGTAGTCAATGTACATATGCACTGACCCATCTTTCTTTGGTACAAACAATACTAGTGCTCCCCAGGGTGATGCACTTGGTCGGATGAAACCTTTCTCCTCTAATTCCTTAAACTGTGCCTTCAGCCCATCCATCTCCTTCTTCGCCAATCTATAAACATGCGACGCTATGGGTGCTGCTCCTGGTGTCAATTCAATCGAGAACTCTACGTCTCTGTCTGGAGGTAGTCCTGGCAGTTCCTCTGGAAAGACGTCTTGAAACTCTGAAATGATGGGATGATAGATAACGTCGTCCATTGCAAGCTGAACACCATCAATGGCTTCTGTGGATCCTCGTGCAAACTCAAGTTCAGGCTGGCCTGGTACCTTAAAAAGGATGCTTCCTCTAAAACAGTCGAAGAAAGCATGGTACTTGCTTATCTAGTCCATTCCAAGCACAATATCAAAAGTTGGCATAGGAAGGACTAAGAGTCGGGCACTCGTCTCTCTGCCACGAATCACTACAGGACACGATCTACAAATCCGACTAACAGGTACAACTCCTCCTCCGGTGAGAATTCTAACACAACTAGGTAAAGGTATAGTGGCAATATTATATTTGGCAATAAAATTAGATGATATAAACGAGTGGGTGGCTCCAGTATCAAATAATGTCACAGCAGAAAAAGTAAAAGCAAAAGTAATACCTGCTATGACATCAATCTCCTGATCCAAGTCATCTATTTCTAGTACAAAAGCTTGTCCATTCCTCTGTAGTAACCCATGACTGGCCCTCGTGTACTGATCCTCGTGAGTAGGTAGAAGTGGTCCTCGCTGAAATCCTCCGGCTGCTGGGGGTCGAGGTGCTCCTGGTCTAGTCATCTATTGAACTGGCTTCGGTGCGGGAAGTGCTAGCCTCTGTACTGGTGGTGGAAGTGTCAATGTCTGCTGCATTGGATAGTCTCTCACCATATGCTGTCCGGAACCACACCTCATACATTGTCCTAAGCGAGTCCGACAGTCTCTCGAAATATGTCCGCGTTTCCCACAATAATTGCAGTAGAGTTTCTCCAAAATCTGGTACGGTCCTGCTCTGTGCTGATATTGTTATTGCTGTGCCAAAGGACGTCTGATAGGCCCTCCTTGTTGTGTCCTTGCTGGTCCTTGCTGTGTCTTCAGTTGACCTCCTTTTCCCCTGATGATGGTCTCTTGTAACCTAGCTTCTGTCAATAATTCGGCATAAGAGATCCGGGACTGTGAGCTAGTGTAGTATTGGAGCTCCAGAGTCAGTCTGCGGTGAAACCTCTTAGCATCCCCCAAGTCATTTGGTATCAGGGCAGCGCCATATTTACTAAGGTGACTAAACTCTGTATCATACTCGTCAACTGTCTTATTCCCCTGCTCCAGATGAAGAAACTGATCGTACAACGCGTCCCTTACCGTGTCCGGGAAGTACTTTCTCTCAAAGCACTCCAAAAATTCTTTCCAAGTCCGATATGTACCCAACTGGCGCTCCATTGTGTTAACCCCCAGATTTTCAGGATTTTAAAAATAAATTTTCGGAATTTTTCTGGAATTTTTATCTAATTAAAATCAAGGTATTCTGGTATTAAATAATTTTAAATATTTTTATTAAATATTAAAATATTATGAAAATAATATTTTTGGGTGCAAAATAAAATATTAGACATGGGATAATTTTTCTGGAATTTATTGGACCCGAGAACTATTTTTAAAGACCAAAAAATTAATGTTTTAATTAAAACCAAAATAAACCAACCTGAACCAGATTGAACCAACTGGTTCAACCCTGAACCGAATCTTGGACCAACCCAGACCGAACCCAATCCTTAGCGGGTCAGATCCGGACCCGTTAGCCGACCCGACCCGAAACCCGCAACCCGACCCGTAGCTACAGTATTCTCAAATTTTCCCCGTCCCTTCGACTTCTCGCCGGCGACCGTTTCCCGGCTGCTACGCCACTCCGCCTCCTCCGCGGACATCCCCCACCTCTTCGCCTCCGCAACCGCCGCCGCCAGCTTCTCCTCTCCCCTCCCCATACGTCCGGCCTCCCATCTCCCGCTCCTCCTATAAATCGACCTCGCTTCCAACACCTTCTCCGCCATCACCGAACCCGACTCCGGCCGCTCCCATCAGCCACCACCGCCACTGATCACCACCTTCTCCCCGCCGCTCCGACGATACCCCTCCGCCGACCCTGGCCACCGATCATCCCCACCAGCAACCTCGTCGAACCCCGATCTCCCCCGACGCCTCCTCCAGCCGTGACTCGACGAACCCAGGCCATCCCCTCTCCGTCGACACCCATCTCCACCGCCACCTCCGCCTCCGCGAGCCCGAGCACCCGACGACTCCAGCACCACCTCCGCCGAGCCTCCCCGACGACTCCAGCAGCCACCGTAGAAACCCTAGCAGCCGCCGGCCGTGCCGCGTCGCGCCATCTCGCGGAAACGCGTAATTTTAGTCATCTTCGACGCTCTGTTCAGGTGAGGATTTCTATCTCCTCGCTTTCTCATTTTTTGAACCATCTCCTGTAACACGTAGACTACGTGACCCTCTCAATACCCGTGAAACTCGTTCGGGGTATCGCGTCCTGTAGTGGTCGCAAACTGCAACGCAAAATCAGGAAAATAAATACCCTAATTTCCCAGGAACTGGGTGCGCCCCGCTAAACAGGATAACTTGGTCGTGTACGGACTTCATCGAAAGGTGCACGCCGTTAATACGGACGTGTGGGATTTCGTGGAAGTTGATTTGGATGTGCGTGCACACCGAAATCAACGCGTATTCGTCGACAACACCCTATATCGGCCCTGTTCTAGAACTCATTGTAACTTCATGTACGCACGCTGTATCGAAACAAAACTTACGCCATCGGACTCGTAGCAATACGCTGGTCCTGTGACCCAAGTTTGGTTCGATTCTGAGAACGTTGACAAAATCGCGTATCGTGGGGCCCCCGGCTCCACTTGATGGGCGATTTTGTGATCGGCTCATCGAAATCCAGTTTTGGACATTCTGTTGGGTTCGTATCATCGTTCTGGACTTGTTGACACTAAGTTTGACAAATTTAGAGAATATTGTCTCTGGCACATTTTTCGGTGCGAAGAGGGCCACATGTGGACCCCGCTTTGACCAAAAACTGTCACTTTTGCCCCTGTATTCAAATTGGACTTATGGACAGGCAATTCTAGTTATTTGATATCTTTTGAACCTGATGGTATTGTTTATTACAGCATTCGGAGGAGTACCTGCAAATTTCGTTGATACCAGAGCAGCAGTTGGAGTCAGAACCCCAGGCAAGTGTACCTTGCCATACTTGCAGCATTTGTTTATATTATTCTCTTGATTTATTACTGTAATATCTCTGTTCAACCTAGGACCGTGTGATATTACTTAGCGTCCAAATAATATTCGGGTGCCAACGCCGTACGCGGAGTTGTGTAACGTCACATAGAGATGTATATCGAGACCCTATACATTCTCGTGCTTGCATTATCAAGTACGTCATACCACATGACACCTGAAACTATTCATGAGATAGAATCTTCCTGAGATATTCATGGTGTTTCTGTATAGGTTACAGGTTTCATGACATATTGTCACCCCCACATTTCAGATTAGGGGTATTTTCGTCTTTTCATAAATTAATGTATAAATAATTTCATAATATTTAATTATATTTAATTATCGTAATTTTTATTTAATTGTTGTGCCTTACCGTTGCTTCGATATTTGGAGCGCTGCCCTAGCCAATGTCTTCCAACAAATTTTATAACCTTGTCCTAGACATGCCTGTCTTATTTTCTGGCCTTTGTGTAACTTATAATTATGTTCTCTTGTGCTTTATTTTATCCGCACAATATTCGTCGCGGACGTTTATTTTAATTCTTAATAAATCTAATTTTGTATCCTTGTGCGTTCCAATCGAAATTGGAGACACAATCTCGACCTATTTCGTGTAACCCAAATTAGGGTAATATTCTAATCTGAGTCTACTTCATTCATGATACTTGTGTCCCACTTAATTTTAGTCCCTTGTACTTCTAATTTATTTTTGAACACCAATTGTATTTATTTTTAATTAATTAAATCCTAAACCCAATTTTGTGCAATTTTTCAATTGTTGGGCACTTTTGTGCAAAAGTGCATTAAGGTGTCCACCCTATTGGGCACGATACGTGAATAAACCTATTTCCCCTTCATTGGTATTTTTCCATGATTTTTAGGAGTGTGTAATTCAACACCAAGCTCCTTAAGACCATGGCCCTCCACACCTTGAACCAATTGAACCCTAGCCCTTCATTTTGAACCTATTTGAATCATGGCCCTTGAAATCATACATGAGAAGCCCAATTCCTAGAGGGGTTGACCAGTCAAACCAATTCTAGGTCAAGCACCCTCCTACTTGTATAAATAATCTTTTCCTTTTCTTTACTTTTCCTTTTCTATTTTTCCTTTAAACCAAATGTATACAGCCGACTTTCATCTTCCCTCTTCACCCGAGCCTCCCCTCCGGCCACCACCTTTCCGCCGGAGCCCAGCCGCCTCGACCATCCACCCCCTCGACCTCACCTCTTCCCGTCGACAGCACCCGCTGTGCTGAACCGCCAACACCTCCACCATCTCCTCCCCTCACATCCCGCTGGAACGATCCCCTCGCCGGACCGGAGATCCACTTGACCAGTCCCTCCTCCCCGACTCCTCTCCAACCTCCCTATGCAGTCTCGCAAGACCACCCGAGCCCGCCGGACGACGAACAGCGACGTCTCCCTCACTCAACCGATCCTTCTTCGCCGGATCTCTACCTCCTCCACTGCACAGCCAACCACCTGAACACCCCCAGCACCACCGCATCGACCACCTTCCCGACCACAACAGCAACCTCCGGACATCTCCTCCGACTTCCTTCTTCACAGCAGCCAACTCTGCCACCGAGCGGCCACCACGCCTGAACAGCAGGACCTCCCTCTCCTCCTTCCTGTCAACCCTGTTCACCTCCCCCTCGTCGTTCTTCCCTCGACGAACTCCACATCACCTCCACCAGCCCTATCAACGGAGAGCAGCCCCGACGTCCCTGTCCTCCACCTCGCATGAGCTACCGAGCTCCGATCACGATCATCTTCATCATCATCATCATGATCAGGATCATCTTCATCATCATCTCCACCTTGATCATCATGATCACCTTCACCCCCATTGTCGTGATCATCACCATTCACCATCATCATCGTCGTCAAGCCGTCTCAGGCCCATGCGCAGGTTCGTTCATTCCCGTATTTCCATCATTTTATGAACGTATGTGTGTAGTATATGATTGGTATGTATGTAATTGACATATATAGTATAGGTATTCCATGAGTTTATGTTTAATAGGTATACCATTGGTGTATATATACATATATAAATATAGTATATATATACTCAATTAATTTACATTGGTATATGAGTATTATTCAATTGGTATAGTAAAGTATGTACATATATTTAGTATGGATACATTATTCAATATGATGTATATATATATTGTTCAACTAGTATATATTATATATGTAATTAATTGGTATACATATATTGTATATGTATTTAATTTGGTGTATATATATTGTAAGTATTAATGCTAGTTAATAATAATTATATATGTACTAGGTGACCCGAGCGTAATTACGGATACCCCGTAGCTACCTTAATCTGTGACCGCGAAACATGTTAGAAGACTGTCATATGTACACTGACATACTGGCAAGCCCTGTATTATTGACTGTCTGATTGCACATCAATTACAGATGCGACACCCGTGCAATTGACGCACACTTGACCCTAGTTGACCAGTGCCCTGTGTCCAGTATTTTTATGACTGTGTGTTAGAGTAATGTCTGATGCAATATTGTATTAATGATGTCTTTAGGACTGTTGGATTTCATACAAGATTCGGAAACAGACATTGGTATTGCCAGCAGCAAGACCCCTGGCGAGTACATTCTTTGACAGTTTCCATTATGTTGATTATATCTATAATTCTTGTTGTATAGCGTACATGACTCTGACACTGTTATTTACACGAGTTGGCATCATTGAGACCTGTTACGAGGAGTCGTGATTGGAATCCATCGTGCTAGCTGGGGAAAAACGGAGAAATGTTAGTAGCTTATATGATCATACCCAACTTTACATGCATCATAGCTCACCCACACCTCACGTCGGTGCAGCCTTACCATTACATGCCTCATCGCTGTTACATTTGGTTAACCTGACCTTGTAGGGATGATCGCTAATCAATGTAATGAGTCTTATTAGTCCCAAGCCGATCACATGATATGCTGATGTTTCACACACTTAGTTAGATGATTCTTGACATGCATCTCTAGTATATTGATCTAGCATCTCTACATGTTCTAGTTATTATTCTTGTACACACTCATATACCAGTTTATTTTTCTTGCGTGTACTTGTATTCATATTTCATTGCTAGATGTACATTGATGATGACATGCTCCAGTATTCCTTTATTCCAGTATTTCTATTTCCAGTATATCCATGCTCGTCAGTATTTCTTATTGGCAGTATTCATATCTATCTTGTATTTCTTTACACTGTGTTATAGTTTTTGTCAATAAATGTGGAACTGCTGTTAGAGGTGTATTTTGTTCCAATCCTGACTGGATATTTTTTTCAGACTGTGACATAGAGGACTTGTTTCCAGCATACTTGGAGATTGGATGTTATTGATTGCAGGTTAGACTATTTATTGTTGTTTAGACTTGTCTCGTATTTTATTTGCTTGCTTCAATATCTCATCGTGCTTTATTTTCCGTGATTGAGTATTCCATATTATATTGTGATATCTGTGTCTCCTTATGGAGTTGGATATTCGTGTGAGATTGATTAGATAGTATTATGACCTAGACAGCGTTCTACCGCCGATGGTACGGCGTAGGCTGGACGTACCCACGCTCTCGTGCTCCTACACCGGGTGCGGGTCGTGACACATATACTTTATATACATGCTTAGATTTTATTATGACCTGCTGTATTAGATATGATCTTGCGTGTCATGGACATGAGACATATGATTACATTGGGTGGGGAGAGACTTACCATACTAAAGGCTGATTATATTATATATATATATATATATATATATATATATATATATAGTTATTTGGAGGTGCCTTAGACTCTGACACAGAGCTTTGACACATGTACTGGCCCTTCGAGAAAATGCTGCTATGGGTTTCCTCGACACAGAGCCTATAGTAGTCTCAGCCTGAGTATGATTAATGCTCTCACTTGCATATCACAAAGCTGGTTACATAGTTTACCCTATTGATTCATTTATTATTGTGCTGCATTATTTTGGCTTGAGTTATTCTTGTACCTACCTTGCTATGTCCCCTGAGGACCTGGATCCAGATTATGTCCCCAGGTTTAGCAGAGAAGATCTACCCCGAGGTGTACGGGACATGAGCATACACTGGAGCAGTACCAGAACCAGAGGACGAGGCCGTGCCAGAGGATTTCTCCTGAGTATTGGCTTTATCTACTCAGTTATTTCTGTTTTTAGTTACTTTATTTCCTGTCTCTTAGATTATTGTATTAAACTTATTCTCGGGTTGTTCCCCGAGACACTTTTTATTGAGACTTGTTAGATTATATTTTATTTCAATTATTCTGGCATTTGATCTGTGATTACCTTCTGTGGATGAGATTAAAATTAGACTATGACTTGTATCGTAGACCTATTTATTGTTGTTTACAGCTTAAGTATACCCTAATGAGTCCATTAAATTGGGTTTGCCCATTGGTGTGTGCTGCTGGCCATTGCCACGTAGCTAGTCCCTCGGTATTTTGGGACTGGGGCATGACACTGTAGTAACTAGCACACAATACGGTAGTTGTGTCGCGCTGGTCGCTACCCTCGAGGTATGTCAATTTCTGGTGTCGCAATGGTAACTATCCTCGAGGTATGACGGCTTCTGATGTTCATGGACGTGTGTGTGAGTTGTGAGATAGATAGAGTATCCTATACCTACCCATATGTCGAAATGGTTGTCTTCACTATGCATTTTCATATAGATTGTCTAGTACAGCGTACTTATATATTTTTTGTCTATTATGCATATTTACTGTATTCAATTGGCATACTTTTATGTATCTTGTTACGTCCCTCTAAGGACCTGGTCCCTTTCCAGGTGTAGACGATCTTGACTATTCGCGGGAGCACGGATCAGGACTTGCCACTTTTCTCTCTTTCGAGGAGGTCTTCTCTTCGAGCCTCGTTGATCATTAGATGTACTTATTTGGTTTCTCTTATATTCTAGTTTGGTAGTGGATTTGTCTCCACCCAACTACTTGTTCTTATCAAGCATTTTATACTTGATTCAGTTATATAGTTGATTGGTTATTTGATTATGTGGATGAGATCTAGTTATGCCCTGTGACTTGTGACAATATATATACCACCTGTGAGTTAATATTCATATTACAGCATACGCGTGTATTATAGTATCCATATATTGGAGTTGCCATATACATACGGCTGGCGTGCTTACATATTCCTAGTCCTACGTATTTTGGGACTGGGGCGTGACACTGCTTACTCAAACTCATCACTAAGACGTAGTTTCCTGCACACATATACATCATCCAACCCCCTTCTTTACTGCATTAGTCCTCAACTCCTACTGCTAAACACATGTGTATTAATACTACCAATACACATGCATAAACCAACTCTAAGGAACACTAGCACACACAATTAGGCACATAAGCACACCAACCCTCTCAATGAAATGAGCACACACACACACACACACACACACACACACACACACACACATACTAACAATCAATACAACAAACACCTAGTGTGCATCACCCTATAATACACACTAAACTCATGATACTTTCTTGATACACTCTTCCCATATTACCAAATTTTACCAAAATACATAAAACACAAATAGTATATAAAATATAACTAGAATTAAGTTAAATTAAATAATTCTAATGAATCTATATGAAATTGACACAATGGAACACTAATATGAAGAAATTATCAAATCAATCCACCAGTACCATGGGATATCATGATACACACTTTTTGTATCTAATTGTGGACACAAGGACACTATCACACCATCAAAATGGACACAATTAGTCCTATTGAGGACACAATCAAGCACTTGGCGGGCATAATTCAGATTTCTCCTAAATTAGCCACAATAATACCTATAACTATCAAATTAGAGACCAATACTACCTAATTGTTCTCCTATTGGATTGTTCCTAGCCATGGATGGGTTCCTATAGGTTTATTATGACAATCTAACATAGAAGTTGATGTGAAAATAGAAATTATACCTATTGGGAGTTGGAATCCCAATAAAACTTCTCCAATGGACACAATGCAAGAAGTGAATACAATTCCTCCTAGCTAGCTCCTCTCTGATGGGTCCTCTTGTACTCTAAAGCTTCTAGGCCTCCATAAAAATTGAAATGAAAGAAAATGAGTGAATTTGGTTGAGAAAATTGGTAGGGATTGAATGAATTTGGGAATTTTGGATTTTGGGAAAGATTGAGACTAATGATATGAATGAAGGGATAGACTAACCCTAATTAAAGCATGCCTCTTATAGTAGGGTTAGGGTTGATGCTAAAATTTTAAGTTTGTCCCTCTTCATTTGTTATAAAGGAAATCTAATTAATGAAGAAAAGCATCTAACTAATCAATAGGGAGAATATTCTATCCATGCTAACTTAATTAATTCTAGATGACTAGGTCATGACTAACTCTAATTTAATACCAACTATTTCTAACTAACACTTAGTTAATTCTAGTAAACTAAATCATGAACTAACATAAATGGCACTAACTAACCATAACTAACACTTAGTCCATTCTAATTAGCTACCACACTAACCAATTCAAATTTTAATATAACTATATAAATATAAATATAATATCAACAAATAGTGAAATAAAAAAATATTCCTCTTCCATAATTAGGTGGTTACAGTTTGAGCTATCAACTTGTAGGTGATAAGGATGGTCAGTAGTGTAGTAGGCACAAGGGTCTCTTCGATAAACGATAAGTGGAATGAGGGTTTGGATTTGCACTTTCAATGATGAAAAGTGTATGAAAATTCATACACTTTCTTGTTCCTTCCAAACTCCAAAACATTTATTGTTAGCATATAAAGTGAAATAATGGAAGAATGGGTTAGTGTATTACAAATTAGTAAATACTAATTAATTAATTTGTCTTATTTAAAAAATAATATAATTATTAAATACTAATGGTTGAGATTAAAAAAATTGTTGTAGTCTAATAATCTAGATTACCAGAATATATATATATATATATATATATATATATATATATATATATATATATATATATATATATATAGAGAGAGAGAGAGAGAGAGAGAGAGAGAGAGAGAGAGATGGGGAAATGAATTCTCTGATTGTATTCTCGATATGGTAATTTACCCTTCAATGGGTTTTCCTCTATGTATTTATAAAATAGCCAAAAACCTTACAATGAATAACTAACATATCACTAATTAACATATAGGTATATCTATATTGGCACAATCATATAGTTAGTTATAACTAACTAAAACATAAACACACATAAACATATGGTTGCGAGTCATAATTGTGAATATTCGGACTGTGAGCAAATGTTATTCTATCATTGTTATTCCAACGATAGTATATAAATATGACACCACATGCATTAACCATATGAAGAAGGGCTACATCAAGGGAGACCATATCAAGCATATCACGTGAAGTTGTGTTTCTTATATCAATAACAAAAGATTGAAGTCATGCATATCTAATCAAATGACAACTTGGCCAACATATTCACAAAGTCTTTACCAAAATTCACTTTCTAAAAGATCGTTCATGGCATCAGGTTGTGGAGGCTCTCTGAATTACATTGCTCAAAGTTTGGGATAATATAAAAAGAGAAAATTTGAGCTGCACCATACTTTATTTATCCATATTCAGGATACACCCCACACGATTATCATAATGTATGGTTTCCCCTACTTTTGACGAAAATTGTCTCCAATAAACGGTCAACCCCTTTGACCAAAAAATTTGGACAAAAATATCCCCCTTCGTAACAGCAGAGGAGGGGGAGCTGGAAAGAGGGAAGGAGTATTTCGGTCAAAAATTAACTGTCAAAGTAGTTGACTGTTAGTTTTCGTTAAAAGTGGGGGGTGTCATATATTATGGTAATCGTGTGGGATGCACCTTGAATATGGATAAATAAAGTGGGGTGCAACTCAAATTTTCTCATATAAAAATTAGGAAGAATATTTAGAAGTATACTCACTTGACCTTAAAGTATTCTTTTTCCTAACATAGGAGCATTTTTTCATACATGATTTTTGTCACCCTAAGAAAGTCTCAACGAGGCATCCACATTGGGTTGGTCATATCTCTAGATATATCTACGTCATGAATTTCTAATGACGAATCCATGCTCAATAGGGCTTCTTTAACGGATAGACGTATCGAGATCGACTTACTTTTTTTTCTTAGATTATAATTTTTCTCACTGGATTTTTTGAATCAATATTTTAGTGGTCTATCTACATGCATATATATCCCCATAAACTCGCGTAAATCTACTTCATGAAGACTGATGTTGATCATCCCTAAAGAATAATGTTGATCATCCCTGAATACTGATATTGATCATTCATGAAGACTAATATAAATTGTTTATTGAGTTGTGCACACTCAAAGGGTGAATGTGTGTGTGTGTGTGTTTATGTTTTAGTTAGTTATAACCAACTAAAACATAAAGTGTTCACATGCGGCCAGCGAGCTATGCGGCTGAGAGTGCTATGCGGTCCGAGAGGGTTATGTGGCCTGAATTCTTGTCTCATACTGACAGCATGCGTCCATCTTGTTGGACGCATGACTGCTTATTTACATAAGTGTCCTTGAATACCTTATGTTTTCACTCGCTCAACGAATGAAAAATTCGCTAAGTCCAAGAGACCTCCATGCGGCATCGACTTTATGCGGCATTGACTTCATATGCGGCACTGACACTTATGCAGCATTGGAGAATATGCGGCCATTATTTTCTTGGATGCATGACTCCGAACTGTGGCACATATTTCTATTATATTTTTCTTTTCTCTCTGATGCACTGTATGGCTTGTCACATCAATAAATTTATGTCACATCACTGACACTTCATTCATTGTCCGTCACTTTAACACTTGTTCCAAGGAGTAGACTTCAACCCTGAGCATGCGGCTTGGGGGAGCATGCGATCTGGACCCATATGCGGCCTGAGGCAGCATACGACCGACAGCCTTATGCGACAACCGTCTCATGTGCCAACTTGTGCATGCGGCTTAGCCATTTTAATTGGAATAATTTCTTATTTTTTGTGGTTGGTCTTGACTATTGCTGGTGTTATGATTCTAAGGAGAATGGACTTAGTAACCAGACCTCGTGCTAGACATGACCCTGAGCTGAGAATGGCTATAAACATGGCATGAGTTGAACTGAGTGGCATGAGTTGAACTGAGACTTTAGTATGAACCCGACTAAGTGGATAGTGACTAATTGGCTATGTGCATGACATAAGCATTCGTGTTACAATGTGATCTTGATTCATTTGACCCAATGTATCATTGGTAATTGGACTCTAATACTGTTGCCTGATAATTTTTCATGATTTAATGTGCGCCGAGGTGAAACAAATAGTGTCACGTGTTAAGTGGTTATATTTGGATTATACATTGAGAATGCCTCCAAATTCCTGAACGTGTGATATTATAAATATATATTGTTTCCCCATCACAGGCATAATAAGCGAGTCAACTACTAAAGCGTGGCTAGGATATTGATTGTCTGAATGTTGCATACACGCTTGGGTGAATCCAGATTTGACTTTCATGGATTCGTATCTAGCGTGTCCATACTTTGTACGACATCTTAAAAAAAATTCTTATGTGACCACGCCTTAAGATTTTAAACACAACATATGGCTAATTAGGTAACTAAAAGCGATAGTAACATTGGAGGGAACGATATCCCAAGATTATGCCAACGAACCTTCCCACAGAGATTTATTCTAAGTGCGCTGTGGGCTGGCCACCACAGATACTATATATCATCTGCCTTAGTGGAGTGCAGTATCTGATCTATTATTATGCCGAGCTACTGTTTCACTATAGAAACACTGGAACCGCTAATACCGTATTTTTAGCGCAGTGGCCCTACGGGGAACTGGTGCATCTCATGAATACATATTTTATTTATTTGCCTCGGTTAGCTCATGTTCGGCACTGGCATGATATGAGGATTCTTATTATGCATTATTTCTGAGATAACCTTAGACTCCATAAAATAGCAAGTAGTACAAATGATTGGTCGATATAAGAAATGGACTTGGTTGTGATTGTATTATTCTGTTAGTAGCCTAGGAAAATGGACTATCATAGTGTGATAGTTCAAACCTTATCCTTGTTTGGTTGTAGGGTTGGGCCTTTGCGCTAGGATATGCCATGGACCTAAGTTACGACACTGAACCTATGTATTATTATATATTTTTCTTTGGTTTTTTCTCTCTATTTCATGTTTTCTTTGTGGTACTTAGTTTTTAGGGTCTAACCTCACTGGTTTTGCATGGCCAGGTTTCGAGCGATCCAGAGTATCTTTTCCCTACTCATGGCGTGTACCAGGATCATGGTCGCAGGGGATAGCGAGTGGATTTTTTTCTTCCCTGTTCATCAATGAACATTTACTTTTTTGGCATTTAGCCACCGGCACCTGTTAGTCGTCTCGTTTGGATATTAGTTTTCTTATATTATTGTATTAAATTAGACTGCAGCTGATCACTGTCATGTACTTTTGTTACTCTTTTAGCTCCTTATTTTGCATAGCTGGTCTTCGAAATATTTTGAGAAAGTATTTGGGACACCTTATTGCTTTATCATATATGCTCCATGCTTATTGTTTCTTGTTTGAATGGTGAGACATAGAAGTTCTTGACCATATGAGACTTGATTGTAGCATGCACCCCCTTGTCTTATACATCCGTGATCGCCGAATGACGTATAACACCTTGTACGGGATAGCTGGCTATATTCGTCTCTGTATTCTGGTACTGGAATGTGACATGATATATCCCATAAAGACACAATCACTCAGGATGTTGCCTTATGCTGGTCAGATAAATAATTCGCATATCGGCATAGCTGACAAGGAAGACATCATTCCAAGGATCAAGGTTTTTGATCCATTCTGAAATGCATAAGGATAGAATAAATGTTAGATGAATAAAGCAATATACGTAGTAGCAATAATGATAAGATTAGTGTACACTGGGACTATGCCAAGTTTAACTAATAACAATTTAGTGATTGCATGACAATTGGTGATTTTACGATATAAAATTTGATCGATTAACCATAATCAAAATACTTATATGAATTATTGGACTGGCACATAAGATGGTAGTGCATCAACTGAAGGTGATGGGGGCATGGAACAATAGCAGGAGTGACGATGATGTGGGAAATAAATTAGTTCTTGTTGTGTATCTTCATCAACAATGAGGAGGTGGTAGCAGTCTCATGAGGTTGAGGACGCACGCAAAAGGGACTGGGAGGTCAGAATTGGAGATAGGACATTTTCGGCGATGGGTCAGGACGATAATAAGGTAGTAGATTTTTGACAAGCGGTGGAGGATTGAAAAATGAGGCATATGGTGCTGATGGTAATGGCTCGACGATCAACAACAATGATGGTATACTCAAAGCGGGGTGATTGTTGTGGAGGGTAGAAAGAATACATGTTAGACGAACAAAATAATATATGTAGTAGCAAGAATGATAAGATTAGTGTACATTGGGACTATGTCAAGTTTAACTATTAACAATATAGTGATTGCATGACCATTAGTGATTTCATGATATAAAACTTGATCGATTAACCATAATCAAAATACTTATATGAATCATTGGACTAACACATAAGGTGGTGGCGCATCAACTTTAGGTGATGGGGGCATGAAACAATAGTAGGAGTGACGATGATGAGGAAAAGAAATTGGTCTTGTTGTGCATCTTCATCGACAAGGAGGAGGTGGTAGCAGTCTCATGATGTTTAGGACGCACGCGGAAGGGACTGGGAGGTCAGAATTGGAGATAGGACATTTTTGGCGATGGCTCGGGATGATAATAAGGTAGTAGATTTTCGATAAGCGTTGGAGGATTGAAAAATGAGGTACATGATACTGATAGTTATGGCTTGACGATCAACAACAATGATGTTATACTCAAAGTGGGGTTGTTGTTGTGGAGGGTAGAAATAATAAATGTTAGACTAACAAAACAATATACGTAGTAGCAAGAATGATAAGATTAGTGCGCGCACATTGGGACTATGCCAAGTTTAACTATTAACAATATAGTGATTGCATGACCATTAGTGATTTAACGATATAAAACTTGATCGATTAATGCATAATCAAAATACTTATATGAATTATTGGCCTAACACATAAGGTGGTGGCGCATCAACTGAAGGTGATGGGGGAATGGAACAATAGCAGGAGTGACGATGATGAAGGGAAAAAATTGGTTCTTGTTGTGCATCTTCATCGACAAGGAGGAGGTGGTAGCAGTCTCATGATGTTTAGGACGCACGCGGAAGGGACTGGGAGGTCAGAATTGGAGATAGGACATTTTTGGCGATGGCTCGGGATGATAATAAGGTAGTAGATTTTCGATAAGCGTTGGAGGATTGAAAAATGAGGCACATGATACTGATGGTTATGGCTTGACGATCAATAACAATGATGTTATACTCAAAGTGGTGTTGTTGTTGTGGAGGGTAGAAATAATAAATGTTAGACTAACAAAACAATATACGTAGTAGCAAGAATGATAAGATTAGTGCGCGCACATTGGGACTATGCCAAGTTTAACTATTAACAATATAGTGATTGCATGACCATTAGTGATTTAACGATATAAAACTTGATCGATTAATGCATAATCAAAATACTTATATGAATTATTGGCCTAACACATAAGGTGGTGGCGCATCAACTGAAGGTGATGGGGGAATGGAACAATAGCAGGAGTGACGATGATGAAGGGAAAAAATTGGTTCTTGTTGTGCATCTTCATCGACAAGGAGGAGGTGGTAGCAGTCTCATGATGTTTAGGACGCACGCGGAAGGGACTGGGAGGTCAGAATTGGAGATAGGACATTTTTGGCGATGGCTCGGGATGATAATAAGGTAGTAGATTTTCGATAAGCGTTGGAGGATTGAAAAATGAGGCACATGATACTGATGGTTATGGCTTGACGATCAACAACAATGATGTTATACTCAAAGTGGTGTTGTTGTTGTGGAGGGTAGAAATAATAAATGTTAGACTAACAAAATAATATACGTAGTAGCAAGAATGATAAGATTAGTGCGCGCACATTGGGACTATGACAAGTTTAACTATTAACAATATATTGATTGCATGACCATTAGTGATTTAACGATATAAAACTTGATCGATTAATGCATAATCAAAATACTTATATGAATTATTGGCCTAACACATAAGGTGGTGGCGCATCAACTGAAGGTGATGGGGGAATGGAACAATAGCAGGAGTGACGATGATGAAGGGAAAAAATTGGTTCTTGTTGTGCATCTTCATCGACAAGGAGGAGGTGGTAGCAGTCTCATGATGTTTAGGACGCACGCGGAAGGGACTGGGAGGTCAGAATTGGAGATAGGACATTTTTGGCGATGGCTCGGGATGATAATAAGGTAGTAGATTTTCGATAAGCGTTGGAGGATTGAAAAATGAGGCACATGATACTGATAGTTATGGCTTGACGATCAACAACAATGATGTTATACTCAAAGTGGGATTGTTGTTGTGGAGGGTAGAAATAATAAATGTTAGACTAACAAAACAATATACGTAGTAGCAAGAATGATAAGATTAGTGCGCGCACATTGGGACTATGCCAAGTTTAACTATTAACAATATAGTGATTGCATGACCATTAGTGATTTAACGATATAAAACTTGATCGATTAATGCATAATCAAAATACTTATATGAATTATTGGCCTAACACATAAGGTGGTGGCGCATCAACTGAATGTGATGGGGGAATGGAACAATAGCAGGAGTGACGATGATGAAGGGAAAAAATTGGTTCTTGTTGTGCATCTTCATTGACGAGGAGGAGATGGTGGCAGTATCATGAGATTGAGGCCTCACACAAAAGGGACTGGGAGGTCAGAATTGGAGATAGGACATTTTTGGCGATAGGTCAGACGATAATAGGGTAATAGTTTTTTGACAAGCGGTGGAGGATTGGAAAATGAGGCACATGATGCTGACGGTTATGGCTCAACGATCAACAACGATGATGGTATACTCAAAGCGGGGTGATTGTTGTGGAGGGTAGAAATGACAACAACTTTGAGGGGGAGTGATTGATGAAGACGAGGAAGTTTTCTTTCTTTTCCTGAGAGGTATATGCAGAGAGGATCACAGAGGTAGAGGATGGAGATGGGTAGGTGATGATGACAAAGTAGAGAATAACTACTGAGTGAACCGAGCTCTAATACCAATTGACTTAGGAAGTCTCTGTGTATTGAAAATCTGATTGTGATAAGATTTAGGACCCAAATATTTATTATCCGACGGTGGCGATGTTGAGAAACCCACTACGATTATCGACACCCAAATCACTACCTTGGACAACCAATCCAAGGATATGGAAACATACAACCACTGTCCAAAGAACAATAGCTTATAATTCTTAGTAGCTTCAATAACTTGATTACAAAAGATGACCAAAAAGACCTTATTTATATGATAGAGATAGCAGAAAACATAGAAAGTCTAAAGAACTAAAAGTTACTTAAAAAAATTATATTAACCAAAAACTATTAAATATGAATAATATTACCAAATAATAGTTATTATTGACCAACTTCGACTTCCTCCAATACGATTGAACCGGTGAGTAATTGACCGTTCTTGTTACTACATCATGTTCTAAAGGTAGAAAATATATATGGATGACAATTTTTCCCGCGGGTTCGGGCGCCCCTGCGACTCCCTACCGCGACGAGTTTGGGGACCATTTTCGAGTTCGGATACATGCTGATTTTCTAAATCTCCGAACCTTACATGCTATTTTATTAGTTTCAAGTTAGCTCGAGGGGAATAACGACCGGCCCGTGGCGGCCCTCGTCTCGTGTGAGCGGTTTTGACGGAGCTGGAATCGAACCCCAAGTCGACGGTCCCGAGCAAGACACCTCCGCGTGCGAGGTGCTGGACGAGACCGGGTAGACAAGGGTGTGCAAAGACGATGCTGTTACTGCCTGTAGGGGGTGTCCTTGCGTCGTGCGAGCGGGCTCCACACAACGAGTCTTAGTACTGATGACTGGCACATTCTGAACCAGAGCAATGAAAAAAAAAAGAGTATCACATCACATTGCTCTAAAAATATGTAGTTAGTTCTAAAAGAAAATATTATAGTTATTTTTTTTGCATAATAAAGATTCATTCAAGATAACCCAGAGTTTGGGATGGCCAGATATGCACCAGAGTACATAAAAGAGGTTCTTCCAAGAACCTCTCAGACATAGTAGGATCATTAAGTAAACATTGAGTTGCCAATGAATGTGCAACCGAATTCGACTCCCTCGGAGTAAAGGAGAATGAGATATTGTTGTGGAGAACAGAGGTAGCTCGATCGGCATTCCTCAACGATGTGTCGAGCACGCCATGGAACATCCATTTCCTTGTGAATGAGGGTGTAAATGAGCACTTTACAATCACTTTCGATGATTATGTTGGCAAGATCCTTTGTCTTGGAGATATGCAGATGTTGTTATTTGGAACACCTCTCTCTCTCTCTCTCTCTCTCTCTACATACTTAAGATTGGAGAGTAATATGACCAATGAAATCTTATTCTTGGATGAATGTTCCATATACATTTTCAAACATTCTATCGGCATAGCAACCATAAAACACTGCTACATTCGAGTTATCCGCGACATGCAAGTCAGGGTCAAACCAATTTCAGGCAACACGAGTACATGATTTATTCGGCCAATTACAGGCAACACGAGTACACGAGATACACGAAAATATGTGAACACGGATACACGGGATGCTTGCACCTTGATTCATTATTTAGTGAGTGACTTTGCCTTGATGCATTCCCCGGGTTCGGGGCTGCCTTGGGTAACCTAACGGTCCCGGATACTTGCAGGTTTATTCAGGCACGGAACGACTACGTAGTAGTATCCCGGGGTTTGGATGAAAGCAAGGCAACAAACAAGCAGACAAGCATGTGTTTCTAAGGAACGTTAGCAGACACGTTGCTCGAACCCGAAGGTAAGCCGAGAGTTAGATCGTTAGGGGACTTGGCATACGAGGGTCTGAGTATAAGCAGTATTTCAATTTCCATGTTCTAGCACAAGCAATTACAAGTTGAGATTATTCTCTTAGCTAGGTGCGTTGGATTCATTAGCATGCAGGGGGTGATTCACCTAGCAACTAGCATAAACATTCCAGATTTTATGTGTGCTGGCTAAGCAAAGACAAGTTCACCGTAGCCATCCACCTTAGCGATGATTCGCCTCGGTAGAGCGATACGTCAAGCGAGCCTCTGAAAGCCTAAGCTGAGTTCCTGTAGGGACAAGTCTGGATATCCTTTGCTTCTTGTTTGAGGCAAAGCGGGTTGGGACAGTTGCACTTTTGCCGTTTGAGTCGGCAGTCTGCTAGAACGGAACGGGGTGTTACAATGGGGGCATGAAACAATAGCAGGAGTGACGATGATGAGGGAAAGAAATTGGTTCTTGTTGTGCATCTTCATCGACAAGGAGGAGGTGGTAGTAGTCTCATGAGGTTTAGGACGCACGCGGAAGGGACTGGGAGGTCAGAATTGGAGATAGGACATTTTTGGCGATGGCTCGGGATGATAATAAGGTAGTAGATTTTCGATAAGCGTTGGAGGATTGAAAAATGAGGCACATGATGCTGATGGTTATGGCTTGACGATCAACAACAATGATGTTATACTCAAAGTGGGGTGGTTGTTGTGGAGGGTAGAAATAATAAATGTTAGACTAACAAAATAATATACGTAGTAGCAAGAATGATAAGATTAGTGCGTGCACATTGGGACTATGCCAAGTTTAACTATTAACAATATAGTGATTGCATGACCATTAGTGATTTAACGATATAAAACTTGATCGATTAATGCATAATCAAAATACATATATGAATTATTGGCCTAACACATAAGGTGGTGGCGCATCAACTGAAGGTGATGGGGGAATGGAACAATAGCAGGAGTGACGATGATGAAGGGAAGAAATTGGTTCTTGTTGTGCATCTTCATTGACGAGGAGGAGATGGTGGCAGTATCATGAGATTGAGGATGCACACAAAAGGGACTGGGAGGTCAGAATTGGAGATAGGACATTTTTGGCGATAGGTCAGACGATAATAGGGTAATAGTTTTTTGACAAGCGATGGAGAATTGGAAAATGAGGCACATGATGCTGACGGTTATGGCTCAACGATCAGCAACGATGATGGTATACTCAAAGCGGGGTGATTGTTGTGGAGGGTAGAAATGACAACAACTTTGAGGGGGAGTGATTGATGAAGACGAGGAAGTTTTCTTTCTTTTCCTGAGAGGTATATGCAGAGAGGATCACAGAGGTAGAGGATGGAGATGGGTAGGTGATGATGACAAAGTAGAGAATAACTATTGAGTGAACCGAGCTCTAATACCAATTGACTTAGGAAGTCTCTGGGTATTGAAAATCTGATTGTGATAAGATTTAGGACCCAAATATTTATTATCCGACGGTGGCGATGTTGAGAAACCCACTACGAATATCGACGCCCAAATCACTACCTTGGACAACCAATCCAAGGATATGGAAACATACAACCACTGTCCAAAGAACAATAGCTTATAATTCTTGGTAGCTTCAATAACTTGATTACAAAAGATGACCAAAAAGACCTTATTTATATGATAGAGATAGCAGAAAACATAGAAAGTCTAAAGAAGTAAAAGTTACTTAAAAAAATTATATTAACCAAAAACTATTAAATATAAATAATATTACCAAATAAGAGTTATTATTGACCAACTTCGACTTCCTCCAATACGATTGAACCGGCCAACTAATTATTGGAGTAATTGACCGTTCTTGTTACTTCATCATGTTCTAAAGGTAGAAAATATATATGGATGACAATTTTTCCCGCGGGTTCGGACGCCCCTGCGACTCCCTGTCGCGACGAGTTTGGGGACCATTTTCGAGTTTGGATACATGCTATTTTATTAGTTTCAAGTTAGCTCGAGGGGAATAACGACCGGCCCGTGGCGGCCCTCGTCTCGTGTTAGTGGTTTGGCTGAGCTGGAGTCGAACCCCAAATCGACAGTCCCGAGCAAGGCACCTCCGCGTACGAGGTGCTGGGCGGGGCCGGGTAGACAAGGGTGTGCAAAGACGATGCTGCTGCTGCTGTTGCCTGTGGGGGGGTGTCCTTGCGTCATGCGAGCGGGACACTCGTGCAAGCGGGCTCCACACAACGAATCTTAGTACTGATGACTGGCACATTCTGAACGAAAAAAAAAAAGTATCACAGCACATTGCTCTAAAAATATGTAGTTAGTTCTAAAAGAAAATATTATAGTTATTTTTTTGCATAATAAAGATTCATTCAAGATATGCACCAGAGTACATAAAAGAGGTTCTTCCAAGAACCTCTCAGACATAGTAGGATCATTAAGTAAACATTGAGTTGCCAATGAATGTGCAACCGAATTCGACTCCCTCGGAGTAAAGGAGAATGAGATATTGTTGTGGAGAACAGAGGTAGCCCGATCGGCATTCCTCAACGATGTGTCGAGCACGCCATGGAACATCCATTTCCTTGTGAATGATGGTGTCAATGAGCACTTTACAATCACTTTCGATGATTATGTTGGCAAGATCCTTTGTCTTGGAGATATGCAGATGTTGTTATTTGGAACACCTCTCTCTCTCTCTCTCCTCTCTCTCTCTCTCTACATACTTAAGATTGGAGAGTAATATGACCAATGAAATCTTATTCTTGGATGAATGTTCCATATACATTTTCAAACATTCTATCGACATAGCAACCATAAAACACTGCTACATTTTTATTCTTCTTCTCATTCCCATATATCAGCTACAAATTATGTCACAAGCTAGCAATGAGAGAAAACACAAAATACACAAATAGTCGACTTTCACGACCATTTCTCCACACACACACACACACTCTTAGCGTGAGTTTGATGTTCTTTGAAGCAAACTACTGCATGAATGCATGCGATGGCAAAGCTTTCACTAGCTAGCACCCCATCACTTTGTTGGCTTCATGAGCCTTGGGTTTCTCCGCAACTATTCCGTCGTTCCCTGCAAGCGCTCTGTACTTGTCCTTCCTCGTAAAGCTCGTGCACTCGTAGGAGAGGCTCGCGGCGATCATCCTCTGCAGGTAGTTCGCGACGTCGTGGCTCGGCTTGCCGCCGGAGCCGCACGACAGCTCCCGCGGCAGCTTGTTGAGGAACGTGACCTCGTAGGAAGGGCTAGGGTTCATGAAGAAGTAGAAGGGGTCCATCCCCTTCCACCCCCTCGCGGTCGTCCCGTGGAACATGCTCATCCGGTTCGACATCGCCACGGGCACGATCTCGTCGGTCAGCTCCGCGAACAAGGCCGAGAACCTGAGGTAGGACGGACGCAAGAATTTAGAAGAGGAGATCAACCTCAAATGTAATGAAAAAATTTCAAAAAAAAAATAGTCGCTATA
This sequence comes from Iris macrosiphon, assembly GCA_036927795.1. Taxonomy (NCBI): domain Eukaryota; kingdom Viridiplantae; phylum Streptophyta; class Magnoliopsida; order Asparagales; family Iridaceae; genus Iris; species Iris macrosiphon. The sequence goes on from JAYESA010000018.1 coordinate 9,506,507, forward strand.
TCAAAAAAAAAATTTAAATAAAAATTATAAAGAAGAAAAAAGAAGTAAAACCTGATGTAAATATATATATAGAAATTATAAATTTCAGAGGAGGCAAAATATAAAATTGATGAAAAAAAATTAAAAAGAACAAAAATATTTAACAGGAAAACAAAAATTCAGTAGGGACAACTGCCCCCACTCGTCCCAATGTAGGTTCGTCCCTGACCTGAGGAGAAACGGCTCGCGGCAGGTGGTGCCCTCCGGGCATATGACCAAGTCTCCCTCCTGGAGGAGCTTCTTGATCATGGCAGCGTCCTTTGCCCGGTCGCGGTTGAGCCTGACGGTCTTGATCGGGGAGATGATCTCCGAGAGGCGGGAGACGGAGTAGGTGACGGCGGTGATCGGGCGTCGCAGCGTGGCGGAGAGGAAGATGGGGTCGAGGAGGGTGCGGTGGGAGCAGATGAAGAGGACGCCGGATTGGCCGGTGGATTTCTCGGGCATGGGGGGAGGGGTGCCCTTGATGATGATGCGGACGCCGAGCACCGCGAAGGCGTAGTAGACGACGCGCATGGGGAGGAGCGAGCCGGCCGCGACTCGGAGAAGGGCGAGTAGGAAGCCAATCGGTATCCATAGGACGGTGAGGAGTGCTCCTACTGGCGTCGGTTTCTGGACGAGCCGGCCGTCGTGGAAGACTATAGGTTTCGGGAGATCCTCTCTTCTCACTGCTTCCACCTCTGGCTTCGGAGGAACTCGATAACCCTCCTGCAAGTGATTACAAACAGTACTCTTCGGCATTGCGGAACTTTTTAAAACATATAAATTACACACCTCCTCACTAATATATACTTAATACTGTAAAATAACAACAAAAGTATTCTATTGCTAAACAATAATAGTGACAGAGTAGTAATCAACGACGAAATATTGACTGATCTTTCTGTCATTACATCACCAGCTGGAGGAGAGGATGAGAGAGGAGATACGAGGAGGGGATGGGAGAGGAGGGGGTTGGGGGAAAACGTGTTCTTTTGTTCGTTTGAAAAAAATAAAGAACGTTGTTGTTCTGTCAGCTGAGTTAAACATTTCGTAGTTCCGAAAATGATCTATTGCTAAGGTATCGCAAGTAAAACTTTGACGTCATATCGACCGAACATCATCGAAAAATACGGATTGTGTTTCATAACTAATATTTCGTCGCTGAAAAGCCACTCTTTAGTTGTTGTTGTACAGTGACGAATTAGCTTGTGTCACTAGCTTCCGTCGCTAATTTGAACTATTTTGTAGGAATTATGAATTAGTTATAGACGTATGTGCTGACTTGCGAGCAAATAAATAAAGCATCAATTACAAACCTGACAAAGAGCCATAAAAGGGAAGTCAGTCCTCCGGTCGCCCATTCCGATCTCCGGCACGGCGTCTCCGAAGGCCTTGCGGAGCGCAGACGCCTTGTTCGGCCCGACGAGAACGCCCGGTCCGCTCACGAAGCCCGTCGCGCGGCCCCTGTAACTAGCAATCTCGGTCCCTAAAACCAAGTCGGCCCCCAAATAGTCCTTCAGGAAGCCCTCCACCATCACCCTCGGGTTCGCGGTCAGCACGCACCGCCTCCCGCAGGCCGAGAACACCCGCCACGACTCCGGGTGCAGGTCCATCGAGTAGAACTTGGGCAGCACAGCCCTCGCCACCGACTCGACGTCCGACACCCTCATCCCGCATATTGTGGCGAATATCAGCACCTTCACCCCCGCGGACTCGGACACGGAGTAGTACAGCAGGCCGGCCAGGGGGGACAGCAGGAGCAGGAGCAGGAGCCTCAGCATGCCCCCGACCTCGAAGGCGACCAGCGCGAAGTACGGGAACGAGCTGCGTCCGATCAGCAGCGTGCCGTCGAGGTCGGCCACCACCGTGTGCTTCTCCCTGCTGTCGGACCTGCATTTGTCGACGGTCGGAAAATGACCAAAATCTACGGCCGCCGCCGCCGCTGCCATTTGTCTCGATAACAATTAAACTGAACCAACCGGAGTGAGTACTGGAGTGCCATGCATGCTTTCCTCAAATATATATATATATATATATATATATATATATATATATATATATATTAGAAAAAAAAAAAAGGAAATTAAACAAAGGAATCATCAATTATTCTATCATTGTACTTCGTTGTAATCCATGGTTGGTGGCTGGCAGCTCGGGAACTCCTAGATCAATACTTTGTACTAAACGAAGTTTTGCATCACGTAGAGTAACTCAATCTTAGTTCACATCGCCAATTTTGTCACATTTGGTCGTGTACCAGGAAAAACACAATTTTTTCACAACACTTCCAAACTCTCTCTCTCTCTCTCTCTCTCTCTCTCTCTATATATATATATATATATATATATATATATATATATATATATATATATATATATCTTCTATATAATGTCAAAACTAGGCTTCACCGTAAAAAAATTTCGTTCCAAAAATACCCTTCAACATATTTAGTAATTAAAAAGAATACCTACAATAAATTCCACTGACAACCATTTAAGAGATTCATTAATGTATTACGGAAATCGAAGGGTTCATACTACTTGCTAAATCTTCTAAGATGTTCCCACAGAATTTGAAGGGTTGAATTCTTAACCTATATAATTAAAAACAACAAAGTTAAATCAACTCATCAACATCATCCACTCCAAGATACGTGCAAAGCACGTGCATATATACTAGTATATATAAATGGAAACCTTCATCAGTGGCATCGACCCTTGTGTAATTCTGAGACTAATTAATCTTCAAAGTGTGACAAAAAATAAAAACTGAACGCCGACAGTTCGAATATCTCTTTGGGGTCAGATACCTTAATTCAAACAATTACAGTACAATCGAACTCGAACGACTCTTATGGTTACCGAGAATAGGTATAAGATTTCGACTGGACAAAAGATCAGTGGATCGAACAACAGGGACATATTATTTCTTTTATTTATTAATGGTGGAAGTTGAGGGGACAGTGGGTCCAAAAGACGTGCAACGCAACGTGCATAAAAAATTTCGTATGAAATGTCAGGCCACATCAAAAAACAAAAAAACAAAAAACAAAAAACAAATACAATATTCATTCAGAGTTGAAATCAATAGATCTGCAAATGGTTCCAACCTAAATGTTTAAATCTTGGGAGGTCAAGGGTCTGTTTGGATAGATTTTTTGAAATTTTGTTCTCAAAACAGTTTTTTGAAAGTAAGTCATAAAGTTATTTTTTCTGAGTATAGAAATTTTGGCTTTGCGTTTGGTTGCTTTCATTTGAAAAAAAGTTTTCAGGATTTTTTTTTTTTAAGATTTTGTTTGGTAAAATATTTTTTTAAAGTAATTTTTTTAAATTTTTTACAAAATATTTGTATTAAAATTTATTTGTCCGTGTCCAACAAAACATCTGTATCCTGTCCACCCAATTCGTGTCTGACATGGAGGTCATATTCGAGTTCGTCATCCCCAGGCTCAGCCCATCTGAACCGGTTCTTGGCCGACGCTCTACATCATAGGGTTAGGAATATTGAGGTCATCGTCGACCAAACCGGTTTTTGGCCCTTCGTCGGAGCTCGAGCTACGACTTAGACGAGCCTGGATGAGGCGGGTCCGACTAAGACGAACCAAGGACGACTTCCACGAGGCGGGTCCGACTTCGACGAGCCTGGATTAGGTAGCCCAAAACCTAAAACCTAACCCTAATCCGACCATCATTGTTGTAAGCCCCTGATTTTTCAAAAATATTAAACTTGGATTTTCACAATTTTCTGGAATTTTCTGGAAATTTTCTGTAATTAAAATCAGGATTTTAAATTATTAAATGATTTTTAGTTGATAATAAATAATATTAAAATATTGTGAAAATAATATTTTTGGGTGTAAAATGGAAAAGTGGACTTAGGATAATTTTTCTGGAATTTATTGGGCCCCGGACCTAATTTAAAACACCTAATAAACTATTTAATTAATTATTTATTTAATTAACTGATTTATTATTATTATTATTATTATTATTATTATTATTATTATTATTATTATTATTTATATTTTTAGCCCGGCCCACTGGGCTGACCGGCCCAGCCCAGCATCCAGGCCCAGCCCGCTCCCCTACCGGGTCGGGTCGGGTCTGCCCGGACCCGACCCGCCTCCCCTCCGACCCGGAGACCCGGTCCCCTCACCCTCCCCACGACCCAGTTTCCCCCTCCGCTTCCGGCGCCGCTCCGGCCGGCGCTCCGCCCGCCTCGCGCCGAACCGCCCGCCCACGCCGCCACGACCCCCGGACCCTCCGCCTTGCTCGGCCTCCCCTCTCCCTCGCTCCTCCCTATAAAATCCCTCCCCCTTTCTTCCCCGGCCACCGTCGACCACCCCAGCTCCGCCGTCGCCGTCCTTCTCTCCCCCAGCTTCGCCGTCGCCCTCCTCCTCCCCTCCAGCACCGCCACCCCACCGGCAGCAGCGGCCGCAGCCGTCCCCGACTTCAGCAGCAGCAGCGGACACCGCCTCCGCCCGGCCGCCAGCGCCTCCGCCTCGCCCGGCGAGCCGTCCCCAGCCCTCCCCGACGCGCCTCCGGCCGGCCCCCGTCGTCCACGGCCAATGAACCCTAAAACTCTAAACCCTAGATTCCCGAATCCTTGTGTCGGTGTGTCGGACACGACACGGACACGAAAAATCCAGTTTTCAGAGCCTTGTTCAGGTACTCATATCTTTCTCCTCGCTGCCCCGTTCTCAATTTCGTAAATTGCATTGTGAAGCCTGTATGACCCTCTCGGTGCCCGGACAAATCGCTCGGGGCATCGCGTCCTGTGGTGATCGCACACCGCGATCCAAAAATAGGAAAAACATCGACCCGATTCATCCCGGAACTGGGTACGCCCCGCCAAACGGGACGACTTGGTTGTGCGCGGTCTTCACAGATATGTGCGCAGCGTTGATACGGACGTGTGGGATTTCGCGGAAGTCGATTCGGGTGTGCGTGCACACCGGGATCAACGCGTATCCGCGGACACCGCCCCGTATCTACCTTTTCTGTTTCACGCCCTAACTTCCTGTACACACGTCGGATCGAAACGAAACTTGCGCCATCGGACTCGTAGCGATACGCTGGTCCTGTGACCCAAGTTTGGTTCGATTCTGAGAACGTTGACGAAATCGCGTGTCGTGGGCCCCATAGGCCCCGCTCGACGGGCGATTTTGTGATCGGCTCATCGGAATCCAATTCTGGAAGTTCCGTTGGGTTCGTATCATCGTTCCTGACCTGTTGACACTAAGTTTGGTAAATTTGGAGACCTTTGACCCTGACACATTTTTTGGTGCAAAGCGGGCCCACATGCGGACCCCGTTTTGACCCAAAATTACAGTTTTTGCCCTTGTCTCCAAATTGGACCCAAGGACAGGCGTTTCTAGCTATTTGATATCTTCTGAGCATGATGGTAATATTTATTTCAGCATCTGGACACATTTTTGGAAATTTCCCCGAGACACAAAACTGTAATTGGATCCAAACATCAGGCAAGTACCTGCACTTCAAGTTTAATCCTTATATTGTGATAAATAAATTCCCTACTTTGTTAGTACCATTGATGATTACACGTAGAGTTAGAACACTGGATTTCATGTCTTGAATACTGGATTTCATGTCTTGCTTTTCGTGTCGGGTGGGAGAATACTAGGAGACATGTAGTTTACCCTTTTCCCTGTCGTGACTGCTAGCTGTTGGTACGTGACTGTACCATCAGCCTTATACTTGCTTATTCCCGACTGCTAGTCGTCTATGACGGCCTTATTAGCCTTATAAACCCCTACATGCCAACTATGTATTCTAAAATAAACACAAGTTCACGCACATAGTTCTTGCCTTGTTGTAGTTCTTGTTGTCTTGTTACAGTTATATTTCCTGTCACATTTATTCATGTTTTACTCATATTTCTGGTTTGTAACAATTAATCATATTTTACTTCTAGTCCTGATTTATAGCATTATTTCTCTGTTAATCTCATTACTTACTTGTCACGTCCCAGTCCCAAAATGTCAGGAACTAGGCCACGTGTCACTGGCCAGCTGACACGTCACTAAGGTCTTAATCCACTTTGATGGACCCAAAGGAACGTGCTACGCTGTCCTAAAATACTACAAGTACAAAACAGGTATATCTATCTCATCCACAACAAAATGTCAGAAAAGCAAGTGCTGAATATATATATAAAACTGAGTTTGATACAGTACACAACTAGTGAGAATACAAGCCTACTACAAAAACTAATAATAGCGCAGAAAAATCAGATAGACTAAGCAGTGTCTATCTGATGAAAACATCTCCATCTCCAGGTGACAGGCCTCTAGGATCAAGCATACTCTGAGGGTGTCTCCTCGAGCTCCTCCTCGGTAGCACATCTGGCCTCCTGATCAGGGCCGTACACAGTGGGATAGAAAGCCTCGTCTAGATCTGGCAGGGAACCAGGTCCTCAGTGGGACGTAACAAGATACAGAAAATGACATGCCATGTATGTAAATACTGAATAAAGAAAATAAATACAGGGTGCTAACCATTCTAAGTGAAATGCAAGTAAAGATCTCGTAGTACGCATGGGAATGTGTGGCTAGACATACGCTGACGTAATTCACCAATCGTGGTGACTGGCTAGTATATGTGTCGTATGCCCCCGGACTCACGGGTAGCTCTGCAATCGACCATCTCCGAGGAGCATGGTACGAAGGTATAAATCATATATGGAGGGGGTGTCCCATACGTCTACTAGTTATCTTTTCTATCCCAATGAAACTAAATGTCAAGTCGTACATTTCCTAAGTTATTCTATTCCGTGATGCGGGTCACACGTACTGGTAGCTAATCAAATACGCAGCTCACATCCATATATGTAATGCAACCATGTCGCGTGTTCCCGTGATAGGGTCTAGGAGAATATCAGGATATTCTCACAGTGTTGGTGAGTCTGTAAGACTAAGTTATTTATACTAATTATCAACGTATTAGTTGACTGTACCAGAGGCAGTCTCAGGTACTCATAGTATATGAATTTCAGAAACAAGAAGCATATAACAATATTTGAGAATTAAAATATTAAACTTGGCAAGGTATACTTGCCTACTCCCAGATAGTGTTGATAACCTGATCTCACAGTCAGGTTTGTGGTTGCTGGTGACAGGGGGTTACTGGCTGTGCTGTAGTTGGTTTCTGTTAAAATAGACAGTGTTCGTAAATATCATGGTTGTGATATAAAGTATATATATATATACTTATATACACATATATAATATAGATATATATATATAGTATGTATATATATAGATATATTATATATAGCAGTATATATAATATATAAAGAACAAAAAAGTGCAGGTATAAATATATTACAATTATAATAGTAGCAGGGTATATCCACTGCTATATATATATAATAATATATAATATTATCAGGGTGTATCCCCTGATATATATAATATAATAGTCAGGGTATATCCACTGAGATGATAATATAAGTATTCAGGGTATATCCACTGATAATAATAAATAATAAATAAATTGAAATGACAGTACAGAATTTAAATACATACATAACTATATACTATACTATATAGTACATTTAGATAAAATGAATTGACAGGGCAAGAATTGTAAATGTATATATAGTAGGCTGTAATATCCAGCTCATATAATATTATAGATATACGTAATAAATTAAAATGACATTGCAAGAATTTAAAATATATAATATATATATATAAGCTGTATTATCCAGCTGGATATAGATAATATATATATATATATATATAGATATATATATATATAAACATATATAATAGGTGCAGGAAATTAAGTGCAGAAAAATAAAATAAAAGAAAAAAATACATAGTATATATATATACTATATGATAGTATTTATATAACATTACTTACGCATATTCTCAACATGATGCTTAGTCAGTTATTTTCTACCTATCACAAATATTTAGTTTAAATCTTGTTGTGCATTGTGTACTTTGCTCCTTTCCTGACTGGATCCGTTGATTTAGGCGATGATGAGAACCTTGCCCCCACCTATTATGGCCCCTATGAGGCAGCAGGTGATACAGTTGCGGAGCCGGTTCCCACACAGGAGACTACTCCTGCGGAATAGTTAGCAGTAGATATTTATTTCCTTTCATCCTAGTAATCGGGTTTGTCCCCGATATAATTTTTTGGATTCTGTAATAAATTCTGGATCTGTGGTCACATTCAATTTATGAAATCTTAACATTCTTTTCCTGTCATTTTTCCTTGCCTATTTAATTATTGTGAATGAGCTAGATTTTATATTACCTGTGATTATGCCCTAGACAGCGTACTACCGCCGACACTGCGGCGTAGGCTGGACGTACCCACGTACTCGTGCCCGAATATCCGGGTGCGGGTCGTGACACGTTTTTGTGGTAGCCCATGCAGGTCAAACGACTAAATTGTTCGGTTCCAACTTAGGGACCGAACAGGCCTGCAACAAGATTGAGGATTTTAGGATAAAGCTCATTCACAGAATAGGATCTTTTATTTCCAATCTTGATATCGGTCCTAGTCAATTTTTTCCTATCGCCCTTGATTTCCAAGTAATCTATTCTAATCTTCCTATCCCTTAAATCTTTCAGAATGGTTCAGACCAGGAATACAGTAGGAGGCACATCAGAACCCGCCGAGCCGACTGTGCCTGAAACTCTCGCACTCCCTCCGCCTCCAACTACTCCGACAGTTACTCTGGATGGGGCACAGCTACTTGGAGTATTCCAGGGACTTGTAGAATCCCAGAAAGAACAGACCGCACTTCTACGAACTAGCCTTTCGGACGCTCTTTGGTCCCAGGAGTCGCCACAAAAGAGGCCAGGAAGTGCCAAAGACTTCAAGAACCTTAAACCCCTGGAATTCTATGGAACTGAAGGCATTCTCTATGCCAATGAATGGATAGAGAATGTGGAGTGACTCATGAAGACTGCTCGGGTCCCTGATGATCTCAAAGTGGAATCCGCAAGCCTGCAACTGTTCGACATAGCTCGGACCTGGTTTAGAGATGAACCCTAACTTTCTGCTCCTGACCTCACTTGGGAGGACTTCAAGAGGCTGTTCAAGGAGAAATTCTATCCCGAAGTGGCTCGGGAAGCTCTCGAAAGCCAATTCGAGAGACTGGAACAAGGTAATCTTTCTGTTGATGGGTACACTGCTGAATTTAGCAGACTGAGCCAATTTGCAGAATCCATGGTTCGTACCCCTGAGGATAGAGCCCGTAGATTCAAGAAGGGGTTGTCTCCTGATATTCGCCTTGCTGTCACCACTAGCCGAGTTCGTTCATACGAGAAAATCTTGAGCGTGGCACAAGGTGTTGAGAGAGACATGGGACACAGACTAAAACGGGAAAGAGATACTGGAAGTATGGGATCCCACAAACGCCCATTCCAACAACAACTATAGCAGAGGTCCCCGCAGCAAACCCAGCGTCCTCTCCCTCGAGCCACAGCACCCCAACACCAAGCTCAAGGACAGAATCAACGAGTTCCCACTTGTGGCTTTTGTCAAAAACAAGGTCACATCTGGCAAGTTTGTAGGAAGAGACTGGGTGCCTGTCTATATTGTGGATAAACAGAACATCAAGTGAGGGACTATTCCGCTGCTCCAGGACGCGGACAAGCTTACGTGATGACAGTGGAGAACACGCAAACGCTGGAAACAACTAATGCGCGTAAGTGATTCGTAGATACCTTTTCTAGTATTGTTTAGTTCATGCCTATTGGTTCGTGACCTCAGCCCCAACCTAGTAATTTTGAACTTGCTAAATAAACCTGGTATGCTTTTAAATTTGATAACTGTAGAGATTTTAGAGGCTTTTGCTATTTTGCTTATTTTGTGTTGTGAACTTCAATAATTTGTAACTCCTTTTCATCATCATCTAGCGCACTTAATTTTGCTGAACTTGACTTATGCTGCTATTTTATAGCCTAGTTTTGCAAGCTTACCCTTTATCGGGCTTATTCATGACACATGTATTATTGAGGCCTGATCAACCCCACTAATACAAGTGTCTATTCAGAATCAGTGTACTACGGTCTGATCAACCTTAGTGCATTTTGATTCGCACTTCGCACGACTACTTTACGTGGATAGAGATATATAGTTGACTAGTATACTTGCCCCCTAAATAAGTCCGAGCATACCGTATCAGTTACATAACTGTACTAATACGAGCATGCGAATCAATGATTACCAGAATAGAATTTCAATCCATAACCGCCTGACAATTCCCATTAGAATTCCTCAAACGCCTTGATCCCTATACCTTTGTTCTACCACCTCGCCCTTGAACTCTTTATTATTGATCCTCGTCTTCCCTTATTTCGGAAAGACCAAAATCATGTGCTTGGTATAAGTTTGATATATAGATAGTACTAGATATACCCCTCAGACCGGTCGAATTAATGATAACCCTTTATGACTAAGGGAATACCATAGGTAGTGTATTTGTGTTAAAGACTTAAAGATTCAATACCATGATTAATTAAGTTGGGATCTAGCTTTACTAGTTGTATAGTCTTAGAGGATATATGGGTAAAATTCTAAGTTGGGTAGCGACCGCAATGTTCACCTGAGAGAAACCCGTTAGACTGTAATTAAGTGGGATTGGATAGAGAGAACCCTACCACATTTTAAATTTTGAGGACAAAATTTTATAAGTTGGGTAGATTGTAAGCCCCTGATTTTTCAAAAATATTAAACTTGGATTTTCACAATTTTCTGAAATTTTCTGAAAATTTTTTATAATTAAAATCAGGGTTTTAAATTATTAAATGATTTTTAATTGATAATAAATAATATTAAAATATTATGAAAATAATATTTTTGGGTGTAAAATGGAAAAGTGGACTTAGGATAATTTTTCTGGAATTTATTGGGCCCCGGACCTAATTTAAAACACCTAATAAACTATTTAATTAATTATTTATTTAATTAACTGATTTATTATTATTATTATTATTATTATTATTAATATTTATATTTTTAGCCCGGCCCACTGGGCTGACCGGCCCAGCCCAGCATCCAGGCCCAGCCTGCTCCCCTACCGGGTCGGGTCGGGTCTGCCCGGACCCGACCCGCCTCCGACCCGGAGACCCGGTCCCCTCACCCTCCCCACGACCCAGTTCCCCCCTCCGCTTCCGGCGCCGCTCCGCCCGGCGCTCCGCCCGCCTTGCGCCGAACCGCCCGCCCACGCCGCCACTACCCCCGGCCCCTCCGCCACGACCCCCGGCCCCTTCGCCTTGCTCGGCCTCCCCTCTCCCTCGCTCCTCCTATAAAATCCCTCCCCCTTTCTTCCCCGGCCACCGTCGACCACCCCAGCTCCGCCGCCGCCGTCCTCCTCTCCCCCAGCTCCGTCGCCGCCGTCCTCCTCCCCTCCAGCACCGCTACCCCACCGGCAGCAGCGGCCGCAACCGTCCCCGACTTCAGCAGCAGCAGCGGACACCGCCTCCGCCCGGACTCCGGCGCCGCCCGGACCCGGCGAGCCGTCCCCAGCCCTCCCCGGCGCGCCTCCGGCCGGCCCCCGTCGTCCACGGCCAGTGAACCCTAAAACCCTAAACCCTAGATTCCCGAATCCTCGTGTCGGCGTGTCGGATACGACACGGACACGAAAAATCCGGTTTTCAGAGCCTTGTTCAGGTACTCATATCTTTCTCCTCGCTGCCCCATTCTCAATTCCGTAAATTGCGTTGTGAAGCCTGTATGACCCTCTCGGTGCCCGGACAAACCGCTCGGGGCATCGCGTCCTGTGGTGATCGCACACCTTGATCCAAAAACAGAAAAAATATCGACCCGATTCACCCCGGAACTGGGTACGCCCCGCCAAACGGGACGACTTGGTCGCGCTCGGTCTTCACAGATACGTGCGCAGCATTGATACGGACGTGTGGAATTTTGCGGAAGTCGATTCGGGTGTGCGTGCACACCGGGATCAACGCGTATCCGCGTACACCGTCCCGTATCCGTCTTTTCTGTTTCATACCCTAACTTCCTGTACACACGTCGGATCGAAACAAAACTTGCGCCATCGGACTCATAGCGATACGCTGGTCCTGTGACCCAAGTTTGGTTTGATTCTGAGAACGTTGACGAAATCGTGTGTCGTGGGCCCCATAGGCCCCGCTCGAAGGGCGATTTTGTGATCGGCTCATCAGAATCCAATTCTGAAAGTTCCATTGGGTTCGTATCATCGTTCCTGACCTGTTGACACTAAGTTTGATAAATTTAGAGACCTTTGACCCTGACACGTTTTTTGGTGCAAAGCGGGCCCACATGCGGACCCCGTTTTGACCCAAAATTACAGTTTTTGCCCTTGTCTCCAAATTGGACCCAAGGATAGGCGTTTCTAGCTATTTGATATCTTTTGAGCATGATGGTAATGTTTATTTCAGCATCTGGACACATTTCTGGAAATTTTCCCGAGACACAAAATTGTAATTGGATCCAAACATCAGGCAAGTACCTGCACTTCAAGTTTAATCCTTATATTGTGATAAATAAATTCTCTACTTTGTTAGTACCATTGATGATTACACGTAGAGTTAGAACACTGGATTTTATGTCTTGAATACTGGATTTCATGTCTTGCTTTTCGTGTCGGGTGGGAGAATACTAGGAGGCATGTAGTTTACCCTTCCCCCTGTCGTGACTGCTAGCTGTTGGTACGTGACTGTACCATCAGCCTTATACTTGCTTATTCCCGACTGCTAGTCGTCTATGACGGCCTTATTAGCCTTATAAACCCCTACATGCCAACTATGTATTCTAAAATAAACACAAGTTCACGCACATAGTTCTTGCCTTGTTGTAGTTCTTGTTGTCTTGTTACAGTTACAGTTACATTTTCTGTCACATTTATTCCTGTTTTACTCATATTTCTGGTTTGTAATAATTAACTATATTTTACTTCTAGTCCTGATTTATAACATTATTTCTCTGTTAATCTCATTACTTACTTACGCATATTCTCAACATGATGCTTAGTCAGTTATTTTCTACCTGTCACAAATATTTAGTTTAAATCTTGTTGTGTATTGTGTATTTTGCTCCTTTCCTGACTGGATCCGTTGATTTAGACGATGATGAGAACCTTGCCCCCACCTATTATGGCCCCTATGAGGCAGTAGGTGATACAGTTGCGAAGCCGGTTCCCACACAGAAGACTACTCCTGCAGAATAGTTAGCAGTAGATATTTATTTCCTTTCATCCTAGTAATCGGGTTTGTCCCCGATATAATTTCTGGATTCTGTAATAAATTCTGGATCTGTGGTCACATTCAATTTATGAAATCTTAGCATTCTTTTCCTATCATTTTTTCTTGCCTATTTAATTATTATGAATGAGCTAGATTTTATATTACCTGTGATTATGCCCTAGACAGCGTACTACCGCCGACACTGTGGCGTAGGCTGGACGTACCCACGTACTCGTGCCCGAATATCCGGATGCGGGTCGTGACAATTGTCCTTAAAACCTAGCTCGAGGCGGTTGTCGTGGTTGATGGCGCTGGCCAGATGGACGATGCCTCTTCCTCGACGAGCTCGAGGTCTCCTACAACGTGCACGCGACCCTCTTCACCTCCACCGAGGAGGGGCTGCAGGAGCCGCCAAGGCCATAGGTCGGTTCGTCGAGGAGGCGCTGGAGGTGTGTGTAAAACCCCTAATTCTGAAAACCGTATTAATTATTTATGGTAATTATGAGCTAAATAGAGGAGATAGATTTTATTTAATTTGTATTTAAGGTGTTTGTGCATCTAGGAGATTTATTGAGCCATTATAATTTTTTCTAATTTATTCCATGTAGGAGACCCTTTGGACAGTTGTTAGCTTAATGGTGTGCACCAATATAATTTTCAGAATTTTCTATGTATAAATATGAATATATATATAGATATAATTAATAAGAAAAAAGAATAAGAAAAAGAAAAAGAAAAAGAAAAGAATAGAAAATAGAATTCCTATTGGACTCTAACCCAAAACCCAAATCATATAACCTACCCGTTAACCACCCCAACCCAAAACAAAATAAAGAAAGAAAGTAAAAAATCAACAACAGCAGTAGCAAACCAACTTTCCTTTTTCTTCTCCGCGCGTGTGAGCCTCTCATTCCACCGCTTCTTAAACACTATTATTACTAAAAATTCCTCAACCAAAACCAAAACCAATGAAAGAAAAAAACAGCAGCAGCATCCACCGCCTCTTATTCTCTATATATATTACAACTATCCCAAACCTTAACTATAATTCTTCTTTCACTAAAATTTACACTGTCTTGGACGTGCACTATACAGAACTTTGTTCGGCAAGTATACCTTGCCATAGTACTATTATGTACATTCCATATGATGCCTGATTCTGTTTTTATTTATGTATTTGCATTGGACCTTGTTTATGACCACCCCAGTATTATGGAGCATCAATATGTTCATTGGCCGTGACACAGTTGTTACACGAGTTGTGAGTCTCATATGTCATGCCCCAATCTCCCGCAAGCTCAATAGTCCCCGCTGAACGTGAAATCACCATGTTGCAGCTCTCCCGCGGGATAATCGTTCTAATCGGGACGTGATGCCGTACGAGCCTGGAGTTGCGCTCGTACAAGGCGATGTTGTCAAACACCAAATGTTATCATTGAATCAACCAAGTTGCAGCAGAAGTCAAGTATTATGTACCAAGCACACATCAGAGTAATACGCAGCGAAGCTCACGATAGGGTCCAAATAAAATACCCCGAGGCAATGCCACAAAGGCGATGCCACGAAGACGATGAAATGCTCTTGCTCTTTTCTCTAGCCCACAAAGGTACTTACAGTTCATACATCTTGTCCCGTATATCCAAGCAGCGCCACTACGCCTGTGTACCTGAAATATTGCCCACAAACGTGGGTCATTACACAACCGTACTGGTGAGCGGGGTAACCCACTCGCCTAAACCGACACTAAGTAAAATAGTGAATGCACACAGTTAAATGGTGATCTTTCTAGTTGAATCCTAGATTCATTTCATGGCATATGGATGACATGTTAAGGAAAGCTGTAAAGCAGTTTAAGCATGCAAACATTCAACTCAAACCAAACGACAAGCAGTTAAATATATCCGACCCGTCTAACTCAATGCCATCGCTTGCACGATAACATATCGAACCAACAGTCTCGCCTCAATATCCATCCTCAACCAACAGTTTATATCCCAATCTCGAGTGCACACTCTTGCCGAGGCAAGGTGGCCGCGCCTACACGAAAGCCAAACCAACAAAAGAAAAGCAAGCCAACTCTTATCTATATAAAGTCACTGGCAAAGCCATAAAGGACAAAATCCAAGCATTAACGGCGCGCCCTATCAGCCCGGGTAGCAAGCCCCGCTGGAGGTCCCGCAATGCATCGTGACTAGCACTGTGACTAGCACGAATCAATATTTCCCTCCGGATCGATACGGTCCCAGTGCCCCGGGAAGCCGTCTCGAGGAAATGTCAAACCCTTGTGTACACAGGTTGTCCGTGACATGCAGAAAGTAGGTATGACGAGAGGATCGAACATTCTCGCCCCACCAAGCGGTTCTAGACTCGTTTCAACCGAATATCCAACTAAAGCATCCATAACCATTCTTCCAACATATCCCCACGGATTCTAAATTTCGACCTCAATATATATATCCCAAGGCACCAAAATACTCATAAGCACAATCTCTCAAGTTGTGCCCAAGTTATGGCCACACTTCACATTGTCGCTTTCCAATACAGTGTTTCACATTGGGTGCAATACCCCACACTCCGAATAATCCCATGGCACAATGCCCCAACAGTGGCACAATACCCTCGCCGGTGCAGTTGTTCGGTTTCGAACCACAACTGCTCGCTTTGCAAGACAAAGCGACCCAGTGATACTCGTGCACGGATGCACGCTCGCTCGCCCGGATTCCCGATATTTCCATTGTATCATTCCAACTTGTATAATTCCAACCGTCCAAGTATAATCCCACTTATCCAACCGACTGCCTCAAATGTATAACCCAACTATCGTACCAACTATCCAACGCGTAAATTATTTCAAGCCACAATCCTACCAAGCCAACGACGTACACTCTATGCACGCCTCAGTATAGTGTTTCCCAATGTTTCAGCCCAAGTGTTCAAGCCTTTTACGTGTTTTCCATATTATTAGGCATGAAGGAGTAGAGGAGAAGGGAAAGAGCCCACTCACAATGATTGATCCCGTTAGGCATCCTGTCCTGCCGATACGGCCAATCCCTTGAACCCGTGGTCCGATGCAAGCGCGATCTACTCAACTGGTATGACCGTGCGAGCAGACCGTGCTCTCCAAATCATCCGACCGATCGGATTAAGGAAGACGGCATTATCGCTTCCATTCAGCTATTCAGTACTGTTCTGAATGAACACCTGATTTCCATCGAACCCGCTAGCCATCTGCACATTAAAACCAACTTGATTAATCCTTCTTCCCGAAATCCAATAATTCAAATGTAACCAGCGTTTGATTTATTCAGTCCGACTCAGCGTAACGCTCCGAGCGGTTGTGGGGCGTTACATCATATAGATCCCGGACTATGTATTGGGTTGGCCGCCTGTACGTATGAGCCGTGCGTTAGGGATGACTGCTGATAGAAACTTTGTATGCTAGTAGACCTGACAGTTATTTAGAGGTTTTATCGTGTCATAGATATGACATGCCTAGAGCATGGGGTGGAGAGAACAATAACTAAGGCGTTTGGACTCCTTTGCACTTTTTTTATGTACGTCCGGATTCTCCACCGGAGAAACGGGTGATGATGACCACTATATATTTTCAAGCGGCATCTGCCGTTCAAAAGACGACATGCTTGTAGGCCCCTGATTCTCCGAGAGAATCATGCCAATCCCATTATTGGCCAGATAGCCCACGTGTTGGAAAGTTGTTCTCAAATTGCATTCACTTAGACGGTTAGGCGACCCATTGGATGTTTATATTTCAGTACTTTATTGGCATGTTATTATGTATCATGTTACGTCCCTCTGAGGACCTGGTCCCTTTCCAGATATGGACGAGCAGGAGTATCCGCAGGAGTACGGACCTGGACCTGACTCTACTTATCAGGCTGAGGAGATCTTACCCTCAGAGTATCTGTGATTTATTGACGTTGTTTAGAGATTTTTGTTACTACTTCAGTATAGTCATTTTGTAGTGGATTTGTTTCCACCCGACTATCAGACTTGATACTCATCTTGGATATTCAATTATTATTCAGCTCTTTATTCCTACTGATTATTTGTGCTATGGATGAGATATAGATTATGTGTGACTTGTTGTGACAGTATATTACCACTGGTGGATTGGATATTCATGTACAGCGTACGTGTGTATATGGTTTCCATATATTGGAGTTCGTATACATACGACTAGACGTGTTACGTATTCCTATTCCTACGTATTTTGGGACTGGGACGTGACAGTGTGGGGTGTCGAGATGGGAGGGAGGGAGACTTGGGGAGGTTTTCTCTGGTAGAGGTAAACAAATGAGGAGAGAGAAAGTGAGAGAGAGTTGAGGGTAGGAGGGGGTGGGTCCTGCATACACTGGAAAACAGATATGGAAAAATCGATTTTACCTCCACTCTCAAAACAACATTTAAACGCTGGTTCTTGAAAAAAAAAAAAAAATTAAGTTTATTTTTTCGGATGTAAACATCCAAACAAAGTTTTTATCCATTTTAATGTTTAAATTCAAAAAAAGTCAGAAATAACAAGTAACCAAACAGATCCTATATTGTCCACGTCGCCGGTTTAGTTTTCCATGGGCCCGTACTCCCCCCCTATGTTCATATTTGGCCGCCTTAATTTTATATATAATACCTTAATTTTCATGTACTAACGTATTTTTTTTTCATTAAAAAAAGGGTTTTTGCAGAGACAAATACTTCTATTAAGGAAGAACTGAAAGAAAGTTAGCCTTATCGTGATAATAAGAGCCATTACACAGGGTGGTTGATGCTCAAGTGAAGAAATTTGATTTGAGTTCAAAGAGTGAGATGCCAAGTATGTGTAACCGCATTGGCATTCCTTGGTATGTGTCTGAAAGTCACACCAGTGGCTGTACTAACATAATTACTAACAACTAATAATTATATACTTCCAACTACAATAAAACTACAATAAATGATCAACATTTTAAAAATAAATTTATTTTAAAATATTTTATATTATTTCAAATGTAACTTGATATTCTCAACTATCCATGTTTTTCAACTTAATAATCTAAACTTTTTTAATTACCAGCTTGATACTCTGGAATATTTTTTCGAAAATACTTCTCTCTCTCTCTCTCTTTTCCCCATCCTCCCCCTCCCCCTCCCCCTCCCCCTCCCCGTCCCCGCGCTAGAGCTGTCAAGTGGGCCAGACCTTATAGTCCCATTCAATTTAACGGGCCGGGCCGGACCGGACCTAAGGGTGAAAATCTTAGTCCGATCCGACACATGATCCACGACACGGTGGACTTTGGATCGGACTGGACCAGGTCGTGCCTTGACTTTTATCTAAATCTTACTAGTTGTAGGCTTACATGATAAAAAAAATATTTATCTACATACATACACATTATAGGCAGGCATCCATGTTTTTCCTTTTATATACAACACAATATGGATAGGCATTCAGGTATTTATAGCATGGCATTTTCATTTGCATGCTCGGCATTAAAGAATGCTTTTGATGGGAAGCTGGGATGAGGATTTCTTCACAATTAGCCAAAGAAATTCAGGTGCAGCTTGTAAAGAATGGAGCAATCTCCTTTTTTTTATATGTTCCTCTAACTAAAGCCCAGGAACTAACAACACATAAGGAATATAAACTCTGACAAAATGGATTGCATTGTTACTGTCACGTTACACCACATCCAGTAGCAAAATAAATAACTTGGAAACAAATATTCGCTCAGTCAGGTTTATGTGGCTTATATGACATTTATCAATGCCACATACATGGGTAATGTGCAACATCCAACTAACCACTACTATGTCAACTATTTTGGCATATACCTCATTAACATACCGAGCCGTACCGGACCTCGGGTCGGGCTGGACCTGAACTTCGGGTCGGATCGGGACGTATCTCTCTTATAGGTCGACATATGAGGCCTGGCACGTTCCGATATATTGGACTGGTTCGACCTGAGTCCAAGATTATTTCGGACTGGACCGACACATGTGCCATTTTTCGGATCGAATTTGTGCCGGCTTGGACCGACCTGACCCAATTGGCAGGTCTACCTCCCGCCACCTCCCCCCCCCCCCCCCCGTTGCACGTGCTCTGTCGTTGCCGCGTGCCGTCGCCATTGCCGAAGAGAGAGGAGGGAGGGGGGAGAGAGAGGAGGGTATCGCCGGAGAGAGAGAGGGTATCGTCGGAGAGAGAGATAGGGGAGGGGTATTTTAAATTTTTTTTTTTTTTTAGGTTATGAAGTTGAAAATATTCAATATTTGATGGTATTAAGTTGATAATTAAAAAAATTTAGGGTATCAAGTTGAAAAATATTGATACTTAAAGAGTATCAAGTTGAAATTTAGTCTATTTCAAAAAATGTTTTAAAAATGTGTTCATTACAAGTATAAATTTAAAAATGAGAAGAAAAAAACACAACAAAAGACACTCATGTTTCTAGGTGAACTATAATGAAATTTCTTCTGCTTCCCTCCAGTTATTTAATTTGAACTCCACTTGTAAAGCTACATATATAACTGTACTTCTTGCAAGATGTAATTAATCTTATAGTGGCTAACAAAATGACTCGTGCAAATTATCAATTAATTGCATGATTGTATATTCCGATATATCTCTTCCCTTCTCCTACTTAGGCCTCTTTTGGTTCGCGGATAGAAAGTAAAGAAAAACAATTCCTTATTTTTTCTTTTCTTTTTTAAAATTGTAATTTTTATCGATTTTTTTTTTGATGTTTGAAAATGTCAAAAAATTTGGATGGAAAAGTGAATACTCGATGTGGGAAAGTGAATTCTTGAGTGGATGGAGGGAACTATTTTTTCTCCTATTTTTTTTTCCGATTCACTTTTCTTTTTTTCCTTTTCGATTTCTTTGACATCCAATTAATATAAAAAATAATATATATTTTTTCTAACGTCATGATTTCGTAAACCAAACTAAACATATTAGGATTTATAGTACCAAATAGATGAATGTGATTCCATGTAAATTAATACTACCTAAAGACTGAGTACAAACCGCCCAATACATTTTGCGACTAATAATTCTCAATTAACTTTTGAATAATATCCAGAAAAGTATAATACGAATAGGGCTAGCTAGTACCTCCTCATATATATAACAAGTATAACATGATGAACTGGTAACAATTAGGCATACTTAAATAGTCAATAGTGTACTTAGTGTGGTATTGTTGTCTAAATTATCTTTATTAATTTTTGGATTTGCATTGGTTCGGCCAGTCGTAGCTAACATATATGGAAAATGCTTATTTACCTGCGGGCGGACTGGCCCGTCCGTCTACGTGGCACAATCCTATTGGCCCCTTCTATTTGTATGGTCCTACTGCGGTTGATCTGTCAATGGGGTTGAGCCACGTGACGGACGGACTGACCCGCGGGCGGACAAATAAGCAGCGTCCAACATATATACATCAGATAGGTCTTCGCATCTAGCCTTCATGTAGTTTGACGTATATATATGTATATGCATTATTTTCTGGATCAATGTTCTACTACAAGAAAATACATGTTCAGCGACAAAAGTAATATATAGCATAAAGTTAGTTTTGTATCGCCAAATCATTTTTGCGACATATTTGGCTATATTGCACACATGTCGTGGTAGCCTTGTCTGTGAAAGTCTTTGGCGACATGAAATAACACATGTCACGGAATGTAAGCATTTTTGGTGCCTCGGATAGAGTTTGGACCTATGGGATACCAAAATCGGAACACGACTTGAAAAAATATGAACTGTTGTATAAGTATATATATATTGTTGCTTTACTTCTTCTGTTTCATTTCATGCATTGTATGATATATGAACTGTTCATGCATTTGCATGGTCTGGGACAACTTGTGCACAAGGTTTGGCATTTCCTCGAAACGGTATTCCGGGGCACTGGAACCGTATCGACCCGGGGAAAATATTTGATCGTGCTAGTCGCGATGCATTGCGGGACCTTCAGCAGGACTTGCTACCCGGGCTGACAGGGCGCGCCAGAATGCTTTGGATAAGTCCCCATGGTGTCGATCACACCAATGGCCGCATAGAATAGAACACATGCTAATTTATTGTCTTATGCAGATGGTAAGTATACTTGTGTTTCATTGCAGGGAACGCGTGCATCGGTTGAGTAAGCAACCGATGTACTTGTTGGATTCAATGTTATTTTCATTCCTATCAAAACATGCAACTGATATGAATTGAATTCACTTACTTCTCTATAGAAAGATCATCCTAATGCATGCTCGTCCCTAATAAGCTAGTGTCGATTTAGTCGAGTGGTTCGTCCCGCTCACCAGTACAGCTGAGTACTGACCCACGTTGTGGAAAACTATTTCAGGCACTCAGGCGGTGCAACGCTAGTGGATAGACGAGAAGGCGTTAGAAGCCCTTCTATTTTGAAGTATAGTTGGAGTCAATTCATTTTGGAGACGTGGACTTTCAATCTATACAAGGACGTAATGTATGAACGACGAGGACTATCTGATGGAGCATGCCCTGCCTTTTGAGTTTTCTTTTTGTAATGCAAACCAAGTAGCCGAGAGGTGCTTCAAATGTAAACTCTATGTAATTACTCTGAATTATCAATGAAAAGCATATTTTTTCCTATACTTGTGTTCAACTATCTGTGAATGTATTTTCTAACTTGTGTTTTCAAATGGGTTCCTATCACTGCACGTTCTTGCCTTGTGCGAGTGCAACTCCAGGCTCGTACGGCATCACACTCCAGCAAGGACGATCGGTTCCGTAAAGGATCCAGCGAGGACGATTGACCCTTTCTGGATCGGGGCATGACATATTGGTATCAGAGCATGGCTTCACTTCCTTGGGATTTTAAAAGATAATCTAGGAGTTTGATGCGCCTCTCAATTGAGTTGCATTCGGCGTCCGCTGCATGAGATGAGTCACCTATACAATGAGCCCATAGATAACTGCACCTTTTACGCGGAGAGAGCTGCACCTTTTACGCGACGGTTATAATAACTGTCACCCACGTATGAATGATCTCCTGAATCGGCATGTGACGCGTGTCCCATTATGAGGTAATGCGTATAACTGCTCGTCGAAGATCACGGCATGCAAGCCACGTAGGTAACTGCCCCTCGCGTAGAGAAGGTTGGCATAAAAGCCAAATAACTGTCACCTTGGCGTAAAAGCCAAATAGTTATCCTGTTGGCGTAGAAGCTAAATAGCTGTCTTGTAGGCGTAGAAGCCCAATAGCTGTCTTGTAGGCGTAGAAGCCCAATAGCTGTCATGTAGGCGTAGATGCCCAATATTTGTCATGTAGGCGTAGAAGCCCAATAGCTGTCATGTAGGCATAGAAGCCCAATAGCTGTCATGTAGGCGTAGAAGCCAGGTTCTGCGTAGAACTTGATGCTGCATAGATAGGTAACCGGCGTAAAGATAGCCAATTATCCTTCTTTGACTGATGTCTTGAGCGTAAACTGGGCCAAATAGCCTTATCACGCATTCTTGCAAATGTAGCCTGAGTTGGCGTATTTTGAGGAGATAGCATACGGCGTACTCCTATAGTTGAAAATAGCCAGGTCGACGTATTTCGAGGAGATATCATACGGCGTACTCCTATAGCTGAAAATAGCCTGATGGCGTAATGTGCAGGGATGGTGATGTGAACGTATTAGCCCTAATTATGGCTCACCCAGTCATTAAAAGTAGAACCAAATCTCGTGCATTAAATGCAGAGATCTGCCCCCATCTCGCGCATTAATTGCAGAGACGTGCCTCGAGTTCTGTACGAACAGCTTTTGACGTGGCAGTTGGTTTTGTCTCGTCCTGAGCGTAAAAGCTCATCTCTGCCTATGTAAAATAGGCAGCGTATTCTTTGGATGCGTAAACGACGTCTTATATCAAGGGTTTGTTACTAAACGACAATCTGGGGTTCTGTACAGAATTATCATAACAGCCGTCCTCTTGATCGTTGTGCAGTACTCTTTGTCAGGAGTCAGGTTCATTGCTTCTCTGACAGGTTCATTCGAGGAATACGAAGCGTTTCTAGTACAACTTCCCGCTGCATTAAAAGTGGATAGGTTTTACGTCTTGGTGGCGATGTAGCAACCGTTTTATGCTGAAGCAGTCTAGAAATACTGCATTACGCGGGTTGTTCAGGAGCTGTGTTTTACGCTGAATAGCGTTGAAGCTCCGATGTACGCCAATGGCTCTGAAGTCCTGTCTTACGCCACCCAGTGCTGAAGCTCTACTTTACGCGGCTTCCTGCATGTTGGGGGTTTTACGCATATGATCTCCTGGCATATTTTTTTATGCTTCTACAGCAAAGAGTGGACTTCAAGGAAGTGTTCGCGCCGGTTGCTCGCCTCGAGTCCGTCCATTTGTTGATCGCACTCGTCGCGCATGAGGGGTGGGCGGTGCACCACATGGACGTGAAGACAGCGTTCCTCAACGGCGACCTCAAAGAGGAGGTGTACGTTGCCCAACTTCCCGGCTTTGTTATCGAAGGACATGGGCACAAAGTACTGAAACTTGACAAGGCACTGTACGAGCTGCGACAAGCACCGAGGGCTTGGAACACCAAGCTTGACAGTTGCCTACTGTCACTTGGTTTCCACCGGAGTGCACAGGAGCACGCTGTGTATACACGCAGCAAAGGTTCATCTCGCCTACTTGTGGGTGTGTACATCGACGATCTCATCATCACCGGAACGGACCCACAAGATATTGCTAAGTTCAAGGAGGAGATTAAGGCCTTGTTCAAAATGAGTGACTTGGGATTGCTCACTTTCTACCTCGGCATCAAGGTGCAGCAGTCCAATGGCTTCATCACCCTCAGTCAGGAGGCATATGCGCTCAAAATCTTGGAGAAGAGTGGCATGGTGGATTGCAACCCGTGCCACGTCCCTATGGAACTGAGGTTCAAGCTAAGTAAGGTGAGCTCAGCCCCTCCGACTGACGCCACATCCTACAGGAGCATCGTCGGGAGCCTCCGGTACTTGGTGCACACGCGCCTAGACATCTCGTACGCTGTGGGCTACGTGAGTCGGTTCATGGAGAACCCGACCACCGAATACCTTGTTGCCGTCAAGCGCATCCTTCGCTACGTCGCCGACACACGTCACTTTGGTTGTCTCTACGCAAAGAAGGTGGAGGAACCACGGCTGATCAGCTACAGCGACAGTGACATGGCAGGTGACATCGACACCCGCAAGAGCACCACTGACGTGTTATTTTTTCTCGGTCGTAGCCTCATTAGCTGGCAATCTCAGAAGCAGAAGGTCGTGGCATTGTCATCCTGCGAGGCCGAGTACATTGCCGCGACAACAGCGGCATGCCAAGGCATTTGGCTTGCAAAACTCCTTGGTGACTTAAAGAACAAGGAGGCCGACAACGTCATGCTCAAGGTAGACAACAAGTCCGCCATCTCCCTCAACAAGAATTCCATCTTCCATGACCGAAGCAAACATATTGATACAAGGTATCATTTCATTCGGGAGTGTGTTGAGAGAGGGAAGGTTGAGGTCGAGTACATCAACACTGAAGAGCAGCTCGCAGACATTCTTACCAAGGCGCTCGGGCGAGTCAAGTTCATCGAGATGAGACAGAAGCTCGGCATCATAGAGATGAATCTCATGCAACAGACTTAGGGAGTGATTTGTTAGAGTTAATCCTGTTGAGGAGGTTGAAGCGGTTGTTATTTGGATTTCAATGAATCCCTAGTCTTTAGGAATTTTGTTTGTTCTATGCCGTTAATTTGTTTTGATTTGTTAGTTAGAATATGGTTAGAGGGTGCTACTTTTATGCATTTTGTTAGAGTTGTAAACGGCTATTTAAAGGCCAAGTTGAGGTTGAATATAATACAAATTATTCATTCCAAGAATCAAATACTCCTCTCATCTTACAGACCCTATGTACCTACGCCACTGTATAAGCATATTCCAAACTCGACAGTATAAAAAGACATATCAGATCTGTGGTTCCACTATTTATGTTCTATATTCTGTTCCCACTCTATAATATGTGGACTCCAGTTGATATAAAACAAAAAAGAATCCCACGTGTAATAGGACGAGAAGTGAATGTGGATTAGAAATAGTGGGACAACATATCTCCTCTAATAAAAAGATGAGTCACCAGTTTCTCCACCTACAAATGGAAGAAGAGAAGAAACAAGTGGTGAGAGCACATCATTCATTCCCACCCAAGCAAGCAAGGTCCACAACCTAGAAAGTAGCACGTAGACGTATGCATTCATCCCATTCTATATACATATATATGCATGCGCGATCGAAGTCAACCCTAGTTATAACTCTTCTCATTCATTACCATTCTTAACTGCGCCCCTCTCCTTCCCATGCAAACACACACGCATATCTATCCTTCCTCCATTCGATGCACTCGTTGGTCGTTTTCGTGAGAAGCCATTACTCCCTCCAAGCTGTCACTCACCTACTCCCCCCACCCATCCTTATAAATCACACCTCTCTCTCCTGAATTCCAAGCACCGATCATTACTTGGGTTGAGAGAGAGAGAGAGAGAGAGAGAGATGGGTAGGTTGTTGATCGTTACTGTAGTTGTAGCACTTGCAGTGATTGGCTCTTCGGCGAGGAACATGCCTGGAGATGATAGTATAGACGCCAAGAAAGCTGCTGCTGCTGCCGGCACCGATGACAAGAAGAACTTCGTTGCCTACGGCGGGGTGGGAGGTTTCGCCGGCGGTGTGGTCGGCCTCCCTCTCCTCGGCGGGGCCGTGGGCGGCGTCGGTGGTGTTGGAGGACTTGGCGGTGGAGCTGGAGGCGGCGCTGGTGGAGGGATTGGAGGCGGTGCTGGTGGAGGGATTGGCAGTGGGGCTGGGGGTGGAGCTGGCTGTCCTACACATCCTTGACTTCGTGCGTGCGTGCATGCATGCATGCATGGTATGGGCAAAGTACGTACGTACGTAGTTTAGGTTTTAGCTCGGGGGGTTCTGTTCTCTTTGTTGGAGTCTGTCTGGAAAATAATAATCTTAGCTTTTGATGGTACGTACGTGTCAGTGCAAGTGCTCAATGTGTTGCTCATAACTAGATCAATGCTCAGTCTGTTTCTTCTTCTCATCTAACCTTTAGTAAGGAAAGTTTCACTACTACATATGGATTCTCAACTCTCCTTCAAAATATATCTCATATATATATATATATATATAATATATATATATATATATTTGGACGATGCTGTATGGACAGCTCGAGATTTCAGAGGAACGATATATCGCCGACATACTTAATGAGTCAATTTTGGTGGCATACCGATGATGTACGGACAACATACCATCGGATCTCGGTTCAATTTTATGTCCGGTTCAAATTAAAAGTTATGTTTCTAAGATCATGATTGCTCTAGGATTTTAAGTTGAGTTATGAAGAGTTATTTCTACTTCTCCCAAGCCAAAAAGAAAGAGTTTGAAGGCAGTAATTGCCAGAGAGAAAGGAACTTCTAAGAGTTTACTAGAGATCCATTGAAGAAATTATCAAAATTTGGATCCTTTATATTTTTGGAGCTTTAACTTTAATTTTAATTTTAATTTTAATTTTAATTTTTATTTTTCTCATAGGGTCTATATAGAACAAAAATCACTAATGTAGAAAAATTGAATACGGAAACATAACTATAGTCAAAATCGAACCAAATAGACAGGGAATTGTTGACACCAATTTTGCCGTTTCATTAAATTCTCTTTTGTTCGTCCAACTGAATACCACGTAACACCAATATATATACTACATAATATAAATAGGACGCTACTATATTGTCCGTCCGGTCAATCGATGGTGAGTCCAAGAGACTACGAGGGCCCCGTCTGCCGACAACTTAAGTTTTTCCATATAAATATCACTAATATTATTTTTTAACCTCTCTTTTCTTTCTCTTTAAAAAGATAAAATAAATAAAATTTCTTTTAGGATCTGTTTGGTAACGATATTTTTATCGATTTTTTTGGTGTTTTCGGACCGACCGTTTATGAAAACTCTTGCTTGTTAAATTTTTATGATGTACTGGTTTTGGTCGACTCAAAAATTCTCCAAAACCGGTGTAACATAATTTTGGGTGACTTTAAACATTCCAAATCGGTAGGTTTTGAACGACTTTATTAATTTTATTTTATTTATTCTTGTAGAAGTCTTTCAAAACAGCTTGTTACCAAGCATAAATTCGATTGATTTAAAAGTCGTTACTTAAAATCACTCAAAATCGGACCTCTCATAACAGGTACTGTAAAAATAAATCATAACCGCTACTTCCATAATTGTCAAACAGACCCTTAAACCACCTCCACAAAGAAAGAAATGTGGGAGGAAGAATTGGGGGCTTTACTTTCTTGGCAGATCGACGGATCCGCTTTTCCTCGTCTCCAACGCGTGGCAGCTCTCCCACGCCGCCGCACCCGCCGCGGTCTCCTTGTAACGATCCCCAGCCAACGACGACTGGGTATATTTCTCTCTCTCTCTCTCTCTCTCTCTCTCTCTTTCCATTTCGTTGTTTATACAATGCTGTGGTTTATGTGGTGGTGAATTTTTATTTTTATTTTTACTTATGTGTGATCATTGGTTGTTGACCGTGGTTACGGTGAACTTCGGTTTAGTAAACACAAAAAGATTTGATGAGAATGTTAACACTAAAAGAAAAGAATTAAGAAGCAATTCAACTACATAAACTCAAATAACAACTCAAAATAACAACTTATCATATGAATGTGATACATGAATTTTATTAACATTAAAAGTGTACTTATTCAACTACATAAACTCAAATAACAACTCAAAATAACAACTTGATTATTACAAACAATAAGAAAAATGTTATACTTATGTTTTTTAATCTGATCTCGCTTGTTGTCTTCGGCTCCATCAGCGGGCCGAGCTACTTTGGACCAAACCCTATAGGGCTTTGGCTCTTATTTTTAGTCTCACTTGTTGTCTTTGACTCCTTCCGAGCTTCTCTGGTCATTGGACGACGTCCGTCACTCTCGATAGCTAAACACGAGCCACACTACAACAATAACAAGGTTCCAATGCCAAAAGTCCCTGAATCTATCCATCTACGATTATTGGTATCAACATTTTCTGTGGTTTCAGAATTGAGTTTCAGGTGGCTCTTTAGAAAATGATTGAAAATATCGAAATTACATGATATTAAATATTAAGTTTTCGCATTATTCAATAAGCTTTCACTATACTATCACTGTAGTTTTATGTTGGTTTTGGCTAATAATTGCATAATTCAGTAATCCCAGTATAATTATAACATTATAATTGCATAACTTAATATGTAACTTTTTATATAAGAAAGATAAGGAAGAGAAGAGGTAATTAAAGGGTGATAAGATCGGCATGTTAATGGTGATAAGCTTATTGTGTTTGTTTCAATGTTTTAGGTTGAGAGAGAGAGTGCATTTGGAGAGCAGGGTTAGAGGATGTGTTTGCATGTCTTTATAGAAATGACTTAATAATGAAGCAAAGGTTGTAAAGATCCCATGTTAATTTCAATACTTTTAAGCTGAGGTTGTGAACTGGATAAGCCTAATCCTCATGATTAATGGAGATGACGAAGTGGAGTGGGGCTAATGGAAGTCCCACTTCAAAAATGAAAGCTCCCTCTCTGAGCTCTCTCCTATCTACATATCTTGTGTGTTACAAGTGGTCATTGGTCAGGATGTCCCACTTCAAAGGCTGGTTCCTCCAGTTCATCTTGCGCACATATATAAAAGAATAAAAATAGAAAAGTTACGCGGAAAACGTTTTTCAAATCAGAGAGTATTTGTGAGAGAATCGAACAAAACGAACAAATCAAAATCTATATATGGAAGCCAAAAATATTTATGAAAATCCAATTACATTCAATCATATATTTAATGAAAATCAAATCATAAATTAGCTTACCATAAATTGGAAATCCAATTATATGGAAAGTTAATATATGAAAGATCCAATCATAAATATATAATTAAAGTCAAAGATGAAAATTCAATATAATATTTGCTTACCATAAATGTTCGAATACACGACGCTCAATGCACTTTTTGAGTTTTTCCGACACATGAATGGCGCTCGTCGAACTCCAGGATATTCTCCACATAGGTTGGGAATCCATCCACTCCAACAAATCTTCCCCTTCACAACTATGTGGAGGGGGTCGTCATTCCGACGATCCGCCTGCAGTACTCAAACTTTTTTCTTGGAAGAATCTTTTTAAACATGTCTGCTCCGTTGTCATCTGGATGAACTTTCTCAAGTGTCGCTTCCTTCTTTTCCACAGCATCTCGTATCCAATGATACCGGGTCTCAATGTGCTTGGACCGACTATGAAATGACTGGTTCTTCACAAGGTGAATAGCACTCTGACTATCACAAAGCAAAGGATACTGCTTTTGCTTTAGCCAATTTTCTGCAACAGCTTCTTCATCCACATCAACTCCTTGCAAGCCTCTGTCGCCGCAATGTACTATGCCTCTGTCGACAAGGCAACACACTTCTGCAACCGCAATTGTCACGATACTGCTCCACCAGCAAACATCATCACATAGTCCGAAGTCGATCGCCTCGTGTCTACATCTCCAGCCATATCGGCATCGGTATACCCAACCAGCTTCGACTCGTCACCACCAAAAGAAAGTCTCCAATCGGCAGTGCCCTGAAGATATCGTAGAATCCACTTGACCCCACTCAAATGTACTCTTCCAGGATTGAAAGTATACCTGCTAACTGTGTCAACTACGTGAGCGATGTTTGGCCTTGTACACACCATAGCATACATAAGACTCCTCACAGCTGAGGTATATGGAACCCGCTCTATTTCTTCCTTCTCGTCATCGGTAGATGTACACTGCTCCTTAGTGAACTTAAAGTGAGCGGCAAGAGGGTTACTCACTTTCTTCGACCCGGCCATCCCGAAATATTGAAGTACCCGGTGAATGTACTTCTTTTGGGATAAGTGTAGCAGCTTGGACTCTCTCTCTCTCTCTCTCTCTCTCTCTCTCTCTCTCTCTCTCGGCTGATCTCCATTCCAAGAATAGTCTTCGCTCACCCAAATCTTTTATAGAGAATGCGGCGCCCAGTTGGCGCTTCAACTCCGCTATCCTAGTGGCATTCCGACCCACCAGTAGCATATCATCAACATAGAGCAGTAAAATAAAAAAACCATCCTCGGCAAAGTACATCACAAATACACAGTGGTCCGATATCGTCCGTGCGTAACCATGCTTCCCCATAAACGACTCAAACTTCATATACCACTGCCTCGAAGTTTGCTTCAGACCATACAAACTCTTTCTCAACTAGCAGACCAAGTGTGACTTTCCCTTCTCACAGAATTCCTCTGGCTGCTCCATGTACAACTCCTCCTCAAGATCACCTTGGAGGAATGCCGTCTTCACGTCCATTTTGTCATGTCTCGATCTCCCGCGGCTAATCGGCCGTCCCCGCTAGGCAAGAATCACCGCGCCAGCGCTCCCGTGGAACGACCGCTTGACCCATCTGGGTGTGATGCTGCACGAGCGTGAGCCGCGCTCGTACAAGGCCGTGGTTTATTGGCTGGCAGTAAGAGGTCTAAGTCACAGGATCGCACAGATTGTCTGAGTGCAGCGAAATTTATAAACGCATAAGCGATCGGTAACAAGTTCACTGAGTCGACAATAGCGGAAGCATTGAATAACACAAGCTGAAGTAAAATAAGCTCTTTATTGATATAAACAAGTGTTACAGGCGGCGCTTGGACGAGATTACAAGTCGCTCGGATCTCTCTCTCTCTCTCTTTCTGAAACAGTATAAGCGTGCCATGTAACACCCCGTTCCGTTCTAGCGGACTGCCGACTCAATCGGCAAAAGTGCAGCTGTCCCGAACGGCTTTGCCTCAAACGAGAAGCAAAGGATATCCAGACTTGTCCCTACAGGAAATCAACTTCGGCTTTCAGAGGCTCGCTTGACGTATCGCTCTACCGAGGCGAATCATCGCTAAGGTGGGTGGCTACGGTAAACTTGTCTTTGCTTAGCCAGCACACATAAAATATGGAATATTCATGCTAGTCGCTAGGTGATTCACCTCCTGCATGCTAATAAATCCAACGCACCTAGCTAAGGGAATAATCCCAACTTGTATTGCTATGCTAGAACATGGAAAATGAAATATTGATTATATTCAGACCCTCGCACGCTAAGTCCCTTAACGGTTTCATCTCTCGGCTTACCTTCGGGTCCGAGCAAACGTCTTTACTTATGTTCCTTAGAACTGCATGCTTGTCTGCTCGTATATTGCCATGTTTTCATCCAAACCCCGGAAGACTACTACGTAGTCGTTCCGTGCCTGAATGAACCTGCAAGTATCCGGGACCTTTGGGTCGCCAAGGCAATCCCCGAACCAGGGGCACGCATCAGGGTAACGAATACTGAACGTGAATCCTTTAACGTGACAACTGAATGATAATCACATCAAGTTTATATCTGAACGAGAATCACGTCACGTAAAGAACGAATCGCAGCTCTTGGAGCAAACGCTCGTTCAGATCATGAATCAATGGATTACCATTCAAGTTGTGGATTTGAAACCGACCCTGACCTGCATGTCGCGGACAACTTGTAAAAAGGTGATCTTCGGATCTTGTTCCACGGGCGATCACCGGGGCACTGGGACCGATCCGATCCGGATGGAACTTCACGATAGTCTCACGTGCGGACAGGATGGTCTGCAGCCAACAACGAATCTTTGTTGCTTTCCATCCTTGTTTAAAGACTAAACGATCCATAATGGCTTTGCCAGCGACTCGTGTTCAAAGACTAAACAGTCACTGCATCGCATCAATGAACAACTAAACACCTGAACGATCATGTTATAAACGACCCTCGTGTTTGCATATGCTATGCCCCTGAATGTTTATACATGCTCCTGTTTAAATTAACAATGTTGCCTCAATGTTTGCCTTGGACAGGGACGGAGATGGTAAGTTGGTAAGTCTCGCCGTGTTTTCTCCCATGTTGCACGGCGCACTGCCCGACACGTTAGGCTATTCAATGTTTGCATGAAACTGATCCTAAGGCAACTAGAAAGACAACTTAATAGTTGTGCACGAAACCTATATTACGTGTTTGGATTTGTCGAGCGGGCTAGTAGCTTCCCCACCAGTGCATTCAATGTACTGATAATCCACCAGTTTGTATGCAGGGTGCGGGAGAACCTCGTGCGGTGCGGATGCCTCCAACGTGCGTGCTAAGGCCAGGAGTTTCCTCTGAAGCCTTGCAACGGTGCGTCCGGAACAAGACATAATGTTGGAGCGTCACCTGACCATCGCCTGTACAATCATTCCACAATTGTAGCCACTTGACACGCTTTTACTGTTTCAGAGAGAGAGGCTTGAGCGACTTGTAATCTCGGCTATACGCCGCCTGTAACACATGTTTATATCAATAAAAGAGATTGCTTTACTTCAACTTGTGTTTCAATGCTTCCGCTATATTGTCGACTCAGTGAACCTGTTACCAAATCGCTATGCGTTCATGACTCCGCTGCACTCGGACAATCTGTGCGACTCTGTGGCTTAGAACTTTTGCCGCCAGCCAATGAACCATGGCCTTGCACGGGCGTGGATCACGCTCGTGCGGCATCACGCCCGGATGGGTCAAGCGATCGTTCCGCGGGGGCGCTGGCGAGGGTGATTCCCGCCTAGCGGGAACGGCCGATTGCTTGCGGGAGATCGGGGCGTGACATGCCAAGTGTCTACATTTGTGGAATGATTGTACAAGCGATGTTCAGACGATGTTCCAACATTATGTCTTGTATATGTGCTTCAGTTTTGGACGCAGTGCTTCAAGGCTCCAGAGTGAACTCCATGCCTTAGTACGCACGAAGCAGGCATCCGCACCGAACGAGGTTCTACCGCACCCTGCAAATGACCTGGTGGATCATCAGTACATTGAATGCACTGGTAGGGAAGCTACTCGCTCGCTCGACAAATTCAAACACGTAATATAGGTTTTATGCACCAACTATTATGTTGTCTTTCTAGTTGCCTTAGGATCAGTTTCATAGCATATTGAACAGCCTAACTCGTGTGGCGGTGCGCCATGCGACATAAGAGAAAATACGGTGAGACTTACCAACTTACCATTTGTCCTTCCCTGTCCAAGGCAAACCAAGTTAATTTAAGCACGAGCATTCATAATGAAAATCAAGGCAATAGCATATGCAAACACGAGTGTTGTTATATCATGATCGTTCAGGTGTTCATTTGTTCTTTTAATGCGATGCAATGACTCGCACGCGGATAGCCGCTAAGCGAGGATGACTTATCTATATGAGCATTTGTCGCTGGCATAGCCATAAAGGACGAGTTTTAGTCATGACGAGGATGGAATGCAACGAAAGCACAAGAGGCGCTACAAACCATCCCGTCCAATCACAAGAGACTATCAGCCTTTTTTCTGCAAAGGTGGCACGGCGTTAGCGGAGACGCCACCCAGCTCGTACAAGAGGGCTGCATGAGTTCCATCTGGATCGGATCGGATCGGCCCCGGTGCCCCGGAGGCCGCTCGTGGAACTGAGATCCAAAGATCATCTTTTTCAAGTTGTCCGCGATATGCAGGTCTCTAAGGTTATCCAAATTTACATCTTTAACAAGGCAATCCATAACACGAGTACAATTGATTTCTTGCTCTGAACGAGTATTTTCTCCACGAGCTGTGATTCTTGATTTACTTGACAATTCTCGTTCAGATGTAAATTTGACATGATTTCCATTTCAGTGATTCAACTTGCCTTGATGCATCCCCCTGGTGCGGGGTCTGCCTTAGCGACCCAACGGTCCCGGATACTTGCAGGTTCAATTTGCACAGAAGAGCTATTTGATAGTCTCATGGCTAACTAGAATGCATGCACGGTACGTGATAGTGTTCTTTATTGTGGCATAATTTCGTGTGAAAAATATTAAGGCAAGGCAACAGTGAGAACTTAAGTAATCGCGTTGGCTCGGGCCCGAAGGTAAACCGAGGAGTGCAACTGTAAGGGACTTTCCGAGCTACAAGATCTAGGGCAGCATGCGAGGGTCTGAGTATAAGCAATATTTCAATTCCATGTTCTAACACTAGCAATACAAGTTGGGATTATTTCCTTAGCTAGGTGCGTTATATTCTTATTAGCATGCAGGGGGTGGTTCACCTAGCGATTAGCATGTATCATTCAAACTTTTAAGTGTGCTGGTTAAGCAAAGATAAGTTCACCGTAGCCACCCACCTTAGCGATGATTCGCCTCGGTTGAGCGATACGTCAAGCGAGCCTCTGAAAGCCTAAGCCGAACTCCTGGAGAGACAAGTCTGGATATCCTTTGCCTCAAACGAGTATTCTCGCCTGAGCAAAGCGGGTCGGGACATTGCACTTCTGCCATTTGAATCGGCAGTCCGCTTGAGCGGAACGGGGTGTTACATCATACCCAACTCAGAAAAAGTCTTGTCCTCGAGACTTACTGAGGGCAAGCCGTACTAACGCATTATGGAATCTATCCTAAGCGTAGCAATCGGTACCACTAAATCCAATTAAACATAATCTCCTACTCAGTTCTTACGTCGTGTCGTGTGTATGTTGAGTCAGTCTCATTTGTGCCTTAGCACGGGATATATTTCTTAACGTGGAGTACGTTTCAATCGATCTTGATTAACGATCTAAGGCTGAGGTAACTTATACAAGTCGTTATACTTGTTCATGTAGACATTCACTTGCACTAGCATCGAGATCGGCATATCGCGAGTCTGGATCGTGCGCATATTCGAAGTGCACCTCTAGCAAGAGCACGCCAACCAACTTAGCGATAGCGAAGTCTTAGCACTCGAGTTTCATATTTTCTTGAGTCTTGGATCGTGCACACGTTCAAGACGTCCCTCAAACATATGCATTTAACCAAACTTAGAGATAGTAAAATCGGATAAGCTACTTGCAAAAATCTCAAGGATTGCTTAGGTCGGCACAAAAGCCTTAGCATCACGATTTCATACAAGCAATCACATCATTCTAATGCGCTTTTTGAAAGTATTTATACTCATTGTTGGAAAATTCCATTTGGGACATTTATAGAGAGCATGCACATAACCCACGAACGAGCTTTCAAAACTAGATAATCGAAATGAAGTCCAAAGACGTGTAGCCAAGCTCTGATACCAATCTGTCATGTCCCGAACTTCCGCAGGCTAATCGGTCGTCCCCGCTAGGCGAGAATCACCGCACCAGTGCTCCTACGGAACGATCGCTTGACCCATCTGGGCGTGATGCTGCACGAGCGTGAGCCGCGCCCGTGCAAGGCCGTGGTTCATTGGCTAGCAGTAAGAGGTCTAAGCCACAGGATCGCACAGATTATCTGAGTGCAGCAGAATTTATGAACGCGTAGGCGATCAATAACAAGTTCACTGAGTCACAATAGCGAAAGCATTGAATAATACAAGCTGAAGTAAAATAAGCTCTTTATTGATATAAACAAGTGTTACAGGCGGCGCTTGGCCGAGATTACAAATCACTCAGATCTCTCTCTATGAAACAGTATAAGCGTGCCAAGTGGCTATATTTGTGGAATGATAGTACATGCGATGTTCAGGCGATGTTCAGGCGATGTTCCAATATTATGTCTTGTATATGTGCTTCAGTTCTGGACGCAACGCTCCAAGGCTCCAGAGTGAACTCCACGCCTTAGCACGCACGAAGGAGACATCTGCACCGAACGACTCATGCACCCTGCAAACGATCTGGTGGATTATCAGATAATTTAATGCACTGGTGGGAAGGCTACTCGCCCGTTCGACAAATCCAAATACGTAATATAGGTTCCGTGCACCAACTATTATGTTATCTTTCTAGTTGCCTTAGGATCAGTTTTATAGCATATTGAACAGCCTAACTCGTGTGGCAGTGCGCCGTGCGACATACGAGAAAATACGACGAGACTTACAAACTTACCATTTGTCCTTTCCTGTCCAAGGCAAACCAAGTTAATTTAAGCACGAGCATTCATAATGAAAACCAAGGCAATAGCATATGCAAACACGAGTATTGTTATTTCATGATCGTTCAGGTGTTCAGTTGTTCTTTTGATGCGATGCAATGACTCGCACGCAGATAGCCGCTAAGTGAAGATGACTTATCTATATGAACATTTGTTGCTGGCATAGCCATAAAGGACGAGTTTTAGTCGTGATGAGGATGGAATACAACAAAAGCACAAGAGGCGCTATAAACCATCCCGTCCAATCACAAGAGACTATCAGCCTTTTTCTGCAAAGGTAGCGCGGCGTTAGCGGAGACGCCACCCAGCTCGTACAAGAAGGCTGCATGAGTTCCATCCGGATCGGATCGGCCCCGGTGCCCCAAAGGCCGCCCGTGGAACTGAGATCCGAAGATCACCTTTTTCAAGTTGTCCGCGACATGCAAGTCTCTAGGGTTATCCAAATTCACATATTTAACAAGACAATCCATAACACGAGTACAATTAATTTCTTGCTCTGAACGAGTATTTGCTCCACGAGTTGTGATTCTTGATTTACTTGACAATTCTCGTTCAGATGTAAATTTGACATGATTTCTATTTCAGTGATTCAACTTGCCTTGATGTATCCCCCTGGTGCGGGGTCTCCTTAGCGACCCAACGGTCTAGGATACTTGCAGGTTCAATTTGCACAGAAGAGCTATTTGATAGTCTCCTAGCTAACTAGATTGCATGCACGGTACGCGATAGTGTTCTTTATTATGGCATGATTTCGTGTGAAAAATATTAAGGCAAGGAATCATTGAGAACTTAAGTAATCGCGTTGGCTCGGGACCGAAGGTAAACCGAGGAGTGAAACCGTAAGGGACTTTCCGAGCTACAAGATCTAGGGCAGCATGCGAGGGTCTGAGTATAAGCAATATTTTAATTCCATGTTCTAACACAAGTAATACAAGTTAGGATTATTCCCTTAGCTAGGTACGTTATATTCTTATTAGCATACAGGGGGTGGTTCATCTAGCAACTAGCATGTATCGTTCATATTTTTAAGTGTGCTGGTTAAGCAAAGACAAGTTCACCGTAGCCACCCACCTTAGCGATGATTCGCCTCGGTTGAGCGATACGTCAAGCGAGCCTCTGAAAGCCTAAGCCGAACTCCTGGAGAGACAAGTCTGGATATCCTTTGCCTCAAAAGAGTATTCTCGCCTGAGCAAAGCGGGTCGGGACATTGCACTTCTGTCGTTTGAATCGGCAGTCCCCTTGAGCGGAACGGGGTATTACACATTTGCTCGACCTCCAAGTCAAAACTGGCTGCCAAGACTAGCACCACCCGAATAGACGACTGCTTGACGACTGGCGAAAAGATCTCATCATAATATACGCCTTTTCGCTGACCGTAGCCTTTAAGTACCAGCCTCGCTTTGTATCGAGGGCAAGTAGTATCGTTTGTCTGCTTCACTCTGAACACCCATCGATTCTTCAAAGCCTTCTTGCTATTTGACAATCACACCAGATCATAAGTAAAGTTGGCCTCAAAAGAACTCATCTCCTCCTGCATGGCCTCCATCCACTCCTACATGTGTTCGTCTTTCATAGCCTCTACGAAACTAGGTTCTCCCCCGTCAGTCAGTAGCACATACTCACCCGGTGAGTATCTCATAGATGGTCGATGCTCTCTATCGCTCCTCCTCAATGGAACCACTGGTGTTGGTTGTATACCAACAGCCTCCTCCCTTTCAGGAACTACCTTCTCGGCATACTCATCCTCCTGAGGGTTACCCTGACCACCATCAGCAGGCTGATGATCAAGGTTGGGAGCAACTTCATGTATTGGCTCTCCCATAACTGGATCATCTGTGATATCCTCTGGAAACTACTTGAAGCGAAATAACTCTAACTCAGGCAATTTCTCACCCTCAGAAGGCATCTCGGAATCCTGAGTGTTAGTCATGGTCTGATCATCGATGAATACCACGTCCCTGCTTCTATAAATGTTTCTTCCCATTGGGTCGTAGAGTCTATAGCCAAACTCATCCCGACCATAACCGACAAAGATGTACCGCCTCGTCTTCGGCTCAAGTTTGGATCTCTCGTCCTTCGGTACATGCACAAAGGCCTTGCAATCAAACACTCGCAGGTGATTGTATGACGGCTCTTTGTCGTACCATACTTTGTCAAGCACATGACCCTACAAAGGAGAACTAGGAGATAAATTAATAATATAAGCAGCTGTGTACATAACCTCACCCCAATAACTGCCCGATATGTTTGCTTCTGAAAGCAAACACCGTACCCTCTCCATCAGCGTCATGTTCATCCGCTCCGCTACACCATTGAGCTGAGGTATCTTTGGCAGAGTCTTCTGATATCGTATCATTTGTTCTCTGCAGTATGCATCAAAGAGACCGATATATTTATCGATATTGTCCGATCGAACACATAGCAGCTTCTTGTCCGTTTTTCTTTCAACGGAGGCCTGAAACTCCTTGAAAATAGGTAGCACCGGATCCTTAGTCTTTATGGCATAGACCCAAAACTTTTTGGAATAATCATCAATAAAAGTTACAAAGTAAGATACACTACCAAAGAATTTTACCTTCATAGGACTGCAGACATTCGAGTGAATCAACTCGAGCAACGCCGGTTTTCTTGAACTTTGGTGACTTTGAAAAGACATCATATTTTGCTTCCCCGCCAAACAGTGTGTGTACCTCTCTAGCTTTATAGAGTTGAGTCATGGAATTACCTTCATGTTCACCAAGTAGCTCATCCCCTTCTCGCTGATGTGGCTGAGCCGCCTGTGCCACAACTCGATAGACGCATCAATAGCTGCATTCCCCTCATGTGCCCCTTGTGCGCTCCCTTCCTTATAGTAGAGTCCAGACATTTTGCTTCATCTGGCAATCACCATCGAACCTCTGTAAATCTTTCACTGACTGTTCCCGAAGAGATTGAAGAAACCCTCGTCATCCAACCTTCCAACCGACACCAGGTTGAAAAAGATATCAGGGACATGATGAACATCTTACAGAACAAGAATTGCACCCATCTTTGTCCTTAAATGCACATCTCCAATGGCAACTGCCTTCGACATATCTCCATTGCCCAGCTTCAACACTCCAGAGTCGTCTGTTGTGTAAGTAGCAAATAGTGCCATGTTGTGAGATACGTGCGCTGAAGTAGCTGAGTCCACCGGCCAAGAGTTGTTATCGCAAGCGAGGTTCATAACTACCGCATCACTTATAATGACCAGATCACCTCTATATGCTGAGGTCGCCGCTGTAGTGTTCTCGTCCTGCTTTTTCTTGTCGCCCTTCTTCTCTCTCTTCCAAGCGAAACAGTTTCGCTTGATGTGGGAGTTCTTGCCACAATGGTAACACTCTGAGTCCTCGTACCGACCCTTGGACATTTCCCTGTTTTTGTCTCTGCCATCGCCTGGACCCCTGCTTTTACCCCTTCCGCGGCTCTCTGAAACAAGTGCCTCTAAGTGGGATGTGGATGAAGTGCCCTGAGAACGTCTCTGCATCTCTTTATTCAGTACCCTGCTCTTGGCAAACTCCAAACTGACTACACTTTCCGAAACAGAAGCAATCATAGACACTCGTACGGTCTTCCACGAGTCTAGCAATGTACACAGCAGCCATAGTCCCTGAATCTCGTCGTCGAACTTGACTCCCATTGAGGATAGCTGGTCAACCATGCCCTGGTACTCACTCAAATGATCCGTAATGGACTTTCCATCTTTGTATCGCTGACCCATCATCATCCGGATTAGGAACAATTTATTTACCCCGGTCTTCTTCGCATACAAAGATTTTAGCTTATCCCACAGTGTCCTCGCGTGCTCAATACTAACAACGTGGTTGTACATGTTCTCGTCAACGAACTACCTGATGTACCCACACACCTTTATATGCTCAAACTTTCAGTCCTCTTCGGATTTGTCACTGGGCCTCTCGAAAGCAAATATCGACAGATGCAGCTTCTTGACAAATAGCAGATCTTTCATCTTACTCCTCCAGTAGTGATAGTTAGTACCTTTCAGGTTTACCATGCGCACCGACTTCGTGCCCATCTCTCCTCCCTGCTTTGCCTGTCAACTCCTAACGCCCTTCTAAAATTCTAGAACCTGGCTCTGATACCACATTGTTGGGAACGAAACGCGAAAACCATTTTTCAAACCAGAGAGTACCTACGAGAGAACCGAGCAAAACGCACAAACAAACAAAAAACACCAAACACAAATCGCAGATACAGAAATTTTTACGTGAAAAATTCAGATGAAAAAAATCACGGGACGATTGGAGTCCAACTCTGAAGAACCTCCACTAATGGAATAAAGATATTACACCCTCTACAAGCTCATCACGGATCCAACACGGATCACCGCAACTATTTGGAACAGAAAATATATTACAACCACGAAGAAAAAAGACAATGAGAAATATCCCAAATTGATCTACTTCTCCGAAACGGCCTCCAACCCTTCTTTCTTCTCTCCAAAGTTGCAATGACACTCTTGTCACATTTTTTTTCTTTTATTTTTTTCTCATGTTGTTGTATATTGCATGAGCATTTATATAAACCCTTGCATGAATTAAGGTTTCCATATGAAAATATATGGAAGCCAGAAATATTTATGGAAATTCAATTATATTCAATCATATATTTAAAGAAAATTAAATTATAAATTAGTTTATCATAAATTGGAAATTCAATTATATGGAAAGTTAATATATAAAAGATCCAATCTTAAATACATAATTAAAGTCAAAGATGGAAATCCAATATAATATTTGCTTAGCATAAATGTTCCAATACACAACGTTCGATGCACTTTTCGAACTTTTTTGACACACGGATAATATTTGTCATACTCCGAAATATTTTCCATATTAGTTGAAAATCCTATCCACTCCAACAAGTTAAAGGAAAACAAAACTGGAGACAGAAAAGAAACTATTGGACGGCAAAATTACATACACAATAAGGTGGGACCAACTTTCTTGAAGAAAATAAGCTTGGTTATTTATTTGACTGCTCATATTGATTGCAATCATATTAGCTCAACAATGTTTGCAATAGGCTTCGTGTTCCATACATATGTATTTTATAGATACATTAAACATTCTAGAATATTTTTGTTGTGTATTAGATTTAGAAAGCCAGCAGGTGACAGTTATTTAACATGAGCAGCACTTTATGATGATTTTGTATATTTAAGTCAGAAGCAAATTTCATGCAATACAAGAAAAGTGGAGTTGGTTTTTTACTTGTAAAATATAATTTTCATTTTTTAGTAGACTGGTTGTAATGCTAATCGACTCAAGGTCATAACCTCTGCTGATGAACATGGTGATATTAAAGTTGTTGGTTTTGCTTTGTTTGCAAAAGCTCAACTTCTTTTTCCTATCTTTAGTTCTACATCGGATGGGACAAAGCCCTCTTGTGTACATATATTAATTTCTCTCCTTTGCTCTATTAAGTTGTTGTGTGGGGAACCCCTTGGACCACACGCGCGCGCCGCCGCCCGGCCCGGTTCGGCGCTCGTAACGGGTGCGGGTACGCGCTCACATCTGCGGTCGCCGAATGCCGATCCGATTTCCTCTTCGGGCTGGGACCCTAAAATACTTTTTGCTCCTCTTAATTATTTCATTTATTTTTCTGAACGTTGGAATTATTATATTTTTTCTGTGTCCAGGTTCATTAGTTTAATTCTCCTGTGTAACGGCTGAATTAATCGTAAATTAATTCAGACCGTTACACAACAGTATTATATATGTGTCTGTCTTCTTTGTAAAATATTACAACTTTTTCTCTCTAAAGAATTGCTGTGCCAACTGATTTGTACTCTGTTCTTCGTCTTCATCTCCAAGCTCTGGGCAGAACTAAGTCCTGGTCGTTCTCTCCAACTCGTGTACGGCAACGAGATACCGGTAGTGCGAGAATTTTACCACTAGGAGCTTCGGGAACGTCTGCACACAGATCCCGAATAAACTCTTATGGCAGTGCTTCGTGCACGACTTCCCCAGAGGCCGGTAACATCTGTTTAATTTTATTTTTCTATTCTGCAATTTTTCAAGAAGAAAAATACAACAATTCTAACAAAAGTCAAGGTGTCTAAATGGACGGTCCGGCCCGGAATTCACCACGGATCCGATCTGGTCAAATCCGTTCCGGGTCGGTCCGGATCCGGTCAACGATCCGGACCAGCTCGGCCCACCTCCTCTGCGGGTCTGAACTGGGTCGGCAAAATCGGCCCGTAAGTCCGGCCCGGTCCGACCCGGTGTGCAACTTTGCGGGTCCGGACCGGCTCTGGGTTGGACCGAACCGGTCCAATTTTTTTATTTACTTTTATATATATATATATATATATATATATATATATATATATATATATATATATATATATATCGGATCGATCTGGTCCGACCGTGGACCGGTCCGGTCCTACCCTGATCGGATCATGGATCCGGACTGGATCGGATTATTTGTTGACCGGACCGGTTCGACCTGCCGTTCTTTTTGGGTTGAGTCAGATCCGGACTGGATCCAGTCAATTCCGGTTGACCCGAACCGCGGCCGATTCGGATCGGCCCAATACACACCTTGATATTGAAGGTCAGGCAGAGACAATTCCAAGCATCCAGCAAAAGATGACAGATGAAAGTACCAAAACATTAGACATGCAAAATTTCATCCATGTCAGAGCAAGAAGAGGTCAAGCAACTGATAGCCACAGCCTTGCAGAGAGAGTATGCATTATTTCTTAAATCTCACCCTTATGTTCTATGAATAAGTTTATTCCTGAAAAGCAAGCTCATTTAAAAGAGAGTTCATGGACCTTTTTTTTTAGTACGAGGACCAATGTTCTCCTAGCAGCTTGAATAAGAGAGTAACTTGCTCCTATTTGTTGGTGTTGTTAACTTAAAAGAATAATTAATTAAGGATTTTTTAATGCGTCAGGTCGAGGTATGCATTCTTCTATTCTTCCATCAATGTCCAATCTGTATAAGTAGTACAATTTTGCAGCTCCTATCCATGAAGCTCGAGGCTGTTGATTCCAGAGTAAACTCTGATGGTGAAAGGTTCTCTAGGAAAGACGTAAGATGAGTGGTGCGCATGCTTGAATATATAAAATAGAACGAATTCATTCTTGATTCAAGCTAGATTTCATATTAGTTTTAATTGGATTTCAATTACTTGTTCCATTTTAATAGATTGTATCTGCAAGGAAGTTATGTTTATATAAATATTGTTGGATTGTATCTCGTTTTCGGTTGAGCGTTCAAAGAAGTATGACAATGGAGTTGACAATTTAGTTCCACATCGGATAGGAGCTAGGATCATGAGGTGTAGATAATTGTGATTGGTTCAGGTCTTAGATGAAAATTCTCTTTTAAGACATATGAGCTCAATCCAATATCGTACCTCATGGGCCAACTCCGATTCGGGTCACACCGCGTTCGCAACAAGTGGTATCAGAGCCCAAGGATACGGAATTGATTTGAACGGCTCTAATTTGTTCGAGACAGATGGTGCTGAACGTTCATGGATTATACGGACTCTTCTTAAGATGTAGTAGGAGCATCAACTACACGAATTGACTTTAAAGGTGGATCTGACGAGTCCAAGGTGGAACAAGACGTTGTGGTTGGCACACAATGGTGGTCTGGATGAACGTGTCAGATTTGGTTATGTGATCGAACGGATCGAGATGACAATATGTTGGATCTCCTGGGTGCTCGGTTAGCGGGAACGAACAAAGGTAGCCGGAGTGTGCTAAGTTAGTTCGGTTAGCGGGAACGAGTAAAAGTAGCCTAGATGTGCTAAGGGTGCTCGGCTAGCGACAACGAACAAAGATAGCCGGAATGTGATAAGGTTGTTTGGCTAGCAGAAACGCGATAAGGTGGAGATTGTTGGATTGTATCTCGTTTTCGGTTGAGCGTTCAAAGAATGGTGACAATGGAATTGATAATTTAGTCACACATCGGATAGGAGGTGGAATCATAAGATGCAGATAATTATAATTGATTAAGGTTTTACATAAAAAAAAAATTAAGACATATAAA
Organism: Iris macrosiphon; assembly: GCA_036927795.1. NCBI lineage: Eukaryota > Viridiplantae > Streptophyta > Magnoliopsida > Asparagales > Iridaceae > Iris > Iris macrosiphon. Next base: position 9,550,784 of record JAYESA010000018.1, read on the forward strand.
TCTAATCTAATATTGTATTTCATAGGCCTTGCCGCCTTTACATAGCTTAGTTGGTGGTGCTAAAAGTTTCTTAGATATGCATGTTCTTACTGGATACAACAATTTTGATCACAAAGCCACATTTATTGACCTCCTCCTATACATCATATACCAAATTCAAGGGTCCTTCTATTAAATTTGGCACAGTAATGAATGCACCTCTTCCTCCTTACTTTGAGATGTTGTTTTTCCTGTTTATTAAAGTCATTTATAATTTTGATTTTCCGTCTGGGCTCAGTAGGCCTCTTTCACCCAATTTGACTTCACCAAGCAATCATCTCCAAGTAACGGTTTTACTCGTAAGATAATAATGCACTTATTTACTACGGATAATGCCTCGATCACTTAGATGAAAATTATTATGCTGAGTAGTTCCGTTTGGTTGTGAAATTTAGAGTTATGTATGTTGGTAAATCACTCTCTACCATGGGATGTCGATAACACTCGGGTTCAGTTGTTATATGAAGCAACGAAACAGTAAGTTATCTTTGAGTTAGCGAAAACAAAATAAATATCGTAGTTTATCAGATATGCTTTGGTATATCCTGATTCAATACCGACCGATACTCGACAGTGATCGATATCGACATTGTTGGGTGATCCCTCCTTAACTGGAGAGAGGGTTTGATGTTCCCAAGGTTCATTCACCTTGGAGAAAGTCTAATAACTTTTGGAATTCCCAAGCTTAATGAATCGTGGATGAAACTAATCTTGGAGGAAAAGGTGAGTCTAATAACTTTTGGAATTCCCAAGCTTAATGAATCGTGGATGAAACTAATCTTGGAGGAAAAGGTGCATTCCCTTATGGCTATATAAAGAGATGGTTTTTGAGATGTTTGGTTAATCCTCCCTTGTAATCTTGGTGCTAGAAGTGGTGGTGCTCTTGGTGCTCCTTGCTTGCGGTATTCTTCCGGACGGTGCTTCTACCTCGAGTGCTTCTTCACTAAAGTGTGTCAATACTTTTTTTATGAGAGTTTGTGAGCCTCTTGAGTGTATCCAAGAGAGAATTTGTAATTTGTAATCACACTAGTGGAGAAAGAAAATAAATAATTATAATTGTCCGAGGACGTAGACACATTGCCGAGCCTCGTTAATTCTTTTGTGTTCTGTTTTACTCACTTGTCAATCCATAGCTTTCAGAAGCTCGATTGCAAGTTATTGCTACTCTCTTGTCAATCCGTAGCTTTCAGAAGCTCGATTGCAAGTTACTGCTACTCTCTTGTCAATCCGTAGCTTTCAGAAGCTCGATTGCAAGATATTTCTTACGCACTTTGTGTGTGAAAGACATCTCCATCCCCAGCAAAGTGGTATCAGAGCCACACAAGCTTGTTGATCGTGATGGCGGAATCGTCTTCTACCTCCTCAACCATGATCAAGCTCATATCTTCAAACTATTCCATGTGGAGGTCGCGGATGGAAGATATCCTCTATTACAAGGATCTGTACGAAGTGCTACTCTGCAATGGACAGAAGCCAGAAAATAAATCTAACAAAGATTGGACCATTCTAAATCGTAAAGCTATTGGAGAGATTCGTCCATGGATCGACCAAAGCGTCTTTCACCATATTTCCAAAGAAACCAATGTTCATCAAATGTTGATAAAATTGGCATCGATGTACGAGCGAGAGACTCCTCAAAATAATGCGTCACTCATTCGACGTTTGGTGCACCTAAAATACAGAGATGGTCGAAGTATTTCTGAACACTTGAGTGATTTCCAAGAGCTGGTAAATCAACTCTCAACCATGAAACTGGTGCTGGAAGATGAGCTATTGGTACTTTTGCTACTCAGCTCGTTGCCGGATAATTGGAACACACTTGTGGTTTCCTTAAGCAACTCCGCTCCTCAAGGCGTCCTTACATCAACCTTAGTGAAGGACAGTTTATTGAATGAAGAAGCGAGGCAAAAAGAACAAGGCATATTAATCGAGTCAAATGTCCTTGTTTCTGAGAATCGTGGAAGAACTCATCAAATAAAATCCCACAACCGTAACCACTCCAAAGGCAGGCATAAAGATCATTCCAGAGGCACTTCCAAAGTAATAAAGGAGATAGAATGCTTTCATTGTGGCCTTAAGGGTCATATGAAAAGAGAATGCAGAAAATTAAAAAGAGAGAAAAAAATGAATCAAATGAGAAGAATGAAGCCAAAGACACAACCGCCACTGCTTCAAAAGGCGATGAGATAATCATCATTTGTGATAATGGTCTTGTTAATCTAACCTCTCAAGATTCATGCTGGATTGTAGACTCTGACGCATCATTTCATGTTACTTTCAGAAAGAAATTCTTCACATCCTACACAAGCGGAGACTTCGGAAACGTGAGGATGGAAAATAAAAAAGTTTCCAAGATAGTAGAAAAAGGAGAAATAGCTCTTGAGACCAACATTGGCTGCCCCTTGATTCTCAAGAATGTGAGACATGTTCCAGACATGCGTCTCAACTTGATATCCACTGGTGTGCTGGATGATGAAGGCTACACCAATGTGTTTGGTGGAGAAAAATGGAAACTCAGTAAAGGCTCCCTAGTGCTAGCTAGATGAAAGAAGGAGAACACACTCTATATGACATATGATAAGATCAACAATCAGCATGTTAATACAGCAATCGATCAATCAGAATCAATGATTGGGTTATGGCACAAGCGACTGGGTCATATGAGTGAGAAGGGACTGCAAATTCTAGCCAAAAGAGAGGTATTGACAGGACTGAAATCGAAAGGTACACCTCTTGAACCAAGCAATGATTGTTTGGCTGAAAAACAACATAGAATTTTATTTCATTATAAGGCTGCAACTAGAAAACCCAACGTACTGTATGTTGTTTACTCTGATGTTTGTGGGCCTGTGACTACTAACACTCTTGGCGGTGCAAGATACGTTGTCACCTTCATTGATGATCACTCTAGGAAGGTGTGGGCATATGCAATCAAATCCAAAGATCAAGTCTTTGAAGTGTTCAAGCAGTTTCATGCCAGCGTTAAACATGAGACTGGTACGACTCTGAAGTGCATCCGTACTGACAATGGTAGAGAGTACATAAGAGACTTCAGAATCTATTACAAGAATAATGAAATCAGACATGAAAGATCGGTTCCAAAGACCCCTCAGCACAACAGGTTGGCGGAAAGGATGAACAGAACAATCGTTGAGCATATCAGAACTATGTTATCTCACTCAAAGCTGCCAAAGGGTTTATGGGGTGAAGCATTGATGACAGCAGTTCACTTAATCAACTTGTCTCCATCAGCTCCACTCAATGGTGATGTACTGAACAAGTTATGGACAGGAAAAAATGTGTCCTACAGTTACTTGAAGGTGTTTTGGTGTAGAGAGTTCGTGCACATCCCCAAAGACGAGAGGTCCAAGCTTGATGACAAATCAAAAGAATGCATTTTTCTGGGCTACGAAAATAAAGAGTTCGTCTACAGACTATGGGATCCTGTCAATAAAAAGATTGTCAGAAGCGGAGATGTGGTCTTCTTTGAAGATCAAATTATTGAATATATTCAGAAGGAAGAAAAGACTGATAGCTCTAGGGAATATCCAATCGACCTACATCCAGTTCCTCAACCCCGGGTACAAGGGGGTCAAGAACAATGAAGCTGAAATCCATGATCATGTCGAGGACAATCATGATGATAAAATTGTACCAGAAAATGTTCAAGAAGAGCAAGCTCCTGAAGAACCTCAACTGAGAAGATCAAACAGATAACCGAAGCCTAACAACCTCTACAGTCCACAACAATATATATTGCAAACAGATGCATGAGAGCCTGAATGCTATCAAGAAGCCGTAGCACACAAAAAAAGGGGGAGTGGCTAGAAGCCATACAAGATGAGATGAAGTTCTTGCATGAGAACCACACTTATTATTTGGTAAAATTACCAAAAGGAAGAAGAGCACTCAAGAACAAATGGGTATATAAGCTGAAGACAGAAGAAAATAAGTTACAACCAAGACATAAGGCAAGGCTAGTTGTGAAAAAATTTAGTCAGAAGCATGGAGTTGACTATGAAGAGATTTTCTCACCGGTGGTGAAGATGACATCTATCAGAGTAGTGCTCAGCTTGGCTGCAAGTCTAAATATAGAAGTTGAACAGCTAGATATGAAGACTGCATTCCTTCACAGAGAGCTTGAAGAAGAAATCTACATGGAGCAGCCAGAGGGTTTCAAAGTCAAAGGAAAAGAAGACCTAGTCTGTCGACTAAAGAAGAGCCTGTATGGACTGAAACAGGCACCCCGCTAATGGTATAAGAAATTTGATCTCTTCATGACCGAGCAAGAATTCCAGAGGACAACTTCTGATCATTGTGTGTTTGTCAAAAGGTACTCTGATGGTGAACTGATTATACTTCTTCTATATGTTGATGATATGTTGATCGTAGGTCGTGACAGTGACAAGATCAACAAATTAAAGAAAGGGCTCAGCAAGTCCTTTGCAATGAAGGACTTAGGTCCAGCAAAACAGATTCTCGGTATGCACATATCCCGTGATCGAAGGAAAGGAAAGTTGTGGTTATCACAAGAACGTTATATCGAGAAGGTGTTGAATAAGTTCAACATGGACAAGGCAAAACTAGTTGCTACACTTGCTAATCACTTTTAGCTCAGCTCAAGGCAGTGTCCTACAAGAAACAAAGAAAAAGATGAGATGACATCGGTGCCATACGCCTCAGCTGTTGGCAGTCTTATGTACATGATGGTGTGCACCATGTAACGACCCATTCCGCTCAAGCGGACTGCCGATTCAAACGACAAAAGTGCAATGACCCGACCCACTTTGCTCAGCGAGAAAACTTGTTTGAAGTAAAGGATTTTCTGACTTGGCCCTTCAGGAGTTCCAGCTTAGGCTTTCAGAGGATCGTTCGGAGTATCGCTCGACCGAGGCGAATCATCGCTAAGGTGGGTGGCTACGATAAACTTATCTTTGCTTAGCCAACACACTTAAAATATGGACGATACATGCTAGTCGCTAGGTGAATACTCTCATGCATGCTAATAAAGAATACAACGCACCTAGCTAAGAAAATTATTCCAACATGTATTGCTTGTGTTAGAACATGGAAATAAAACTTTGCCTAAATACGGACCCTCGCATGATACCTTTGCCTTGTGCGACTAGACCCCGCTATGCCTCATGTAGAATGATATGTACTCTTCATAGTGCAATATTCACCTATTTACACTGCACGTCCCTAGATCATGTCGCTCGGTATATCCCTTTACGGTTTTACTCCTCGCTTTACCTTAGACCTGCGACAAACGTAAATGCTTATATTCAATATAAATGCATGCTTGCCTGCTTATATGTTAAATTGTACTTGTGGCCTCATTTCAACGCTTGTCACATAATCTATGCCACAAACAAGTAACACTATCGCGTATCGTGCATGCATCGAGTTAACCATAAGACTATCAAATAGCTCTTCTGTGCAAAATGAACCTGCAAGTATCCGGGACCATTAGGTCGCCAAGGCAGTCCCCGAACCAGGGGAATGCATCAAAGCAAGTGGAACATTGAACAAGAATTATGTCAAGCAAATCAAGTATCACAGCTCATGGAACAAATGCTCGTTCAGAACAAGAATCATGGATTATCATGTCAAGTTATGAAATTGGAAGACCAAGACTTGCGTGTCGCGGATAACTTGGAATCAAGGGGGATCTCCGGATCTTATTCCATGGACGGCCTTCGGGGCACTGGGGCTGGTCCGATCCGGATGGAACTAATATTTAATCTCACGTGCTGGACGGAATGGCTTGCGATGCCTCACGTACTTTAGTTGCAATCCCATCCTCGCTCAAGACTATAATTCATCCTTTACGGCTATGCCAGCAATTCACGTTCATATAGATAAGTTATCCTCGCTTAGCGGCAATCCGCGTACGAGTCATTACATCGCATCCAGTAATTGGAAACACCTGAACGGATATGAATATAACACCCTTGTACATATGGAGCACTGGAATATCTTCTGCAATACACCTAATAATCTATATAATCGTGCACCCGAAACATAACCTCGCTCACGACACTTGTGTTTGCATATGTTATTGCCTCCGAGTTCATTATATATGTATGCTCGTGCTTGAATTAACTTGGTTTGCCTTGGACAGGAAAGGACAAATGGTAAATTAGTAAGTCTCGCCGTGTTCCCTCTTATATCGCACAGCGTACTGCCATACGAGTTAGGCTTTTCATAAATGCCATAAAACTGATCCTAAGGTAAGAATAGAAAGATAACTTAATAGATGGTGCACGAAACCTATATAACGTATTTGGATTTGTCGAGCGGGCGAGTAGCCTCCCCACCAATGCATTCATGTACTAATAACCACCAGATTGCTTACAGGGTGTGGGAGAACCTCGTTCGGTGTGGATGCTGTAACACTCCGTTCCGTTCTAGCGGACTGCCGTCTCAAACGGCAAAAGTGCAACTGTCCCGACCCACTTTGCCTCAACGAGAAGCAAAGGATATCCAGACTTGTCCCTATAGGAATCCGGCTTAGGCTTCCAGAGGCTCGCTTGATGTATCGCTTTACCGAGGCGAATCATCGCTAAGGTAGGTGGCTACGGTGAACTTGTCTTTGCTTAGCCAGCACACATAAAATCTGGAATATTCATGCTAGTCGCTAGGTGAATCACCCCCTGCATGCTAATGAATCCAATGCACCTAGCTAAGGGAATAATCCCAACTCATATTGCTTATGCTAGAACATGGAAATTGAAATACTGCTTATATTCAGACCCTCGCATGCCAAGTCCCCTAACGATCTAACTCTCGGTTTACCTTCGGGCCCGAGCAAACGTGCTGATTATGTTCCTTAGAAACGCATGCTTGTCTGCTTGAATGTTGTCTTATTTTCATCCAAACCCCGGAAGACTACTAAGTAGTCGTTCCGTGCATGATTGAACCTGCAAGTATCCGGGACCGTTAGGTCACCAGGCAGCCCCGAACCAGAAGAATGCATCAAGACAAGATATTTACTGTACAGAATCAAGATTCAAGTATCCCGTGTACTCGTGTACTCGTGTACTCGTGTTCCCGTGCACTCGTGTTCTCGTGTTCTCGTGTTCTAGTGCACGCGTGTTCTCGTGTATCTCGTGATAATTGGAAGACCCCAATTTGCATGTCGCAGACTAGTTCCACGGACGGTCACCGGGGCACTGGGGCCGATCCGGTCTGGATGGAGCTCGTATGTAGTCATCGTGTTCGGGACTGGATAGCTTGCAGCACATCGTGTACTCTCGTAGCATGCTATCCTTGTCCTCGACTATGTCCAGAAATGGCTTTGCCAGCGACTTCTGTTCATATAGATAAGTCATCCTCGCTTAGCGGCTATCCGCGTGCGAGTCACTGCATCGCATCAAATGAACAACTGAACACCTGAACGATCATGTTAAAACGACCCTCGTGTTTGCATATGCTATGCCCCTGAATGTTTATACTTGCCTATGCTTGAATTAACAATGTTGCCTCAAAGTTTGCCTTGGACAGGGAAGGAGAAATGGTAAGTGGTAAGTATCTCCGTGTTTCCTCAAACATCGCACGGCGTACTGCCCGACACGTTAGGCTATTCAATATTTGCATGAAATTGATCCTAAGACAACTAGAAAGACAACTTAATAGTTGTGCACAGAACCTGTATTACGTGTTTGGATTTGTCGAACGGGCGAGTAGCTTCCCCACCAGTGCATTCAATGTACTGATAATCCACCAGTTTGTATGCAGGGTGCGGAAAAACCTCTTTCGGTGCGGATGCCTCCTTCGTGCGTGCTAAGGCATGGAGATCACTCCGAAGCAACGGTGCATCCGGAACAGAAGCACATATACAAGACATAATGTTGGAACATAGCCCGAACTCGCCTGAACATCGCCTGTACAATCATTCCACAAATGTAGCTACTTGGCACGCTTTTACTGTTTCAGAGAGAGAGGCTTGAGCGACTTGTAATCTCGGCTATGCGCCGCCTGTAACATATGTTTATATCAATAAAGAGCTTGCTTTACTTCAACTTGTGTTTCAATGCTTCCGCTATATTGTCGACTAAGTGAACCTGTTATCAAATCGCTATGCGTTTATGACTCCGCTGCACTCGAACAATCTGTGCGACTCTGTGGCTTAGAACTCTTGCCGCCAGCCAATGAACCATGGCCTTGCACGGGCGTGGATCACGCTCGTGCGGCATCACGCCCGGATGGGTCAAGCGATCGTCCCGCGGGAGCGCTGGCGAGGGTGATTTCCGCCTAGCGGGGATGGCCGATTAGCCTGCGGGAGATCGGGACGTGACATGTTGGTATCAGAGCCTGGCTTCTACGCCTTTGGACTTTGATTCGATATCTCTGTTTCGAAAGCTCGTTCGTGGGTTATGTGCATACTCTCTCTCAATGCCTCGATAGGATGTTCCAACAATAAGTCTAAATACTTTCAAAATGCGTTTTGAATGATATGATATGCTTGCTTGTCTGTTGTTGTGCTGCGAGTGGCCTTTGTGCCAACCTGTACGAACCCATGAGAGTATCGCTAGTAGCTTGTCCGATTTCACTAACTCTAAGTTTGGTTGAATACATCTATTCGAGGGACGCCTTGAACTAGTGTACCATCCAAGACTTAAAAAAAGGTGAAACTCGAGTGCTAAGACTTCGCTATCACTAAGCTGGTTGACGTGCTCACGCTAGAGGGGCCCTTCGAAAGTGCGCACGATCCAGTCTAAACGATATGCTGATTTCGACGCTTGTGCAAGTGAATAACCAAATGAACAAGTACAATGACTTGTCTAGGATTGCCTCAACCCTAGATAACTGCTTGTCCTCAGTAAGTCTCAAGGATGAGACTTTTTCTGAGTTGGGTAGGATGTAACACCCCGTTCCGTTCTAGCGGACTGCCGTCTCAAACGAAAAAAGTGCAACTGTCCCGACCCGCTTTGCCTCAACGAGAAGCAAAAGCTATCCAGACTTGTCCCTACAGGAATCCGACTTAGGCATCCAGAGGCTCGCTTGACGTATCGCTCTACCGAGGCGAATCATCGCTAAGGTGGGTGGCTACGGTGAACTTGTCTTTGCTTAGCCAGCACACATAAAATCTGGAATATTCATGCTAGTCGCTAGGTGAATCACCCCCTGTATGCTAATGAATCCAACGCACCTAGCTAAGGGAATAATCCCAACTCATATTGCTTATGCTAGAACATGGAAATTGAAATACTGCTTATATTCAGACCCTCTCATGCCAAGTCCCCTAACGATCTAACTCTCGGTTTACCTTAGGGCCCGAGCAAATGTGCTGATTATATTCCTTAGAAACGCATGCTTGTCTGCTTGAATGTTGCCTTATTTTCATCCAAACCCCGGAAGACTACTAAGTAGTCGTTTCGTGCATGATTGAACCTGCAAGTATCCGGGACCGTTAGGTCACCAGGCAGCCCCAAACCAGGGGAATGCATCAAGGCAAGATATTCACTGTACAGAATCAAGATTCAAGTATCCCGTGTACTCGTGTACTCGTGTTCCCGTGCACTCGTGTTCTCGTGTTCTAGTGCACGCGTGTTCTCGTGTATCTCGTGATAATTAGAAGACCCCAATTTGCATGTCGTGGACTAGTTCCACGGACGGACACCGGGGCACTGGGGCCGATCCGGTCCGGATGGAGCTCGTGTGTAGTCATCGTGTTCGGGACTGGGTAGCTTGCAGCGCATCGTGTACTCTCTTAGCATGCTATCCTTGTCCTCGACTACGTTCATAAATGGTTTTGCCAGCGACTTCTGTTCATATAGATAAGTCATCCTCGCTTAGCGGCTATCCGCGTGCGAGTCACTGCATCGCATCAAATGAACAACTGAACACCTAAACGATCATGTTAAAATGACCCTCGTGTTTGCATATGCTATGCCCCTGAATGTTTATACTTGCCCGTGCTTGAATTAACAATGTTGACTCAAAGTTTGCCTTGGACAGAGAAGGAGAAATGGTAAGTGGTAAGTATCGCCGTGTTTCCTCAAACATCGCACGGCGCACTGCCCGACATGTTAGGCTATTCAATATTTGCATGAAACTGATCCTAAGGCAACTAGAAAGACAACTTAATAGTTGTGCACAGAACCTGTATTACGTGTTTAGATTTGTCGAGCGGGCGAGTAGCTTCCCCACCAGTGCATTCAATGTACTGATAATCCACCAGTTTGTATGCAGGGTGCGGGAGAACCTCGTTCGGTGCGGATGCCTCCTTCGTGCGTGCTAAGGCGTGGAGATCACTCTGAAGCAACGGTGCGTCCGGAACAGAAGCACATATACAAGACATAATGTTGGAACATAGCCCGAACTCGCCTGAACATCGCCTGTACAATCATTCCACAATTGTAGCCAATTGATAAGCTTTTACTGTTTCAGAGAGAGAGGCTTGAGCGACTTGTAATCTCAACTATGCGCCGCCTATAACACATGTTTATATCAATAAAGAGCTTGCTTTACTTCAACTTGTGTTTCAATGCTTCCGCTATATTGTCGACTAAGTGAACCTGTTATCAAATCGCTATGCATTTATGACTCCGCTGCACTCGGACAATCTGTGCGACTCTGTGGCTTAGAACTCTTGTCGCCAGCCAATGAATCATGGCCTTGCACGGGCGTGGATCACGCTCGTGCGGCGTCACGCCCGGATGGGTCAAGCGATCGTCCCGCGGAAGCGCTGGCGAGGGTGATTCCCGCCTAGCGGGGATGGCCGATTAGCCTGCGGGAGATTGGGGCGTGACAGATGCCTCATTCGTGCGTGCTAAGGCGTGGAGTTCACTCTGAAGCCTTGGAGCATTGCATCCGAAACTGAAGTACATATACATGACATAATATTGGAACATCGCCTATCTATCATTCCATAAATATAGCCACTTGGCACGCTTTTACTGTTTCAGAGAGAGAGACTTGAGCGATTTATAATCTCGGCCAAGCGCCGCCAGTAACATTTGTTCAATATCAATAAAGAGTTTGCTTTACTTATATACTTATGTTATTCAATAATTCCACTATTGACGACTCTGTGAACTTGTTACCAATCGTCTATGAGTTTATTATTCCGCTGCACTCGGACAACCTGTGCGACTCTGTGGTTTAGACCTCTTACCGCCTGTTCATATCATGGCCTTGCATGGGCATGGCTTACGCTCGTGCGATATCACGTCCATATGGGCTTAGAGATCGTCCCGCGGGAGCGCTGTCACGGTGATTCGTGCCCAGCAGGGACGACCGATTAGCCTGCGGGAGATCGGGGCATGATATGTTGGTATCAGAGCATGGCTTTACGCCTTTGGACTTCGTTTTAATTTTCTTAGTTTTGAAAGCTCGTTCGTGGGCTATTAGCATACGCTCTCTCTCGTTGACTCGATCGGAATGTTCCAAACAATGAGTCTAAATAATTTTAAAAAGTGTATGTGAATGATATGATTGCTTGTACAAAATTATGACACGAAGGCCTTTGTGCCGACCTGTGCTAGACTTGTGGGAATAGACTCATGCTAGAAATTGCAAGTTATGTGCAAACTCGAATACCTATACGTGATTACCGAACTGGTTAGTGTGCGGAATAGAATATCTCCCGAACGGTTAGCTATGCACACAGCCTTTAGGCTAAGTTATGTAGAGTATCGTGCGCCAAGATCCTTTGGTGTAAGCTAAGTTGCAAACGAGAATGTGATATCGTTCAGATAAGAAACAAGTCAGACTTACAATTGCAACCGATATAAACATTATCAAATGTATCGCTTAGGCGAATATAGAGAATGGTACTTGGATTTTAGGAAATAGTTCGAACGGTATTTCGTGTTGGAAGATACAAATCAAATATGGTTTACTTGGATGAATATCAACAAAAATATATACGAGACTAAGATTTTACTAGACGATGCTTAATTATCGTGCATGAATTCTAAGGAACGACTTGGTGAATATACTAGCGATTAATGCGAACATCGATTGAGGATTTGATTGGGTGACTCAATTTTGAGTGGTATATTGATCATTTAGAAATGTACAAACGGATTCATAGGTCTCATACAATAGTTAGATTGAACAAATTTGAGAATGTCTTAAACAAATGATAAGACTTATATCGATTAGGGATTCAAGGAAAGAAAATCGATATCTCGGTTAAGGAAACTTCTTGGAAACTTGGAGTATCGTGCAAGTGATTTTGGATTGAAATAAACGGATTGAACTTGAATACAATATCACTTGAATAAAAGTTAGTCGAGAATAAATATTGTAGTTCGATGAAAGAGATAAGCGATAATGGATTTGACTTGGAGTTTGGAAGAACGATCTTGAAATCTAGTTCAAAAAGATAACCTTCGAAATTAGTCCCAGCGAGAACGATTATCCTGCGGGAGCGTCGGCGTGGTGATTTCATGTACGCCGGGGATGATCGAACTCACGGGAGCATGTTCGATGATTATTCCAAACGAACTCGATGAATAAAATGTATCAAAAAAGGATAGACTTTGGCTTGGATATTTGAACTTAGTTGCTTGAGGAATGCCAGAAGTAGACTACGGATTTACCGAACGGTAACGTTGAAGTTGGATGATTTTGCTAGACGAATTATAATTACTGCATGAACGGAGGTGACTTGATAGATTTTATATATAACTTGGATGAAGCAAGGTAAAATATTAAGGTGATTCGATCGTTTCAATAAAAACCATATTGTTCGACGTTCTTGTCTTATGCGAGCGTAACTCTATGCTCGTACATACGTCACGTCCGGATTAGGACAATTATCCAGCGGCAGCGTTGGCGTGGTGATCTCGCGTCCAACGAGGATGATCGAACTTGCGGGAGACCGGAGCGTGATAACTGATGGATCGTCTTGACTTTTGGTTCAACGCGATAAGACGAATTTGGAAATACAAGTGAATCGGAAATATTTCATGGATAAGTTAGCCTAAAACCTGGAGTAAATCACGCTTGATGGTTTTGTGAACAGATACATGAATCATGTTGGACGACTTAGAGTTATAAACAAAGATTTATAATTAAATCATGGCTTGGTGGTCTAGACTTGGTATGGATGGGGATTCTATCAAAACATATTTGGATAGATAGACTATGTAAATCACTAAGTTTGTCCTACAACTTGGATATATCGTGGATTTGACTGAACGAATTCGACCCCTGTATAAACGAATGTGCTAATGAGAGTAGGATGATCCGTGCTCGATGTTAGAAATCTGAGTAAAACGAGCTTGGGTAGAATATTTTATGCAAATGAACAATAATTTGACATTAAGAATTGGGGCGAGCATCGTACGACAAATTTGCATGATGAATCATGTGCTTGAACTTGTACCCATGTCCTTGTGAGCTGACCTAGTAATTAGGCAGACGACCCTGTACCGAGTAAAAAAAATCTGTGTGACAAACTTTAGCATATTGCTTGAACAAAGTTATAGAACTGGGACAACAAGACTTAGAGTTAGACTGGCAACGGTAGCGTGTGCTATGTTTGACCCAAACGGATGGACGCTAGTCGGTTGAATCGGATAGATCATGCTTAACGGTTATGCAAATCTTGAATTGAGTTGGAAGAAAATGACTTAAAATTTGATTGACCATGTCGAAAGTATCCTTGTGATTCATAAAACGAGACCCTTGATATTGTCGCAAGTAGCTTGTCCGATTTTACTATCTCTAAGTTTGGTTGAATGCATATATTTGAGGGACGTCTTGAATGTGTGCACGATCCAAGACTCAATGATATGTGAAATTCGAGTGCTAAGACTTCGCTATCACTAAGTTGGTTGGCGTGTATATGTTTGAGGTGCACTTTGAATATGTGCACGATCCAGACTCGTAATATGCTGATATCGAATGCTAGTGCAAGTGAATATTCACATGGACAAGTATAATAACTTGTATAAGTTTGCCTCAGCCTTAGATCGTTATTCACGATGGATTATAATATATCTTGCATTATGCGATAAATGTGCCGCGCTAAGGCGCAATAGAGACTGATTCAGAACTTGGATTGAATGATAGAGTCATTCAATAAGACCGACCCAGTATACACGCAACACGGTATAAGGAACGAGTATGAAATTGTGTTCAAACAGATCTAGTGGTACCGATTGCTACGCTTGGGATAGATTCGATAATGTGATAGAATGGCATGCGCTCAGGAAGTCTCGAAGACGAGAATTTTTATGAGTGGTGTATAATGTAATGACCTGTTCTGCTCAAGCGGACTGCCGATTCAAACGGTAAAAGTGCAATGACCCAACCCACTTTGCTCAGCGAAAAAACTCATTTGAGTCAAAGGATTTTCCGACTTGGCCCTTCAGGAGTTCCGGCTTAGACTTTCAGAGGCTCGCTCGGAGTATTGCTCGACCGAGGCGAATCAACGCTGAGGTGGGTGGCTACGATGAGCTTGTCTTTGCTTAGCCAGCACACTTAAAATATGGATGATACATTCTAGTCTCTAGGTGAATCACCCCCTTACATTCTAATAAAGAATACAATGCACCTAGCTAAAGAAACAATCCCAACATGTATTGCTTGTGTTAGAACATGAAAATGAAACTTTGCTTAAATACGGACCCTCGCATGCTACCTTTGCCTTGGGCAACTAGACCCCGCTATGCCTCAAGTAGAATGATATGTACTCTTTATAGTGCACTATTCACCTGTTTACACTGCACGTCCCTAGATCATGTCGCTTGGTATGTCCCTTTATGATTTTACTCCTCGCTTTACCTTAGACCCGCGACAAACGTAAATCCTTATATTCAATATAAATGCATGCTTGCCTGCTTATATATTAAATTTTACTTGTGGCCTCATTTCAACGCTTGCCATATAATCTATGCCACAAACAAGTAATACTATTGTGTATCGTGCATGCATCAAGTTAACCAGAAGAATATCAAATAGCTCTTTTGTGCAAAATGAACCTGTAAGTATCCGAGACTGTTAGGTCGCCAAGGCAGTCCCCGAACTAGGGGAATACATCAAGGCAAGTGGAACACTGAACGAGAATTATGTTAAGTTTATATCTGAATGAGAATCAGGTCAAGCAAATCAAGTATCACAGCTCGTGGAGCAAATGCTCGTTCAGAACAAGAATCATGGATTATCATGTCAAGTTATAAAATTGGAAGTCCAAGACTTGCGTGTCGCGGACAACTTGGAATCAAGGGGGATCTCCGGATCTCATTCCACGGACGGTCTCCGGGGCACTGGGACTGGTCTGATTCGGATGAAACTAACATTTAGTCTCACGTGCTGGACGGGATGGGTTGTGGCGCCTTACGTACTTTAGTTGCAATCATATCCTCGTTCAAGACTATAACTCATCCTTTATGGCTATGCCAGTGACTCATGTTCATATAGATAAGTCATCATCGCTTAGCGGTAACCCGTGTGCGAGTTATTACATCGCATCCAGTAATCAAAAATACCTGAACAGATATGAATATAATACCCTTGTACATATGGAGCACTGGAACATCTTCTGCAACACACCTAATAATCCGTGTAATCGTTTACCCAAAACATAACCTCGCTCATGACACTTGTGTTTGCATATGCTATTGTCCTTGAATTCATTATATATATATATATATATATATACGCTCATGATTGAATTAACTTGGTTTGCCTTGGACAGGGAAGGACAAATGGTAAGTTGGTAAATCTCGTCGTGTTCTCTCTTATATCGTACGGCGCACTGCCACACGAGTTAGACTTTTTATAAATGCCATAAAACTGATCCTAAGGTAAGAATAGAAATATAATTTAATAGATGGTGCACGGAACCTATATAACGTGTTTGGATTTGTCGAGCGGGCGAGTAGCCTCTCCATCGATGCATTCATGTACTGATAACCCACCAGATTGCTTGTAGGGTATAGGAGAACCCCGTTCGGTGTGGATGCCTCCTTCGTGCGTGCTAAGGCATAGAGTTCACTCTGAATCCTTAGAGCGTTGCGTTCGGGACTTAAGCACATATACATGACATAATATTGGAATATCGCATATGTATCATTCCATAAATGTAGCTACTTGGCATGCTTTTACTGTTTCAGAGAGAGAGACTTGAGCGATTTGTAATCTCGGCCAAGCACCGCCTGTAATAATTGCTCAATATCAATAAAGAGTTTACTTTACTTCTATACTTGTGTTATTCAATGCTTTCACTATTGACGACTCTATGAACTTGTTATCAATCGCCTATGCGTTTATTATTTCGCTACACTCGGACAACCTGTGCGACTCTGTGGCTTAGACCTCTTACCGCATGTTCATATCACGACCTTGCATGGGCGTGGCTTACGCTCATGCGGTATCACGTCCAGATAGGCCTAGCAATCGTCCCGCGGGAGCGCTGGCGCGGTGATTCGTGCCCAGTAGGGACGGCCGATTAGCCTATGGGAGATCGGGGCATGACACACCAGACCTGACATGGCACATGCAGTTGGTGTCGTCAGCAGATTCTTATCCAATCCGGGTAAAGAGCATTGGAAAGCAGTGAAGTAGATTTTGAGATACCTCAGAGGTACTTCCAAAATGAGATTGTGCTTTGGAAATGACAAGCCTGTATTGATTGGGTACACAAATGCAGATATGGCTGGAGATTTGACTCCAGAAAATCTACTTCAGGATATTTAGTTACTCTTTCAGGCGGAGTTGTGTCTTGGTAGTCAAAGTTACAGAAGTGTGTTTCTCTGTCGACTACAGAAGTAGAATATATCACAGCTACAGAAGCATGCAATGAACTACTGTGGATGAAAAAATTTCTATAGCAGTTAGGTCAAAAAAACAAGCATATGTTCTTTATTGTGATAGCCAGAGTGTTATCCATTTGAGCAAGAATTCGAGTTTTCACTCAAGGTCAAAGCATATTGACATGAGATATCATTGGATTCGTAACGTGGTAGAATCCAAGCAACTTTAGATCGAGAAGATCCATACCAATGACAATGGCTCAGACATTATGACTAAGTCTTTACCGAAAGACAAGCACATCTTTTGTAGAAGTGCAGTTGGTATGAAAAAATCTTCCACTTAAGTCAGGAAGGGGAAAATTATTGGGTGATCCCTCCTTAATTAGAGAGAGGGTTTGATGTTCCCAAGGTTTATTCACCTTGGAGAAAGTCTAATGACTTTTGGAGTTCCCAAGCTTAATGAACCTTGGATGAAACGAATCTTGGAGAAGAGGGTTCATTCCCTTATGGCTATATAAGGAGATATTTGGGAGATGTTTGGTTAATCCTCCCTTGTAATCTTGGTGCTAGAAGTGGTGGTGCTCCTGGTGCTCCTTGCTTGCGGTATTCTTCTGGGCGGTGCTTCTACCTTGAGTGCTTATTCACCAAAGTGTGGCCATACTTTTGTATAAGAGTTTGTGAGCCTCTTGAGTGTATCCAATAGAGAGTTTGTAATTTGTAATCCCACTATTCTTAGTGGACAAAGAAAGTAAAGAATTATAATTGTCCGAGGTCGTAGACACATTGCCGAACCTCGTTAATTCTTTTGTGTTTTGTTTTACTCACTTGTCAATCCATAGCTTTCAGAAGCTTGATTGTAAGATATTGCTTACGCATTTTGTGTGTGAAAGACATCTCCATCCACAACAAATATTGGGAGTCTTTTACAGTCAATTCGACAAAGAAAATTGAACAAAAAAGACCAATCAAAAAAAGTTTAAAAGTATTAGTAAAGTTGTATAAGCATGTAAAAGAAGAAAATGTATCTATCACATGTAAACCAATTGGTAAGGGTGACACCTATTTCATTTAATTTTACTACTACTTAAAATTATGCCTAAATGTATTAAATATATTTTCTAAAATATTAATAATTTATTAATAATTATTTGTTTTTTGATACAAAAAAATATGATACTTCCATCTGAAACCGTCGATACTATCGATACCGCCGATTCCGATACTCATAGGAATGGTCCGATATCGATTTCGACACCGAACCTTGATAAATACAAGATGTGTAGCTTACATGATACACATAACATAAAACAAAAAATATATGTTGAGCTGTCTTACCTTTATTGGACAGTTTTAGAGTCTTGAAGGTTTATCAAGTCATGATATATATAAAATCAAGTAACACTTTCGTCTGGTGGTCTAACTTGGCAAACAGATGTACATCACTGCATTGGTCACTTAGCCAACAAAGGGATGTGAGCAGGGATCAGCACCAGATTGGCTCCACATGCACATTTGTCACGCCCCAGTCCCAAAATATGTAGGACAAGAAACACGTAAGTATGCCAGCCGTATATATATGGCAACTCCAATATATGGATACCATAATACATACTTACGATGTAATATGAATATTAACTCACATGTGGTATATATATAGTCACAAGTCACAGAAATACTAATCTCATCCACACAAAAAGTCATAGAAAAGAAATAACTAAACTAGAATAATGAGTCTGAATAATCCAAAATAATAGTCGGGTGGAGACAAATCCACTACCAATGACTATACCAATACTAAAATGAGAGAGGGATATAAAATCTCCAATACAAAATAAGGTGATGATAGAAGTGTATCAGCGAAGGGATCCCTCGCTAGAGATAATTACTGATGCTCAGAAGGTAAGACCTCCTCGGAAGAGATAAGTAGTAAGTCATTGTCACCACCCCATTTTCAGAGCCGGGTATTTTTTTTATTTTAATTTAGTTAATTGTTTATTATTTATAATTAATTGTATTTATATTTAATTAATGATTGTATTATTTTTTATATTGATTATTTTAGAATTTTGGCTAGCTTGGACCTATGTCAGACCCTAGTGGACCCATGTCCGACCCAGCCCACACCCTTGTGAGACTTATTTTAGGTTTTAGAATATTTATTATATTTTTAGAAGGTTAGTGGGAGAGATTTGGAGCTAGTTTGAGTGCTTTTGGAACCCGGAACCCGAAACCAAGTCAAGTAGGAGCGTTTTGGAAAATTGGAAACTTGTAAACCCCTTTATTATTGCTTTGGCCGGTTCCCCAACCCCATTCCACCGGTGGAACAGCAGGAGCAGCCCTCCCCACTGTCACGCCCCGATCTCCCGCAGGCAATCGGCCGTTCCCGCTAGGCGGGAATCACCCTCGCCAGCGCTCCCGCGGAACGATCGCTTAACCCATCCGGGCGTGATGCCGCACGAGCGTGAGCCACGCCCGTGCAAGGCCATGGTTCATTGGCTGGCGGTTAGAGTTCTAAGCCACAGAGTCGCACAGATTGTCCGAGTGCAGCGGAGTCATGAACGCATAGGCGATCGGTAACAGGTTCACTGAGTTGACAAATATAGCGGAAGCATGGAAACACAAGTAAAGTAATCTCTTTATTGATATGAACAAGTATTACAGGCGGCGTATAGCCGAGATTACAAGTCGCTCAAGCCTCTCTCTCTGAAACAGTAAAAGCGTGCCAAGTGGCTACACCTGTGGAATGAATGTACAGGCGATGGTCAGGCGATGTTCACAACTTATGTCTTGTATAAGCGCTTCAGTCCCGGACGCACCGTTGCAAGGCTTTAGAGGGAACTTCGGCCTTAGCACGTACGAAGGAGGCGTCCGCACCGCACGAGGTTCTCCCGCACCCTGCATATCAAACTGGTGGATTATCAGTACATTGAATGCACTGGTGGGGAAGCTACTCGCCCGTTCGACAAATCCAAACACGTAATACAGGTTTCGTGCACAACTATTAAGTTATCTTTCTAGTTGCCTTAGGATCAGTTTCATGCAGATATTGAACAGCTTAACGTGTCGGGCAGTGTGCCGTACGATGTTAGAGGAAACACGGCGAGACTTACCAACTTACCATCTCCTTCCCTGTCCAAGGCAAACATTGAGGCAAACAGTATAAATTCGAGCAGAGGCATGTATAAACATTCAGGAGGCAAGCATATGCAAACAGGAGGGTTCTTATAACATGATCGTTCAGGTGTTAAGTTGTTCTTGATGCGATGCAGTGACTCGCACGCGGATAGCCGCTAAGCGAGGATGACTTATCTATATGAACATGAGTCGCTGGCATAGCCATAAAGGACCAGTTATAGTCTTGAACAAGGAAGGAAAGCAACAAAGATGCAGTGGTGGTTGCAGACCATCCTATCCAGATGCAGTAGACTATCGTGCAGTTCGTTATAGTCTTGAACGAGGATGGAAAGCAACAAAGATGCAGTGGTGGTTGCAGACCATCCTGTCCAGATGCAGTAGACTATCGTGCAGTTCCATCCGGATCGGAACGGTCCCAGTGCCCCAGTGACCGCCCATGGAACTATACCTCGTTTTCGAGTTGTCCGCGACATGCAGGTCAGGGTCTCGGTCTGGTACAGGAACAAGTTCGATGCAGTATATGTATATATTGAACAAGTCCGGTATGGAACAAGTTCGATGCAGTATATATACAGAACTTGTTGAGGCAGGATTCAGTGATTCAGTAGGGCTTGCCAGGCCAGTTGATTCAGTAGTTTGCTCATGAGCTGTGATTCAGTGATTGATTCAGTCAGGGTACAAATTCTCTGGTTCGGGAATTGCCTTGGTGACCTAACGGTCCCGAATACTTGCAGGTTCGTTCAGGCACGGAATGACTACGTAGTAGTCTTCCGGGGTTTTTATGAAAACACGGTAACATTCAAGCAGACAAGCATGCGTTTCTAAGGAACATAGACAGGCACGTTGCTCGGACCCGAAGGTAAGCCGAGAAGTGAAACCGTTAAAGGACTTAGCATGCGAGGGTCTGAATATAAGCAGTATTTCCATTTTCCATGTTCTAGCAAGCAATACAAGTTAGGATTATTCCCTTAGCTAGGTGCGTTAGATTTATTAGCATGCAGGGGTGATTCACCTAGCGACTAGCATGAATATTCCAGATTTTATGTGTGCTGGCTAAGCAAAGACAAGTTCACCGTAGCCACCCACCTTAGCGATGATTCGCCTCGGTAGAGCGATACGTCTGAGCGAGCCTCTGAAAGTCCAAGCCGGATTCCTGTAGGGACAAGTCTGGATATCCTTTGCTTCTTGATCAAGGCAAAGCGGGTCGGGACAGTTGCACTATTGCCGTTTGAGACGGCAGTCCGCTAGAACGGAACGGGGTGTTACATCCTACCCAACTCAGAAAAAGTCTCGTCCTCGAGACTTACTGAGGACAAGCAGTAATCTAGGGTTGAGGCAATCCTAGACAAGTCGTTTGTACTTGTTCATTTGGATCTTCACTTGCACAAGCGTCGAAATCATCATATCGCTTAGACTGGATCGTGCGCACCTTCGACATGCATTTCTAGTGTGAATACGTCAACCAGCTCAGTGATAGCGAAGTCTTAGCACTCGAGTTTTACCTTTTTCCTAAGTCTTGGATGGTGCACTAGTTCAAGGCGTCCCTCGAATAGATGCATTCAACCAAACTTAGGGTTAGTGAAAATCGGACAAGCTACTAGCGATACTCTCAAGGGTTCGCACAGGTTGGCTCAAAGGCCACTCGCAGCATACAACCAGACAAGCAAGCATAACATTCAAAACGCATTTTGAAAGTATTTAGACTTATTGTTGGAACATCCCATCGAGGCATTGAGAGAGAGCGTGCACATAACCCACGAACGAGCTTTCGAAACAGAGATATCGAATCGAAGTCCAAAGGCGTAGAAGCCAGGCTCTGATACCAACATGTCACGCCCCGATCTCCCGCAGGCAATCGGCCGTTCCCGCTAGGCGGGAATCACCCTCGCCAGCGCTCCCGCGGAACGATCGCTTAACCCATCTGGGCGTGATGCCGCACGAGCGTGAGCCACGCCCGTGCAAGGCCATGGTTCATTGGCTGGCGGTTAGAGTTCTAAGCCACAGAGTCGCACAGATTGTCCGAGTGCAGCGGAGTCATGAACGCATAGGCGATCGGTAACAGGTTCACTGAGTTGACAAATATAGCGGAAGCATGGAAACACAAGTAAAGTAATCTCTTTATTGATATGAACAAGTATTACAGGCGGCGTATAGCCGAGATTACAAGTCGCTCAAGCCTCTCTCTCTGAAACAGTAAAAGCGTGCCAAGTGGTTACAACTGTGGAATGAATGTACAGGCGATGGTCAGGCGATGTTCACAACTTATGTCTTGTATAAGCGCTTCAGTCCCGGACGCACCGTTGCAAGGCTTCAGAGGGAACTCCGGCCTTAGCACGTACGAAGGAGGCGTCCGCACCGCACGAGGTTCTCCCGCACCCTGCATATCAAACTGGTGGATTATCAGTACATTGAATGCACTGGTGGGGAAGCTACTCGCCCGCTCGACAAATCCAAACACGTAATACAGGTTCCGTGCACAACTATTAAGTTGTCTTTCTAGTTGCCTTAGGATCAGTTTCATGCAGATATTGAACAGCTTAACGTGTCGGGCAGTGTGCCGTACGATGTTAGAGGAAACACGGCGAGACTTACCAACTTACCATCTCCTTCCCTGTCCAAGGCAAACATTGAGGCAAACAGTATAAATTCGAGCAGAGGCATATATAAACATTCAGGAGGCAAGCATATGCAAACAGGAGGGTTCTTATAACATGATCGTTCAGGTGTTAAGTTGTTCTTGATGCGATGCAGTGACTCGCACGCGGATAGCCGCTAAGCGAGGATGACTTATCTATATGAACATGAGTCGCTGGCATAGCCATAAAGGACCAGTTATAGTCTTGAACAAGGAAGGAAAGCAACAAAGATGCAGTGGTGGTTGCAGACCATCCTGTCCAGATGCAGTAGACTATCGTGCAGTTCGTTATAGTCTTGAACGAGGATGGAAAGCAACAAAGATGCAGTGGTAGTTGCAGACCATCCTGTCCAGATGTAGTAGACTATCGTGCAGTTCCATCCGGATCGGAACGGTCCCAGTGCCCCGGTGACCGCCCGTGGAACTATACCTCATTTTCGAGTTGTCCGCGACATGCAGGTCAGGGTCTCGGTCTGGTACAGGAACAAGTTCGATGCAGTATATGTATATATTGAACAAGTCCGGTATGGAACAAGTTCGATGCAGTATATATACAGAACTTGTTGAGGCAGGATTCAGTGATTCAGTAGGGCTTGCCAGGCCAGTTGATTCAGTAGTTTGCTCATGAGCTGTGATTCAGTGATTGATTCAGTCAGGGTACAAATTCTCTGGTTCGGGAATTGCCTTGGTGACCTAACGGTCCCGAATACTTGCAGGTTCGTTCAGGTACGGAATGACTACGTAGTAGTCTTCCGGGGTTTTTATGAAAACACGGTAACATTCAAGCAGACAAGCATGCGTTTCTAAGGAACATAGACAGGCACGTTGCTCGGACCCGAAGGTAAGCCGAGAAGTGAAACCGTTAAAGGACTTAGCATGCGAGGGTCTGAATATAAGCAGTATTTCCATTTTCCATGTTCTAGCAAGCAATACAAGTTGGGATTATTCCCTTAGCTAGGTGCGTTGGATTTATTAGCATGCAGGGGTGATTCACCTAGCGACTAGCATGAATATTCCAGATTTTATGTGTGCTGGCTAAGCAAAGACAAGTTCACCGTAGCCACCACCTTAGCGATGATTCGCCTCGGTAGAGCGATACGTCTGAGCGAGCCTCTGAAAGTCCAAGCCGGATTCCTGTAGGGACAAGTCTGGATATCCTTTGCTTCTTGATCAAGGCAAAGCGGGTCGGGACAGTTGCACTATTGCCGTTTGAGACGGCAGTCCGCTAGAACGAAACGGGGTGTTACACCCACCCCATTCACTTCTTCTTCTTCTTCTTCACTTCTTCTTCTTCTTCTCCATTCTCCACTCTTTCTTCTTCCTTTCTCCTTCCCACTTCAAGTAAGTCTTTCTTTCTTCTCTTTTTTCTTCCATTTCTTATATTTGTATAAACCCTATCCTACATTCTTCCCCAACCTAGGTAGATAGAGCCTAGATTTGGTGTTGGAGCTTGGATTGGGAGCTTGGAAGCTAGTTGTGGTGGATTTGGAACATTTTGGAGATTTTGGCTTGGGATTCCAACTCCCAAGAGGTAAACCCTAATTTTCCCCTTGTAATTATTTTTATGTAGTGTAATTAATAGTTTAAAACCTTCCTAGACCCTTAGGCTACCCGTGGGAGGAAGTTGGAACTAGTTTGGTTGGGTTTAGAGACTTTAACACTAAATTTTGTGTCAATTTCGGGTGAAATCCGAATTTGGCCCAATTTGGGTGATGTCCTAGGTTAGACGGACCTAGGTAGACATTTTCGGGTGTCTTGAGGATGAGTGCGTATCTCCGTTTGGGCACGGGAAGCCGTGTTGCGGAGAAACGGGCGTTCGGGCAAATTTGGGGCTTTTCGTCGTCGCCGATTCTAAGTACGTGCGCATTTTCGCCACGGACCTAGAATCGACGCGGTAGCATTTTTCTAGGATTTAGACACCGTCTAGAACGCGTGGGTAAATTTTGGGCCGATTCCGAGTTCGTTTGGTGTGCGTTTCAGGAGGTTTTCCGAACCGCGCACCGCGTGTTCGTCGAAATGACCGAACGGCCATTTCGACTTGGTTTTCTTGTTTCGGGCTTGTGTGCGCGTTAGGTTAGTATTGGGAAGTGTGTGCTAGAATTCTCGGGCTATATTTTATATATTTATAGGTGTTTGTGCGTGTCGGGGTCGTTGGACGCGCGTTGGTGGGGTGTTGTGAACGTTGTGCGTTGTGGTGTTGTGTATATATATATGTATATATATTTGTGTGTGCTTCTATATATATATTTTTTCTATTTATATGTGTGTTTTTATGTGTTTGTGAGTGTGTTAGTGGATGCTTGTATGAGTGTGTTAGTGAGTGCTTGTGTGAGGGTGTTGGTGCTAGTGTATGTGTTTAGGTGAGTGTGTGTGTGAGTGAGTGTTTAGATATAGATATATATATATGTATATGAGTTTGAGTTTGTGTGTATATATGTATATATATTTATATATATATGTAGGAGTGTTTGTGTGTGTGGTTGTGTATTTGTGAGAGTGTGTGCTAGTGTGTGTGAGAGTGTGTGTGTGTGAGGGTGTGCGAGTGTGAGTGAGGATATATAGATATATATATATATGTTTGAGTGTGTGAGTGTGTAAATGTATAGATATATATGTGTGTATATATATATAGATATATGGGTGTTTATATATATATAGATATATGTATATAATTATGTGTGTGTGTGTGTGTTGATATGTGTTTGAGTGTTAGATATATATAAGTTAGTGTGTATATATATATATATCTATAGGGTTATATATATGTATATATATATATGTATATATATAGTGATATATATATGTGTGTGTATGTATATAGGTGTGTGTGTGTGTGTGTTTGAGAGAGGGGGGGTGCCCAGCCAGCTGGGACAGCAGCAGCTGCAGCAGCTGCTAGGCAGCAGCATAAGGCAGCAGCTGCAGCAGCATTTCAGCCAAGCAGCAACAGTTTCTAGGGGATAGCAGCCGCAGTGTTCAGCGAGGCTTGGGTAGTTAACTAGGTAGTAGCGAGGGTGAGTGAGATAATAGAGAGATAGATTGATAGAAAGATAGTTAGATAGATAGATATATAGATATATAGGTAGATAGTTAAATAGATTGATAGATAGACGTATAAATAGATAGGTATCTAGTTAGATAGTTAGTTAAATATATAGATAGATATATATATCTAGATAGATATCTAGGTATATAAATAGATGTATATAGATAGATATATGGATAGATAGATAGATAGATAGATAGTTTGATGGATTTATAGATAGATATATAGATAGGTATAAGATAGATAAATAGATATCTCTAGATAGGTAAATAGATATATAGATACATAGTTAGATAAATAGATAGATAGATGCCTAGATATAAATAGATAAATAGATAACTAGGTAGATAGGTAGATGGATAGATAGCTAGATTGATAAATAGATATATAAGTAGATAGATAGGTAAATAGATAGATAGATAATCACCTAGATATGTTAGATAGATAGATAGATATTAGATAGTTAGATAGATAGATTGATAGATAGCTAAATATTAGATAGATAGTTAGATATCTATATCTATATGCATAGATATATATATATATAGATATATACATAGCTAGATAAATAGTTAGATATCTAGGTATAGATATATATATTTGAGGGTAAGGCAAGGTAAGGTAAGGTATTGGGTATAGATATATATGTATATGCCTATATGTATTAGATATCAATATTTTAGCCTAGATTATAGCTAGATATATATATGTTTATGCATAGTTAGCTAGCTAGAGGGGTAGTCGGGTTGAGTTTAGAGCGGTATCTCAATACCTTGAGATACCGAGGTATCTTAATACCTTAAGATAACCAAGGTATTGGGTTTCGAGCGGGGTTTTTGAGCAATAGCCTAGGAATAGTATTGGAGTGATTTTTATATGCTTATGTGTATATATTTACGCGTGCTAGTATAGGTTTTAGCGGGTTTAGGCGGGGTATATAGCCTAGGTTGAGGTATCGGATACCGAGGGTATCCCGGTATCTCAAGGAGGCGAGTTTGAGAGTTTTCTAGCTTAATGAGCTCGGTTTGACCTAGAATTTTAGGAGCACCCTAGTTTGACCCAGACTTGACCGTAGTTGACTCGGTTAACCGCCAAAGTCAACTTTTGACCTAGTTTTGACCCAGAGTTGACTTTTTGGACCCAGAGTTGACTTTTGACCCAGATTTCACCGGTTTGACCCGTTTGACCTAGAACGACCCTAGAAGCCTATTTTTAGTTATTTTATATCTGTTTAACTCATTAGAACCCTGTTTAACCTTGTTTTTCGCATTAGGTCCTTGCGATACCAGTTCGGATCGCCAGTTGCTCAGGACGTCAGGCGAGTACATTCTTTGATAGTTTTCATTATCTGATGATTATTATAATTCAGCTTCTAGTATAGTATCATATGATTATTCTGGCACAACACGGGACACTGACTGATATTTCTGGATTCATTTACTTACGACACGTACATTTCATGTTTCTGGCCCCTATTCTGGAATTACTACTGGCATCACCTACAGGCATCACTCATGTTCAGGCTGGACTCATCTTGATTTACGTGTCGGGTCTTGGATCCACTTGTATTAGTCGGGACGGGAAAATACTCGAGTAGACATGTAAACATTCCCATCTGGAATCATCAGGAATCACTCCCTCTGGTCTAATATGGAATGATAGCAGCCGCGCACCCAGTGCGCAGTGAGCCGTACTTACCTCTAGCCGTTTATATGTCGAAACAAGTATTTCAAAGACACCGAGTTCATTCTTTATAGTCTGGACTCACTTGCATTTCTTGCTGGCCTCACTTACATATTTCTGGACTTGACTCACTACATGTATTTCATGCTGGACTCACTACACGTTCATGTGCACGGACTTGATCTTAAATTAGATTTCCTGTATCTTGTAGTTATTACTATCTTGCTCTGATATCCATGCATCTTTACCTTTATGCACCAGTGACTTATATATTTCTTATTTCATACTTGCTTCATTCTTCTTGCTACTTGCTATAACTGTTTTATAGTTTTTATCATTTAAATGGAACTGCTGTTAGAGATGTACTTGCTCCAGTCTTGACTGGACATATTTTTCAGAGTATCCGGAGGATTGGTGTCCGACGTTTTATGAACCTGAGCCTGTCGATGGTGCAGACAGGGACCCTCTAGTTTAGGGGTAATTTCCGGGTTGGTAGCCGGGATCACTAAGACCTTGTTATTATTTTTATTAGCTTTAGCACCGGATTTGTCTCCGGTTTTGGATTGAGACCTTGTTTGTATATTATTTTGGATATTGTTGTATTATTATTTGATGTTGTAGTTGTTGTAGTAGTTGTTGGTTAGACTTTATAGTTGTTAGACTTCTTTGTCATCTTATCGTGCTTAGATTCGTGATTGAGTATATTGTGGTTATCATTATGATATTGCTCCTCCGTTTGGAGTTGAGATCTTTACAGGATTATATATTGATTGCGTGGTTGCCCTCCTTTTGGAGAGGTCATGGCAAATTTTTTTGTGAGTTATCTAGATAGTGACCTAGACAGCGTTCTACCGCCTATGCTGCAGCGTAGGCTGGACGTACCCACGACTCATGCCCGATTTTTCGGGTGCGGGTCGTGACAGTCATGATCTGTGCTCCTGCTAATAGTCATGAACATCTACACCTGGAAAGGGACCAGGTCCTCAGAGGGACGTTACAAGATACATAGAAGCAAGCCAATTGAATACATTAAACATGTATAATGTTTGAAAATATATAAGTACGCTGTACAAGATAATCTATATGAATGCAAATAAGGACAACTTTTCGACGTATGGGCAAGGGTAGGCTACTCGATCTAAATCTCACACTCACACACACGTTAGTGGACATCATCAGCCGACATACCTTGGGGGTAGCGACCCTCGTGACTCCATCAATCGACATACCTCGGGGGTAGCGACCATCGGACACGACCACCATAGTGCGTGCTAGTTACTACGGTTTACCAGAGTGGTTAAAGCCCATGCGCCTACTGATTGTCCTCTCATGATACTAAGTGCCATGTGTGTGTCAACATATATAATATATAGTAATGACTGAAAGAAAACTACACATACAAGAAATATATAAAAATGCAATGAATATACAGAAATAAAATAAGCATGCAAAATACTGTAAGCAATTTGGCAAGGTATCTTGCCTGATCTGAAAAAGAATGAAGTCCCAACTCAAGGCGTCGTCCGATCTACCCGTCACATAAATTAAACAAGTTAGATTACAAAAGTGGGTGAATAGGTTCCTCCATTTTAATTTATTTTAATTCTGAATAGAATAACCTAAAATAGTTTTTTAATCTTATTATAATCTAATTTTTTTGTTAAACCCTAATTTTAGTCCAAAGAAAGTCAACTTTATGAATTTGTGATCCGTGGCACGCAAATCGAGGCAATACATTGACCAAAAAGTCAACCGACTCAAATTCTAGATTTGTGTATAGAATCCTATAGATTTCAATGCTACATGAACACCGGAATCGACAGTTTTATAAAATCACAAGTCGGTAAAGAGTTATGGCCACAAGAGCGCACAGATAAAAGTTTTCGGTGGTTTTCTACTTACGTCTACGTTGCACAAATTTTACAGTAGATTAAACTTGCATATTAAATTCTGTAAAAATAATTTTATGAAATTTTATCATGTTAAATTTTCGAAACTTTAAACGGCTTGTAATTTCGAGTTCGGGATCTCCCAAAATCTCAAAAATACGAAAATGCGTCTGATTTCGGACAACTGACACTTTTAGAATTTTCTGGAAAAATAGGTTCATAAATTATTAAAATAATTTATATATTCAGAAAATTAACCTTGATATAGTTTTAATAAAAAAATGGAGCGCGTTTGGAGTCCGGAGCTAGGAGATATCGTCTTTTTAAGTCGTCATAACATACTAGAAAATGATGTTGAATTTATGACGAATTTTGACTCTTTTTGGACGAAAAAGAGGTAAATTTGGAAAAAAAAAATATGAATGATGAGGTATTTATAATGATGGAGACTAGTTAATTGAATACGACTATGATTGGCTAATTTGGATATGAATATGATCAGTTTAAATAAGGATATGATATGCATGAAGTTGCTTTCCTAGTAGGTTCAGGATTTGAATTAATTTAAAATAGAGTTTAAGTTCATCTCAATAATTTATAATCTTAAATAAAATTAAAGATAATACAAATAATTTATATATAATCTTATTAATATCTATTAACACTAAATTAACATCTATCTAATATTAAGACTAGATATAACCAAATAAATCCTAAATAATTTCAAAAATCTAAATAAATTTCTTAAAATTCAAAATAAATTACAGAAAAATATAATTAAATATTTTAACCTAAAATAAATATTTGTTAGGAACAACATACAAGTATGGTCTCGTAGTAAATCATAAAAGTCCTAGAAATTTACGTTCCATATATTTTAATTACATAAAAAATTTAGAAAAATTTCCAAATATCTAAAATAGCCTAAAAATAATTCTAAATAAATATTTATATAAGTAAATATACTAAGAAATTTATTTTCTAATTAACTAATAGAATATTTTAAAGTAAATCAATATTTAAAATAATCTATAATAAATAAAATAATATAAAATACACACAAAATACCTATTTTTGGTGAGGGGGGTTTACAATCTACCCAACTTACAAAAATTTTGTCCTTGAAATTGATACTACCCATATTCATAATGAATCAATATAGCTATTATACTTCATTATTGTCTAACAGTGCTTCCTAAAAGTCATGCTCCGTCATTCTAACACTTCCTCATTTATTGTCCATACGATATTATATTTCTAACTCATCTACACTACCCAAATTACAAGAGTTCTACTAGTAGTCACAGTTTTTTGAGGCTATTGTCTAAGTTGTAAGATGAATATATTTATTGGATCGAGAATCTTGGGGTACTTGTCTTGAATCTCACAACCACGATTTTTTTTTGTAACCGTCAAGTATCGTAGTCTAATACTGCCATGCCACCTGACCAATATGCCTGCAAATATTTTGACTACTCTACTACAACGGTCTAGCTGCAGCTGTCGCTACTTTTCCAGTGATTTTTTATAGTCGTCAGTTCGTAACAAGTGCCTTCAACTCTTTTCTAAGCTTAGTCTAAGTTTTTGGGCAACAGTTAAGGTCTTGACTAACTTTATAACTATTAGGAGTACAAACTATTTCAACAATCTAACAAATTTCTATTAGGCTAAAGGATGCTATACATGGTTTTAAAATAATAATAGGATACATATATTGCTATAGTACATATACATAAGGGTTATCATTATGAACTTATCTTTTAGTTATTAATCATTTACTAAACCATTTATATTTTTAACTATCAAAATAAGGATGAGGTTGAAGTAATTCAAACAATTCATAATGTCACGAAAGGATACGACTATGATAGGAAGAGTTAAGCACGAGATAAGGAATGGATATAGAAGAGAAGATAAGCCACCTCAAGGGGCGAGATGGTGATAGAGAAAGAATACTACTACTGCTACTCGCGTCATCTATTTGCATCGCATATATGCCATCTGGGTAGAATATCAATATATCCTCATAACTGTTAAACCACCATATATAAAATTCTACGTCAACTATGCATCTAAGATCTCGTGTCATAAAGGGGGTCATGAGTATAAAATGACAAATATAACTAAAGGTCGTACCTGTATCTATGACTTTCTGTGCCTGCGCTCCCTTATTTGTCATCATGAGTGCTTGGCCTATGGGGTATATCTAGTACTATTCGTGTATCAAACTTATACTAAGCAAGAACGTTCGTCTTTCCGAAATAGGGAAAGACGGAAAACAATAATAAAGAGTTCAAGGAGGAGGTGACAGAATACGAGTACGGGATTCAAAGGGATTAGAATTCGAAAGAGAGTTGCCAAGGCAGTTGTGGATTAAAATCTTATTTTGGATAAATTTCTATTCGCATATTCACATCAGAACAGTTATGTACCTGACATGATATGCTCTGACCAGTCTAGAGGGCAAGTATATCCGTCTAACAAGTTGAGTCAACTATATCTCAATCCACATAAAGTAGTGATACAAAGATCGAACCAAGCGCACTAAGGTTGATCAGACCATAATGCACTGATTCCGATTTAGACAATGTATTATTATGGGCCCCCAATAATACATATGTCATGAACAAGCTCAATAAAAGAATAAGCTTGCAAACCTAGGCTATAATAGTAGCATAAGTCGAGGTAGTAAAACTATGAGTACGCTTGATTATGATGGAGGAAGGTACAGAATAACTTAAGTTCACCAAGAAGACCGGTGTTGTGCCTCTACAGTTGTCATACTAATTTCTTGTGCAAGTCTAAAGTCAATCAAATGGGTGTATGGGCCTCTAAGTTCTACAGTCTGGGTAAACACTATCTTTTTGTGCAAGTCTATAGTTGGTATCATTCATTTATACTTCATTAATTGGTTAGAAGGACTATGTGATACTAGGTTATGAGGCATACTACTAAACTTACAAAAAAATATAACTAATAGTGTTATTGCATACTAGAGTGTATATACCTAGTACAAGTCATCTTCCTAACCCCTATCAAGCACGAAAGAAAGGATAATATTGACGTTGAGAAGGGATCAAGCAAGATGCAGTGCAAGCAGTCAAATAAGATTGTGAAATAAAATCAAGGACGGTGATAATTAAGTGGATGAGATCCTATATTCTAATCCTATGCGCAGGCTTGCTTGGTACAGTAACATAACCGAGATAATATGCTCTCGACCTGCATGGGCCACCACAAAAACATGTCACGCCCTAGTCCCAAAATACGTAGGACTAGGAACACGTAAGCATGCCAGCCGTATGTATATGACAACTCCAATATATGGATACCATAATACATACGTACGCTGTAATATGAATATTAACTCACATGTGGTATATATATAGTCACAAGTCACAGAAATACTAATCCCATCCACACAACAAGTCATAGAAAAGAAATAACTAAACTAGAATAATGAGTCTGAATAATCCAAAATAATAGTCGGGTGGAGACAAATCCACTACCAATGACTATACCAATACTAAAATGAGAGAGGGATATAAAATCTCCAATATAAAATAAGGTGATGATAAAAGTATATCAGCAAAGTGATCCCTCGCTAGAGATAATCACTGATGCTCAGAAGGTAAGACCTCCTCGGAAGAGATAAGTAGTAAGTCAGGATCCGTGCTCCTGCGAATAGTCATGAACATCTATACCTGGAAAGGGACCAGGTCCTCAGAGGGACGTAACAAGATACATAGAAGCAAGCTAATTGAATACAGTAAACATGCATAATGTTTAAAAATATATAAGTACGCTGTACAAGATAATCTATATGAATGCAAATGAGGACAACTTTTTGACGTATGGGCAAGGGTAGGCTACTCGATCTAAATCTCACACTCACACACATGTTAGTGGACATCATCAGCCGACATACCTCGGGGGTAGCGACCATCGGACACGACCACCATAGTGCGTGCTAGTTACTACAATTTATCAGAGTTGTTAAAGCCCATACGCCTACTGATTGTCCTCTCATGATACTAAGTGCCATGTGTGAGTCAACATATCTAATATATAGTAATGACTGAAAGAAAACTACACATGCAAGAAATATATAAAAATGCAATGAATATACAAAAATAAAATAAGCATACAAAATACTGTAAGCAATTTGGCAAGGTATCTTGCCTGATCTGAAAAAGAATGAAGTCCGAACTCAAGGCGTCGTCCGATCTATCCGTCACATAAATTAAACAAGTTAGATTACAAAAGTGGGTGAATAGGTTCCTCCATTTTAATTTATTTTAATTCTATATAAAATAACCTAAAATAGTATTTTAATCTTATTATAATCTAATTTTTTGTTAAACCCTAATTTTGGTCCAAAGAAAGTCAACTTTACGGATTTGTGATCCGTGGCACGCAAATCGAGGTAATCCGTTGACCAAAAAGTCAACCGACTCAAATCCTAGATTTGTGTGTAGAATCATATAGATTTTAATGCTACATGAACACCGTAATTGATAATTTTATAAAATCACAAGTCGGTAAAGAGTTATGGCCACAAGGGCGCACAGATAAAAGTTTTCGGTGGTTTTCTACTTACGTCTACGTTGCACAAATTTTACAGTAGATTAAACTTGCATATTAAATTCTGTAAAAATAATTTTATGAAATCTTATCATGTCAAATTTTCGAAACTTCAAACGGCTCATAATTTTGAGTTCGGGATCTCCCAAAATCTCAAAAATACGAAAACGCGTCTGATTTCGGACAACTGACACTTTTATAATTTTTTGGAAAAATAGGTTCATAAATTATTAAAATAATTTATATATTCAGAAAACCAACCTTGATATAGTTCTAATAAAAAAACTGGAGCGCGTTTGGAGTCCGGAGATATGAGATATCGTCTTTTTAAGTCGTCATAACATACTAGAAAATGAGGCTGAATTTATGACGAATTTTGACTCTTTTTGGACAAAAAAGAGGTAAATTTGGGAAAGAAAAATATGAATGATGAGGTATTTATAATGGTGAAGACTAGTTAATTGAATACGACTAGGATTGGCTAATTTGAATATGAATATGATCGGTTTAAATAAGGATAGGATATGCATGAAGTTGCTTTCCTAGTAGGCTCAGGATTTGAATTAATTTAAAATAGAGTTTGAGTTCATCTCAATAATTTATAATCTTAAATAGAATTAAAGATAATACAAATAATTTATATATAATCTTATTAATATCTATTAACACTAAATTAACATCTATCTAATATTAAGACTAGATATAACCAAATAAATCCTAAAAAATTTCAAAAATCTAAATAAATTTCTTAAAATTCAAAATAAATTACAGAAAAATATAATTAAATATTTTAACCTAAAATAAATATTTGTTAGGAACAACATGCAAGTATGGTCTCGTAGTAATTCGTAGAAGTCCTAGAAATTTACGTTCCCTATGTTTTAATTACATAAAAATTCTAGAAAAATCTCCAAAAATTTAAAATAGCCTAAAAATAATTCAAAATAAATATTTATATAATTAAATATACTAAGAAATTTATTTTCTAATTAACTAATAGAATATTCTAAAGTAAATCAATATTTAAAATAATCTATAATAAATAAAATAATATAAAATACACACAAAATACCTATTTTGGGTGAGGGGGATTTACAACGTTGGTGGTGATTTTGAAAGAGTCACAGTGATGACTGAAACAAATTAACAATATTGATATTTATTAATAAATAATGTAAAAGGCCATACAACTACGAATATATATAGAGAGAAAATATATCCATATCCGATAGGAGTAGAAAATAAAATATGTATCCACATAGGAGAAGAATATAATCCTAAATCTAATTAATATCTAATCCTAACTATAATTAATCTTAATACCCCCTTCAAACTCATGGTGGGTCAAACATTATGAGTTTATCCAATAATAACTGAAATCGCGGTGTGGGGTGTGACTTTGTAAAAAAATTTGCCAGTTGGTCAACTGAAGTCACATATGGTAGAGAAATAGTGCCCTTCAAAAAATGCTGACGGATGAAGTGACAATCAATCTCAATATGCGTTGTCCGTTCATGAAAAATTAGATTGTTTGTAATATATATAGCACTCTTATTGTCACAATGAAGATGTGTAGGTCCTGTAGGAGCAATGCCCATATCAGAGAGCAGTCTACGTATATAGACGATCTCCCTGGTAGTGGTAGCCATAGTTCTATACTGTCTCAGTAGAAA
Organism: Iris macrosiphon; assembly: GCA_036927795.1. Lineage (NCBI taxonomy): Eukaryota > Viridiplantae > Streptophyta > Magnoliopsida > Asparagales > Iridaceae > Iris > Iris macrosiphon. Next base: position 9,586,180 of record JAYESA010000018.1, read on the forward strand.
AACATGCAACAATTTCTTATTTCTTGCTTTGCCATGCGATCAATGAATCACCAAAAAACAAACAGAATCATGTAGTAAATCGTCTGGTGGTCGGATCTCCTGTCCAGTCTGTATTAAAAAATGCTCGAAGCTCCATAGTAGATGTAGAAGACATAAATAATTAGCGCATAATGGAACCATGAAGATATCAGAGAATCTGGAGTAATGCACTATAGTGAGCTGATCGAGGCGCTAAAATGAACTGACTAATAATACTAATTGCTTGAGAAATATCTGGCATGGTCAAACAAAGATACACAAGTTGACCTTTAGCCGCCTGTAGCGAATATGATCTATAATGCTCCGCAACCGCACGGTGCATTACGCTGAGTCGGATTAAACGAGGCAATAATTGGTTACATTTTGATTGGTTGGATTTGGGAGCAAGTATTAATTTGAGTTGGTTTCATGTGCAGATCACATACGGAGTTCGATGGAATCACGTATTCGTTCAGAGCAGTACTGGGATAGCAGGATTGGAGCGATACTGCCGTCTTTCTTAGTCCGATATGTTGAATGATTTGGAGAGTAAGGCCTGCTCGCACGGTCATACCAATTAAGTAGATAGTGCTTTGTATCGGACCACAAATTCAAGAAATCGGGTGTATCGACAAGGCAGGGTGCTTAGCGGATTTAGACTTGGTGAGTGGGCTCTGTCCCTTCTCCTCTAATCCTTCATGCCTAATAATATGAAACACACGTAATGGTTTGAACACTTGGACTGGAATATTGGAATCACCGCACTATGGCGTGCATAGAATGTGCGCCATTTGGTTGGATAGAATTTGTAGCTTGAGTTGGTCTTGCGTTTGGGCAGTTGGAGCTTGAGTGGGTCATCTTGGTCAGAGAAGCGAAATATTTCATCGGACGGACGAGCGAGCGTGCATTCGTGCACAAGTATCTAGTTGGACGTTTTGTTAAGCAAAGCGTGCATATGTGGTTCAAAACTGGACAACTGCATCGGAGAGGGCATTGTGCCACGGAGCTTTCAGAGCGAGGGGTGTTGCACCAATCAGAACACTGTGTCGAGAAGCAACATAGTGCCTATGGGGATAACTTGAGATGGTGCCTTGGGCTATAGTTGGAGAATGGTTATGGTGATTGGATGGATCGAGACGAGTATCGTTTGGTGGGGCGAGAAGGCTCGATTCTCTCGTCGTACCTACTGGTTGGAGTATTTCATTCGTCACGGACAACCTGTTGCGCACAAGGTTTGGTTTTCTCGAAAGAGAGAGGCTCCGGGGCACCGGGATCGTTCGACCATGGAGGAAACAAATGGTAACGTACTTTGGGCACAGTACTAGCAGTTCGAGATGACCAGACGGGCTAGCTACTCAGCGCTGGATCGGGTCAAATTGCCTTTGATTAGTCCTTTATGGCTTGGCCAGTGACCTTCATATAAATAAGAGTTTTTTGGTTTGGATTGTGCATTCGCGTAGGCGACAACGCATGTAAAATCCCAAAATTTTAAACCGTATTAATTATTTAATTAATTGATTTATAGCATTTATTAGCTAATGAGAAGTAATAGAATTTATTTAATTTTTTATTTCGAGGTGATTGCGCAATAGAGGATTTATGGAACAATTATAATTTTTTCTTAATTATTTTCATGTAGGAGACCCTGTGGACAGTTGATAGATTTATTGTATACACCAATATAAATTCCTCGAATTATATATATATATATATATATATATATATATATATATATATATATATATATATATATATATATATATATATATAAAGTCTATTAATAGAAAAGAATAAAAAAATAGTAATAAATTATAATTATAATAAATATACTAGTGATAATAATAAATATATGGTTAATAATAATAATAATAAGAATAAGAATAGAAATAATAATAATAATATTGGTAATAGTAATAATAATAATGCTAATAATAATAATAATAATAATAATAATAATAATAATAATAAATAAGAAAAGAAAAGGAAAGGAAAAATAAAAGTAAATAAAAGAAAAGAAAAGAAGGGAAACAGAAAATATAATACTAAAACAAAACTAATACAAAATCTAATAACTATAAAACCTAATTCTATTCTACAAAACTACCCCTCCCAATGAAACCAGCAGCAACTACCTACCCAAGGCCGCACCCATCTCTCTCCCCTCTCCCTATATATATATATATATATATATATATATATATATATATATATATATATATAAACCTATAACTAACCCAATTCCTAAACCCTAACCCTAGCTCCGGCCATCCCCCTCCGGCGACCACCTCCGACGACGACCGCCGACCTCCGACGACTGCCCCCGCGCCCAGACCACAGTCGCAGCCCGCCGGAACCGCCGCCGCCACAGTCCTCGCCGCTCCGCGCGCGCACATGTGCACAGTTTTGGTCCATCTTCAAGGTGATGTATATCCCTCAATTTTGATTATTTTTGTGAGCGGTTTATTCATGTGCGCTCACAACGTGACCCTCTAGGATTTTCGTTCAAGCGGCATGAGTTTTCGTGCCCCGGATTGGTCGAAAAATCGACCGAAAAACTGACCAAAATAGTCCAAAAATTTAACACCAAACCCCCATATTCAAATCCAAATTGCCGCCAACCTGTTCATTATTTTCGAAAACTAATTAAAGGATTTTTCTTCTCCATATAACCGAAATTTTTTCTGTTCTTTTAGTTTTTGTTAATTCGTGCTATGTATAAAATTATTCAACCTCCAAATTGACCAAAAACTTGACTTTTAAAATGTTAAAGTTTGCGATACGGAGCACGCCCCGCCAAACGGGACCGCCCCGTCATGTACCAAGTGCACCAAAAGGCGCGCACGGTATATCAGACGTGTGAACTTTTGCGGAAACTGAATCGGACGCGTGTGCGCGTCGAAATCAGTCCGTATCCGCAAAAATTCTCCATATCGCGACTTTTGCAAAACTCTGCGCCATTTAGTGCACGCTCGTCAGAATGTGACGAAACTTATGCCACTAGACTCGTGGTATCGCGCTGGTCCTGTGACCCAATTTTTATTCAATTTTGAGATAGTTGACCAAGTCGCCTATTGGCGGGTCCCACGGTTGACTTTTATGGGCAAAATTGTGTCCGGCTCACCGGAATCAACATTTGGATATATCGTTGAGTTCGTACTGACATTTAGAGTTTGTTTGAGCTATAATTTGTCCCATTTAGAGACCTTTATCCCTGGCACACTTTTTGGTGCAAAGTGGGCCACATGTGGACCCCGCGTTGACCCAAAATTACCGTTTTGCCCCTGTGTTCAAATTGGACGAAAGGGTAGTATTTTCTAGCTATCTCGCTTATTCTGGGAACGTTGGTGATGTTTATTTCAGCATCCGAAGACGTTCATTCTGAGACCGTAGATTATGATCCTGTGTGCTTGACTCCTAGACGTTATACTTTGCAGCTCTCTTGTCAGGCAAGATACCTTGCCAAATTGCTTACAATACTTTGCATGCTTATTATATTTCTGTATATTTATTGTATTTCTGTATATTCATTGCATATGTAGTTTCTTTCAGTCATTACTATATATTAGATATGTTGACACACACATGACACTTAGTATCATAAGAGGACAATCAGTAGGCGTATGGGCTTTAACCACTCTGGTAAACCGTAGTATATAGCTTGTACTACGGGCGTGTGTCGCGCTGGTCGCTACCCCCGAGGTATGTCAATTTCTGTAGAGTCGCGCTGGTCGCTACCCCCGAGGTATGACGATTTCTGACCCTGACGGGTGTGTGAGCTGTGAGGCTTAGATCAAGTAGCCTACCCTTGCCCATACGTCGAAATGTTGTCCTCATTTGCATTCATATAGACTTATACAGCGTACTTATATATTTTTAACATTATGCATGTTTACTGTATTCAAATTGGCTTGCTTCTATGTATCTTGTTACGTTCCTCTGAGGATCTGGTCCCTTTCCATGTGTAGATGTTCATGACTATTCGCAGAAGCACGGATCAGGACTTACCACTTATCTCTTCCGATGAGGTCTTACCTTCGGAGCATCTTTGATTATCTCTAGCGATGGATCGCTTCGCTGATACCTTTATATCATCATCTTATTTATATTGGAGATTACCCTCCTCTCTCATTTAAGTATTGATATAGTCCTTGGTAGTGGATTTGTCTCCACCCGACTATTAGTTTTGGATTATTCAGACTCATTATTCTAGTTTAGTTATTTCTTTTTTGTGACTTGTTGTGTGGATGGGATTTAGTATATTTGTGACTTGTGACCATATATATACCACATGTGAGTTTATATTCATATTACAGCGTACACGTGTATTATGATATCCATATATTGGAGTTGCCATATACATACGGCTGGCATGCTTACGTGTTCCTGGTCCTACGTATTTTGGGACTAGGGCATGACAGAGCACCTTGCCTCGGGCAAGAGTGTGCGCATCGAGGATTGGTTTTATTGAGGCTTGGATTGTGGCTGTCACGCCCCAATCTCCCGCAAGCTCGATAGTCCCCGCTGAACGTGAATCACTACGTTTACAGCTCTCCCGCAGGACCATCGTTCTCATCGGGACGTGATGCCGTACGAGCCTGGAGTTGCGCTCGTACAAGGCAATGTTGTCAAATACCAAACGTTATCATTGAAACAACCAAGTTGCAGTGGAAGTCAAGTATTGTGTACCAAGCACACAATCAGAGTAATACGCAGCGAAGCTCACGATAGGGTCAAATAAAATGCCTCATCGAAGACAAGGCCACGAAGGCGATGCCACGAAGGCGATGGAATACTCTTGCTCTTTTCTCTAGCCCACAAAGGTACTTACAGTTCATACATCATGTTCCGTATATCCAAGCAGCCCCACTACGCCTGCGTACCTGAAATATTGCCCACAAACGTGGGTCAGTACACAACCGTACTGGTGAGCGGGGTAACCCACTCGCCTAAGCCGACACTAAGTAAAAATAGTGAATGCAAACAGTTATATGGTGATCTTTCTAGTTGAATCCTATATTCATTTCATGGCATAGGGATGACATGTTAAGGAAAGCTGTAAAGCAGTTTAAGCATGCAAGCACTCAACTCAAACCAAACGACAAGCAAATATATAAGCAACTCGAGGGAAACTAGCATGCAAACCGTCCTGCTCAAGTCCAAGCAACACGATAACATGTCGAACCATCAACCAAGCCTCAATATCCATCCTCAACCAACACTTACAATCCAAATCTCACAGTGCACACTCTTGCCGAGGCAAGGTGGCCGCGCCTACACGAAAGCCAAACCAACAAAAGAAAAGCAAGCCAACACTATACTATATGAAGTCACTGGCCAAGCCATAAAGGACTTTGATCGGACTGATCAAATGCGGTTCTCCTCGAAACAGCGCTAAGTAGCTAACCCACCTGGATCGATTCCAACCGCTGGCACCGCGCCCAAGACGCGTTACCCAATTGTCTCCTCCATGGCCGAACGGTCCCGGTGCCCCGGAGTACCCGTTCGAGGAGACCAAACCCTGTGCAATACAGGTTGTCCGTGACATGCAGACACCAAGTAGGTATGACGAGAGGATCGAACATTCTCGCCCCACCAAGCGATCCTAGACTCGTTCCGCCAATAATCCAACCAACACATCCATAACCATTCTTCCAACATATAGCCCAAGGCACCATTCACAAGTTATTTCCATAGGCACAATGCCTCTTCTCAACACAGTATTTCCAATGGTGCAACACCCATGCTCAAAGCTAACCCATGGCACAATGCCGTTTCAGTGGCACAATGCCCCATTCGTGGCACGATGCCCCATCAAGCGGCACAACACCTTCGCCGATGCAGTTGTTCGGTTTTGAACCATAACTGCTCGCTTTGCAAGACAAAGCGACCAAGTGATACCCGTGCACGGATGCACGCTCGCTCGCCCAAATCTCAATGTTCCCAATCTCTCAATGCATCATTCCAACTGTCCAAGCATAATCCCAATTATCCAACCAACTGCCTCAAATGTAATATTCCAACTCTAGCTCCAACTATCCAACGCGCAAACCAAATCAAGCCATAATCCTACCAAGCCAATGGCGTTCACTCTATGCACGCCTCAGTGTAGTGATTCCTAATGTTTCAGCCCAAGTGTTTCAAGCCTTTTACGTGTTTTCCATATTATTAGGCATGAAGGAGTAGAGGAGAAGGGAAAGAGCCCACTCACAATGTTTGATCCCGTTAAGCATCCTGTCCTGCCGATACGGCCAATCCCTTGAGCCCGTGGTCCGATGCAAGCGCAATCTACTCAACTGGTATGACCGTGCGAGCAGACCGTGTTCTATAAATCATCCGACCGATCAGACTAAGGAAGATGGCATTATCATTCCAACTCAGCTATCTCAGTATTGCTCTGAACAAACACATGATTTCCATCGAACCCGCTAGCCATCTGCACATGAAACAACTCAATCAATACTTCTTCCCAAAATCTAACAAATCAAATGGAACCAGCATTTGTTTCATTCAATCCGACTCAGCGTAACGCTCCGAGCGGTTGCGGGGCGTTACATAATATACCACTTAGAATCAGGTTCGTCCACGAACCGTGCTGGTACTCATTCCTATCACATGCCACAATCCAATTCCATGGATCTGCTCTATGCAACTCACATTATCCTGATCCAGACTCAGCATCTCGCTCTGTTGAATGCTCGTACAAATTCTATATTCCCACATCCTCCTTGCAGCTCAATACGAATTCTTCGTATCGCTTAGTTTTGGATCGATACACATATTTAAGGCGTCCCTAAAATACATGTATTTCAGACGAGCTTTGCGATAGCGAATTTGGATAAGTTACAAGGGTATCTTTATGTCCGAGGCATCCATTAGCTTCACTCCCAAATCGAACCAATCATGATTTCCATTCCAACATGTTCGCTTGAGCACTATTTTCAATATGATAATTTTCCACCGATCAATCAGTCCGAGTTCCAACTCAATCCATCCAACTATTTCTGAATCCGCACTAGCAACATCTCCAAATATATCTCATGCACCGAACGATCAACTCAAATGATACTACCCCATCTAGGCGACTTACCCAAATATCAACTTTGCTTTCATCAGCTCAGTCCAACACCTCTTCCTCAATCTCAATACCTCACAGGGTGAACATCTATATTGAGGTTTGTGTGATCCACGAAGATCTCGCCGCCACGCCAAAGGGATAGTGTCGCCACGATTTCAACGTGGACACACTCGCCACAATTCCTAGGTTGCACATGGAATAGTTCTTCGCGCTGCTTCCACTGCCTCGAAGCATAGGATATCACCTTCGCCTTCCGAATGAGCACGCTTCCCAGACTAAGTTTCGAGACATCTTGTAAATCTGAAGCACGTCTGTCCCTTCCAGTATTCGCAAAAATTTGATTTGAACGAGCCGCCACAGTCGTCCATTAATATAAATGCTATTCCCTTCCAGAGCACGATGAGTCAGAGGCGATGCAATCTACAAAAATCTGTGACTCTGAATCTCATCAGTTGACTTAGGCCAATCCCACAATCGCTTCGGTCTTCCGGCTGCATCTTCAGTTGAAGGCTATCCCAAGGATCTCTCCAATCCAACACTCAGTCAATGGGCCAAATCTTATTGCTCACATCTGCCCTCGACGCATTCCCAAATACGCCGCCTTAAGGGTCGTTCTATGGGTCTACATATTCATATCCGATTAGCGGGTCAAGGTCGTTAGGGTCAGCTGTCCCGAAGCTACGCTCGATAATTATAATCATCACGATGGACAGTTACTATGAACCATGCTATATCTCATCTGCAAATCCGAATCAAAATCCAACCATTCCATCCGAGCGAACTTCCGAATCCGAGAACTCATGCACTACCTCTGCTGATCTGTCAACCAATGCCGCTTAACCACCTAGAGTCTTGCTATCTATCCAAGCCACAACTCGAGAACTGTGCTCGTTTGAAACCGTCTTCCATCAATCCGTCTTACTGTCCTGAATCCATCAAATTTTTGAATTGCCATGTTCCACAATGCACGTCCAACTTACTCGAGCAACACAGTGATTTGTTCCGACGTTGCTATCATATTTAGCTATCTTCAACGTTCGTCCACGTCTTCCGGAGAATCTGTTTACTATCGTTGCACCATCTTGCCCAAAATTCCATTTTCGCTAAACCTGAGTCAACTTCACGAGCAGCAACATCCAAAATCTTTTAAGTTTGTGTGAATCCATCTCATTGTCCCTCCAGACCAATATCGTGTTTCTTTGCTCAACCAACAGCTCAAATGTGTCGCCCAAAATCGTAGTTCATGCTCGCTATCCTTCGATTCACCCATCGCTTCGCTCAAGCGTATCCCAACTGTTCATTCCGATCTCGTCCATCTCTTATGCTCAATGATACTTCCATTTGCACTAGTCCGTTCACGATATGCTCAACTCAATATTCGCTTGCTCCATTTTCATTCTTCCCAACACAATCGACTTGCACCAACCAACTTATATTTCTGTTACTCGAGTTCGTTCAGGCAATTCCCATAGATGTCCAACCAAAATATTTCCAATGCCTTGCTTAACACGTTTGATCCCATATACCACTTCGAATCAAGTCACTACTCACATTACGTTTTCCTGCACGAATCCAAGATCCGTTCGAACCATTCTCCATGCATGATCATGCCTTTCTCAACTCAAGTCTGACACAAAAACTCAAGCAATGCTTGAATTATCTAACTGTTTCCATAAATCTCACTATGCAACTCGTGCCATATCCCATTCACAATACTTCCAGCTATTCTCAAAGCCGTCTGATACTTTCGCAACACGAGCAACCCGTGCAACGATCTCTCTTCCAAGTAATCCAACCCAATACTCAATGGTTCCACACATTTGTTATACGAGCAACTCGTGCCAACTATTCTGATATTCCCGAGCCAAACTCAAACATGCTCAACCGATGCGCCACAGCCAAAATTCTAACTTCTATCCAACACAGTCGCTACACGAGCAACTCGTGCAACGATCCATTCTCATCAAATGCTTCTACTCACAACATGCCGCATAACCAATCTCGTATGCCAACCAACTGATCTACGATGCAATCAGAAACTCCCTGAACGACAAGCCAAGCCAACCCAACGAAAGCTCTCAACTTGTTGCACAAATGCAACAACGCCACCCAACTTGCTGCACGAATGCAACAACGCCTAACGAGGCTAAACAATCCTACGAAAACCAACCAAGGCAACACAACCAAGAATAAAATACAGCCACAACCAGCAATAAATAGACTTATTGCATGAAACATCCAATGCGGCACTGAGTAGAGTCAAGAGCTAGACGACACACGGAAGCTATTTAGAGTTTGTGATGAAGCGAAGGACCAAGTCCGAGAAAATGAACCAGGCGCTCTGATACCAATCTGTCACGCCCCAATCTCCCGCAAGCTCGATAGTCCCCGCTGAACGTGAATCACCACGTTTACAGCTCTCCCGCAGGACCATCGTTCTCATCGGGACGTGATGCCGTACGAGCCTGGAGTTGCGCTCGTACAAGGCAATGTTGTCAAACACCAAACGTTATCATTGAAACAACCAAGTTACAGCGGAAGTCAAGTATTGTGTACCAAGCACACAATCAGAGTAATACGCAGCGAAGCTCACGATAGGGTCAAATGAAATGCCTCATCGAAGACAAGGCCACGAAGGCGATGCCACGAAGGCGATGAAATACTCTTGCTCTTTTCTCTAGCCCACAAAGGTACTTACAGTTCATACATCATGTCCCGTATATCCAAGCAGCGCTACTACGCCTGCGTACCTGAAATATTGCCCACAAACGTGGGTCAGTACACAACCGTACTGGTGAGCGGGGTAACCCACTCGCCTAAGCCGACACTAAGTAAAAATAGTGAATGCAAACAGTTATATGGTGATCTTTCTAGTTGAATCCTATATTCATTTCATGGCATAGGGATGACATGTTAAGGAAAGCTGTAAAGCAATTTAAGCATACAAGCACTCAACTCAAACCAAACGACAAGCAAATATATAAGCAACTCGAGGGAAACTAGCATGCAAACCGTCCTGCTCAAGTCCAAGCAACACGATAACATGTCGAACCATCAACCAAGCCTCAATATCCATCCTCAACCAACACTTACAATCCAAATCTCACAGTGCACACTCTTGCCGAGGCAAGGTGGCCGCGCCTACACGAAAGCCAAACCAACAAAAGAAAAGCAAGCCAACACTATACTATATGAAGTCACTGGCCAAGCCATAAAGGACTTTGTTCGGACTGATCAAATACGGTTCTCCTCGAAACAGCGCTAAGTAGCTAACCCACCTGGATCGATTCCAACCGCTGGCACCGCGCCCAAGACGCGTTACCCAATTGTCTCCTCCATGGCCGAACGGTCCCGGTGCCCCGGAGTACCCGTTCGAGGAGGCCAAACCCTGTGCAATACAGGTTGTCCGTGACATGCAGACACCAAGTAGGTATGACGAGAGGATCGAACATTCTCGCCCCACCAAGCGATCCTAGACTCGTTCCGCCAATAATCCAACCAACACATCCATAACCATTCTTCCAACATATAGCCCAAGGCACCATTCACAAGTTATTCCCATAGGCAAAATGCCTCTTCTCAACACAGTATTTCCAATGGTGCAACACCCATGCTCAAAGCTAACCCATGGCACAATACCGTTTCAGTGGCACAATGCCCCATTCGTGGCACGATGCCCCATCAAGCGGCACAACACCCTCGCCGATGCAGTTGTTCGGTTTTGAACCATAACTGCTCGCTTTGCAAGACAAAGCGACCAAGTGATACCCGTGCACGGATGCACGCTCGCTCGCCCAAATCTCAATGTTCCCAATCTCTCAATGCATCATTCCAACTGTCCAAGCATAATCCCAATTATCCAACCAACTGCCTCAAATATAATATTCCAACTCTAGCTCCAACTATCCAACGCGCAAACCAAATCAAGCCACAATCCTACCAAGCCAATGGTGTACACTCTATGCACGCCTCAGTGTAGTGATTCCCAATGTTTCAGCCCAAGTGTTTCAAGCCTTTTACGTGTTTTCCATATTATTAGGCATGAAGGAGTAGAGAAGAAGGGAAAGAGCCCACTCACAATGTTTGATCCCGTTAAGCATCCTGTCCTGTAATGCCCCGCAACCGTACGGTACGTTACGCTGAGTCGGATTGAATGAAACAAATGCTGGTTTCATTTGATTTGTTGGATTTTGGAAATAAGTATTGATTGAGTTGTTTCATGTGCAGATGGCTAGCGGGTTCGATGGAAATCAGGTGTTCGTTCAGAGCAGTACTGAGATAGCTGAGTTGGAATGATAATGCCATCTTCCTTAGTCCGATCGGTCGGATGATTTGTAGAGCACGGCCTGCTCGCACGGTCATACCAGTTGAGTAGATCGCGCTTGCATCGGACCACGGGTTCAAGGGATTGGCCGTATCGGCAGGACAGGATGCCTAACGGGATCAATCATTGTGAGTGGGCTCTTTCCCTTCTCCTCTACTCCTTCATGCCTAATAATATGGAAAACACGTAAATGGCTTGAACACTTGGGCTGAAATATTGGGAATCACTACACTGAGGCATGCATAGAGTGTACGCCATTGGCTTGGTAGGATTGTGGCTTGATTTGGTTTGCGCGTTGGATAGTTGGATGCGATAGCTGGATTATTCATTTGAGGCGATCGGTTGGATTACTTGGGATTATGCTTGGACGGATGGAAATATACAAGTTGGAATGATACAATTGAGGCAATGGGAATAATGGGAATATCAGGAATTCGGGCGAGCGAACGTGCATCCGTGCGCGTGTATCACAAGGATGCTTTGTCTTGCAAAGCAGGCAGTTGTGGTTCGAAACCGAACAACTGTATCGGCGAGGGCGTTGTGTCGTTTGATGGGGCATCGTGCCACGAATGTGACATTGTGCCACTGAAACGGCATTGTGCCATGGGTTTTGCTTCGAGCATAGGTGTTGCACCAATTTGGATTGTGTTGAGAAGAGGCTTCGTGCCTATGAAACACTTGATATTTTGATGCCTCGGGCTATGTTTTGAGGTCGAGATTTGGGTTCTTTGGAAGGACATGTTGGAAGAATGGTTATGGATGTGTTGGTTGGATTATTGATGGAACGAGTCTAGGATCGCTTGGTGGGGCGAGAATGTTCGATCCTCTCGTCATACCTACGTGTCTGCATAGTCACGGACAACCTGGGTGGCACAGGGTTTGGTTTCCTCGAACGGGTGCTCCGGGGCACCGGGACCGTTCGGCCATGGAGGAGACAATTTGGGTATCGCGTTTTGGGCGCGGTACCAGCGGTTGGATGCGATCCAGGTGGGTTAGCTACTTAGCGCTGTATCGAGGAGAACCGCATTTGATCAGTCCGATCAAAGTCCTTTATGGCTTGGCCAGTGACTTCATATAGTATAGTGTTGGCTTGCTTTTCTTTTGTTGGTTTGGCTTTCGTGTAGGCGCGGCCACCTTGCCTCGGCAAGAGTGTGCACTGTGAGATTTGGATTGTAAGTGTTGGTTGAGGATGGATATTGAGGCTTGGTTGATGGTTCGACATGTTATCGTGTTGCTTGGACTTGAGCAGGACGGTTTGCATGCTAGTTTCCCTCGAGTTGCTTATATATTTGCTTGTCGTTTGGTTTGAGTTGAGTGCTTGCATGCTTAAACTGCTTTACAGCTTTCCTTAACATGTCATCCTTATGCCATGAAATGAATCTAGGATTCAACTAGAAAGATCACCATATAACTGTTTGCATTCACTATTTTACTTAGTGTCGGCTTAGGCGAGTGGGTTACCCCGCTCACCAGTACGGTTGTGTACTGACCCACGTTTGTGGGCAATATTTCAGGTACACAGACGTAGTGGCGCTGCTTGGATATACGGGACAAGATGTATGAACTGTAAGTACCTTTGTGGGCTAGAGAAAAGAGCAAGAGTATTTCATCGCCTTCGTGGCCTTGTCTTCAATGAGGCATTTCATTGACCCTATCGTGAGCTTCACTGCGTATTACTCTGATTGTGTGCTTGGTACACAATACTTGACTTCCGCTGCAACTTGGTTGTTTCAATGATAACATTTGGTGTTTGACAACATCGCCTTGTACGAGCGCAACTCCAGGCTCGTACGGCATCACGTCCCGATGAGAACGATTGTCCTGCGGGAGAGCTGCAACGTGGTGATTCACGTTCAGCGGGGACTATCGAGCTTGCGGGAGATTGGGGCGTGACATGTCCTGCCGATACGGCCAATCCCTTGAGCCCGTGGTCCGATGCAAGCGCAATCTACTCAACTGGTATGACCGTGCGAGCAGACCGTGCTCTACAAATCATCCGACCGATCAGACTAAGAAAGATGGCATTATCATTCCAACTCAGCTATCTCAGTATTGCTCTGAACAAACACCTGATTTCCATCGAACCCGCTAGCCATCTGCACATGAAACAACTCAATCAATACTTCTTCCCAAAATCTAACAAATCAAATGGAACCAGCATTTGTTTCATTCAATCCGACTCAGCGTAACGCTCCGAGCGGTTGCGGGGCGTTACAGTGACATGGTTCGAAGATGAATATTGAGGTTTAGAGAGCGATGTGGTTCGATAGGTTCATGCTTTATCTCGGGTTTGAGTAGAACTTATTGCATGCTTAGTTTTCTTTTGAGTTTGGATATAACTGCTAGTATATTTGCTTTAGTTGAATGCTTGCATACGTAACCTGCTTTACAGTTTTCTTAACATGTCATACATGTGCTATGAAATGAATCTAGGATTCAAGTATAAAGACCACCATTTAACCGTTGCATTCACTATCTACTTAGTGTCGGTTTAGAAGAATGAGTTACCCTGCTCACCAGTACGGTTGTGTACCGACCCACGTTTGTGGGCATTATTTCCAGGTACGCAAGTATAGTGGCTCAATTTGAAATGATAAATTTAGCAGAAAAAATTGATTAGACACGATCAATTTAGCAGAAAAAATTAGACACGATCAATGATTAAATTGATTAAATTGGGAGGGATGATAAATTTATTTAGCATAAAATGTAGTAGATCATATGATTAAATTGGGAGGGATGATAAATTTATCAAAACTACAAAATGTACTAAGATCATATTTGTGCATGCGCACCTGAAATTTTGCTCAACCTAGTATGTAAATCTCGTTGTACCAAATGGATACTTTGTTTACAAAATACGAACATGATAATATTGGTTAGACACGATCAGTGATTCCTCAAGAGGCGACACGACATGACACGATTCGACACGATATGAAAACTGTATTGTCGGGTCCGACCTTAACCTCTTAATGGTCAAACAACGTCAAGGTCACCCTACCCTAGACCAAAGTAGAGAAAAGGTAAACCCACCACCGTCCTGAAATCCCCAAAACACCCCTCGCCCTCCCACATTGCCCCCTTCCTCCCTCCCTCCCTCCCCCCCTTCTCCTCCTTTTATGGACACTCCCACATCATCATCATGCTGTTACTTTCCTCCTCGTCCGATCTCCCTCCCCTCCCCCTCCTAACCCCCCCAAATCTTCCCAAAATGCCCTCCGATGAACCCCTGCCCCCTCCGGCGGAGCCTCCGTCGCCGCCAGAGTTCCCGTCTCCGGCCGCCAACGACGGATCCTCGTCCCCGGAGCAGTGGCGCCCCTCGACCCGCAGCGGCCGGTTCCCTAGGGCCTGCACCGCCCGCACCGCCGCCCGCCTCCGCCCGCCCCCTCCCTCCCCGGCCCCCGCCGAGCCCCCCCGCCTCTCCCGCCAGGAGCGCGAGGAACGCGCCGCCGCCGCGAGGGCCGTCACGCAGCTCTCGCCGCCCATGCCCCCGGGCCAGGAGCCCCGCTGGGCGCTCCGCTCCATGTGGCAGCTCGCTTCCCTCCTCCACTTCCTCCACGTACGGAGAAATCGGTCCTCGAAGCCTCCTCCTTTTTCGCGTTTTTTTTGGGGGAGTTAGGGTTTTGAGTTTACGCGGTTCTTTTTTTGGGTGTGCAGGTGTTCCGGCCGTTGCTGAATATAAATTTGGAGTTCTCGGCGGAGGAGCTGGAGACTGCGCTCGTGACGCCGAACAGCACGCTCGACGACGTCCACATGCCCCTCCTGAAGGTCGGTCCTTTTTCTTCTTTTCGGTTCCAATGTAGCTGTCTAAGCACTAGTTTTTCTTCGATTCCGTGCCGTCTATTTTTGCAAGTCTCGATCTTGTGCGTTTTGGGATGTCTGTGTCGTGTCCCTTGGACTCACTTGGCTCTTCTGTGTTGCATGGACACGTGTATGACACCGATTTTTGGAGAATTATAACTTTTTTGGGAGGGTTCTAGACGTTTTTGTTGCTGCTCTTTTGCCAAGTTGGAACCTTTCTTTGAGTTTTAGGTCCAATGTACTACCCTACCTTTCGTTTATCTTGATTCTTTTGTTGCTTCAGTTGGACATTGGTGTTTTTATATCATGTTGCTAGTCTATGAAGTCATTTAGTACTAAAATTAGCTTAAGAGTTGAAATATAAATTATCAATGGACCAGGAAGCCCGAACAATTAGTCATTTAGCCTTAAAATTAGCTTCAGTTTGACGGGTTTGGAGGCCGCGGAGCAAAGTGGAAGTTCTCTTTCGTGAAAATGGATTTTTCATTATCCGCTTCACGAAAGAAGAGGATCTGGACTCTGCCCTCGAACATGGACCATGGATGTTCGAGGGACGGCTAGTCGTGATCAAGAGATGAAATTTTCATATTTCCAATTCCATGGAGAGAATTATTGGCGACGGTTCCAGTTTGGATTACATATTCGAAATTGTCGCTATTCCTGTGGAATAGGTCCACTTTGAGCAAGTTGGCAAGTGTCATAGGCATCCCTATCAAGTTGGCAAGTGTCATAGGCATTTGCAAGGATTTTGGTCGAAGTCTCGGTGGCGCAACCACTTTCCAGTTTGTCTTTCGGATGGGAGGCAACTCGTTCTCCTAGTTACGTATGAATGGCTTCCGCCAAGATGCTCGACGTGTAGATGCATCAAACATGAGGTTGAACATTGCCTGGATCCTTCGGGTAAAACTATTCGAGAAGAATTGATGGAAGTACTTCGGGAGCACTCGGTGGAGATTGCTGCTAAAGGACAATCCCCTTGCTCGGTGATGGAGATGAATTCTAGTTCCCGTTTTGCTAGTGTGCCTAAGGGTTTCCTTGACAATTGTAGGGGTAGCGGTTATGAGATGTTTTTAGAGTACTGGTTATGAGCGGTCTGGTTTTGGATGGTTTTAAGTAACGACTTTTAAACCAGTCCAACTCATGCTTGATAATTCATTAACGAGAGGTTCTGAAAGTTTTTTACACGAATAAAATTACCTATATGCCCATATATAAACAAAATGGTCCCGAGCGCGGGAACTGTCCCTCAGTCCACGCCTCAGTCAGGATGTAGAAGTCCATATTTGATCAAAATAATAGAAACACATAAAATAATAGAAACGTCTGGATGAAAGTAGGAGAGAGAATTTTTAAAAACTTACCGAAAAAGTAGCCATAGTTTGGAAGAAGTAGAAGAGAAATACAGATGAGAAAAAAAAAATATGGTAGCGTATTAGTAGTTATAATTATATATTTTTGGTGAGGATATAAATGGAATAAAATAATAAAATCGCTCAAAATCTACCGATTTGGGGTGTATAGAGTCACCAAAAACTACATTACACCGGTTTTGGAGGATTTTCGAGCCGACCAAAACTAGTGCATTAAAAGAATTAACAAGTATTGGTTTTCATAAACGGTCGGTTCAAAAATATCCCAAAATTGATGAAAACACTGTTACCAAGCAGACCCTAATGCTCTTATCTTCAGTCCGTGTGCTCTAGCTTCTTCTGGCCGAGTAGAAAGCCATAATAAGTTTGAATCCGAACCCGAAGTTGGGTTGACACCCTAGTTGATGATATCGGGAGGAGTTTCTTCCTCAAAATCAGGGACCCCGGTCAACCTGAGTCTGGTCCTCTTCCACTCTAGAACGTGGAAAGTCGTGTGCGCTCTTCTGGCCAAGGAGGGTCTTTGGTGTCGAGGGAAACTAGGGAGGAGCTCCCTTCTAGGGTGGATGACCAATCCAGTTCCAAGTGAAGCCATGTAGAAAGTGAGACAAAAGACTCCGGGGGAGAAGACTCAATGGAGGAGTTTGGTATTCAGAGGACAATTGGAGCTAACTACATAGAATGAAAATTGGCTTCGGCTTATGCAACAACATCTAGAGGAGCCCCTGACAATCCGCTCGCGTCAGAAGAAGAGTGCTTCTCTAGTTGGCACTCTAGTCAGTGCTAGGAGTACCAAGGGGCAACATAGTAGACTAATTTGATTCTTGAGCGAGCTAGTAAGAAGCTGTTGTCTGATAGAGAAAGAGTTAAAGAGTTAAAGAGTAGGCATCCCTATCAAGGGGCAACATAGTAAACTAATTTGATTGTGCTGCGTCCATGTTACTTCTTGTCCGAGTACACTAGGACACAACCAAAATAAATGCCTGGCCAGTAGCTTGTCTTCTTTGTGGACAGTGTGCAACTCCATACATGAATACTGTAATGTTGAACGGGCTAATATTCTTTGAATAGTACCAAACCATTCTTTTAAGGTTAAGAATCAACTTCAAACTTTCAAATATTTTATTAAATTATGGACCACTAAATAGACTAAAATGTCGTAAAACTTATGCAGGCAACAACACGAGTAAAGAGCAAATAATGTTGCAAATTAAAAACAAGCCCACGTTTGCAGCTCCTTAAAACTTTTTTAATAAACTCATAAATGATAACCTTAAAATTCTTGACTTAAAGACTGAAATGACCTGTTAACCACTTAAAAGTATTAGGAAATCGTCACACTAAGCCTCCATAAATCTTTGGAAGCCTTACTCCTAAGCTGTAATCTGTTGTTGCTGTTTTGCAACTTTGAAGTCATTATATAAGTTGGGAAATGATTAAAAGTCATATTGCAAACTGCAAATCAAGGTTACAGAAGGCACACTGCAGAAACAAAACAGTTTGGGGTTCTCTTTGCAGTTGGGATGTGTGGCGAGGACTTGGAAGTTGGAACCCAACTTCCTTTTGGTTGGAAAGTACATATCTGGGAATACAGATAAAAAACCCACACCATTATAAGTGATAGCCTGAAAGAAATATCTGTTGTTTGAAATTGTTCTATTCATGCATAATTTATTTTTTTGAAAAATTGAATGGTAGAGATGGCTTACTTGAAGAGATCTATAGTTTGGAATTTTCACGTTGAGAACCCAACCATTTGATTGTGATCACATGTTGAGAAACTCGATCCACACAATTTTAGTAGATATAGAACAATCGACACTGTTGGATTTCTAGAATGTGCTATTGGAAGCCTTTGTGATGAACAAGTAAAAGAACTTCAAACTGTTTGGATTTTAGCTAGTAGATGTTTCAAATGGTATAGGTCATGATAGACGGTTTAGATTTTCCATTTGAAGTGCAAAACATTGAATTTTCATTATTAGGATTTTGTCTAAAATCTTGTCACTCACATATATATTCTACACCGTTTGATTTCTATAATGTGCTGTTGGAAACCTACGCGTGGAACAAGTAAAAGAACTTCAAATTATTTGGGTTTAGCCTGTAGATGTTTCAAATTGTATAGATCATGATAGACGGTTAAGAAAATCCATTTGAAGTGCAAAACATTGAGTTTGCATTATTAGGATTTTGGTTCAAATCTTGTCATAGCTTCTCTCTCTCTCTCTCACACACACACACACACACACACACACACACACACACACATGCTTAATGTACCCTAACTCCTATAATCTCCAGCAGTGGATATCATTTAACTCAAAAGGAATACTAGCTACAGGGTATAAGAGACAAGTTGGTTTCTTTTGTTTTTGGAACGATATCTATAAAATCTCTTACTAGTTATTTTAGGTAGCAAATTAGTTTTTCGCAGTTGGATTGCAATTCAATGTGTATAATATTGGGACTTAATCCTACCTGTTTTAAGAAAATCAGGATGTATTGGATTCTATTTAGATCTTGATTAGATTTAGTTTCTTGGAGAGCAAGTATAGTTTTATTGGAAATTGATTCTTTTGTGGATCTATTTTGTATTGGACGATTGATATTAATAAAAGAGTTGTTCTGCATTGATTCCTTTCTGTTTTGTGTGATTCCATATTTATTCTTCTCTTTGCTGCAATTTCAAGTTGTATGTTTAGTTTCAGAGTGATCATGTTGCTACTTGACTAGGTGATATTGACTTTGTTTCATCAAGTGTTCAATGAAAATTGTGGAGCAATCTTTCTAGATGAACCCCATCAGTACTTATAGGCTTTAAAAAAAATCTTTTTTAAACAAGTTTTTCCTAGTAGGATTAGATAAATCCTTGATAGAGATCTATCACAATTATTTGTTCGTTTTATTATAAGCCATTTTCTACTCCATTACCTCACAGTCCTTTTGTAATTTGTACAATTTGACATCTTTAGGACCTCCTAAAATACCAACTTGAACTGAAGAGCCTATATTTGATTCTCCCATCAAACAAAATCACATCAGAACAGAAGTTCCTTAGATAGTATGAAGTTCATTAAACTAAAAACCTGAAAGCAACTAAAATGTTTAATATTCAACCATACTTGCTCTGTTCCATTGTCAGTTTGATAATAAAAACAAGACTGGTAAGATATTAGGAAATTAAAGGATGTGTTTTGGTGCACATTTTTAATCACAATGA
Source organism: Iris macrosiphon (assembly GCA_036927795.1). Taxonomy (NCBI): domain Eukaryota; kingdom Viridiplantae; phylum Streptophyta; class Magnoliopsida; order Asparagales; family Iridaceae; genus Iris; species Iris macrosiphon. The sequence goes on from JAYESA010000018.1 coordinate 9,605,991, forward strand.
TTTTGTGTTGTCTGAATTTTGACGAAATTTTTTATGCTCATGGAAGTTCCATGTTTGAGGGCATCGCCTGGCATGACGGTTAGGCCTGTTGGTTGCATCCTTGAGTAATAGAGTAGGTCTGGCATGACGGTTAGTCTGTGTTCTTTGGTAATCGATCCTGAAGTGCTAAGGACTGTCACACTTTTCTGAAGTAGTCCTTGGTCAGGTCTGGGCTACCTAAGAAGCTTGGTTGATGATTTGGATGTCAATTACTACTTTACCTTATTTACTTTTTTTATACGGCATATAGTGTTCATCTGAGATTGCATATAATATCAAAATTGCATAATCATCATCCTCTCTTACTTTATTGGCTTCTCATGCCAACTGTCAGATTAACAATTTTTTTTTTCTGCTACATGAGGCAGTGTCCTTCGATTCAATATTCTGATGGCTTTGTTTTCATCTTATAGGCAATTCCACCTATTACTCGCATGGCTTTAGGCCGTACAACGTGGGTTACAGTATTATGCAGGAAGTTAAAGGATTGGTGGCATTGGGTATGTTACTCAAGAAAATGATTCCGTTGTAAAATATTGAAACATGGAGATGCCATAAAAAAGTGTGCTATGATGGACTTGGTTTTGCAGGTTGCTGATGGGGATATACCAATTGTTGCATCCCAAGGGTGAGTTCTCCCCACTTCCAATACCTCATGAACATCAAATTTATAGTTGAAATTGACTTGTTTCTGGAATGCTGATATTGTAGAGGTGAAGTTGAGATATACAAGACTCTTGAACCTGGCACTCGTGTTTTGATTCTAAAGGCATTATGTGACATCCGTGTTGAGGTACTGTTTGTAGTTAGTGATCTATGGTATTTTTAAAATGATACTTTGAAAATTCATTCTTATGTGAAGAAATATCTGGGGTTCTATCAAAAGATTAGTTGGCAATTGATAGGCTGCTTAATATAATTAATCAGGTTAACTAGTAATTGAAATACTCAAGTGGTCATATAATTGAGATTGATCAGCTGAGTAATCCAATTATTGGTAAACAGCGTGGACCGATCACATAAAGAAAGCTTTTATTATAGGATATAGAGAAAGCTCTTATTATAGGATATATCTTTTCATAGATAATTTACAAAGTCTTGCATGGATTTTAGCACGATAACAAGGCTTGGTGCTTTTATCCTAGAGTATGTGCATCGAAGAAGCAACCTCTCCATTAAGCATGTACAAGGCTGCCTTTATCTTATTTCTCCCAAGACCTTACCTTGACGCAAGATCAAGGGGACTGGTGGCACTGTGATATCCCTTATGGGTGGTAGCTTGGTTCATATATATGTACTTTAACTAATTTGGCGGTTGGCTATTCCTTTTCTTCCATTCCACTCTGTTAAGGACCATGTCCTTTGTAACATTAACAAAAACCATATCCTTCTTTGCAATGTCAATTCAAGTTTGTTTTGCCCTATGCTAGTTCTAACAGCTTCTTTTAACTAATATATTCTCTCTTCAAACTGATTCATCTATTTGGTATTTGTTGCACATGTCCAAAATTTCCAAACCAATATAGACGATTGTCTATCGTCTTATCCCCAACTGTGAGTCCAAACCATCACAACTAAAGCATCCTTAACTTCTGATATTGTAACTTACAATAGTAACAATATGACCTATAAAGAGTTAACGTATCTGAATTTATATTAAAATTTATAGGTTGTTCATGTTAAAGAACTTATAAAATAATTCCTCTACCTTTCCTTAATATCATTTTCGTTTACTGAACTTTTTGGTCTTTAGTTTTGGTACATTTAATATTACCTAGTTCTCTATTCCTCCTTTTCTTATTTGTAGCTAAGCATATAAGTATCTTTTCTTCTAATCTCCTGCACAAACAATCATAAATGTTAAGACTTAGCTTCAATTAATGCTTTCTTGGCTTCTCTAGCTAATTTATATCTATAAAGCGAAGTGACGTTAAGCATCCCTAGCGATACGTAAAGAGTGGTCGTGATGATATCATCTATGTCCCTGCCGTTCCTCGTGGCGTAGATCCCGCATCCTACCAACCCTTTTTTACCGGGTGAAGGATCCAAATCTGCAATGACTAGGCTGGAGCAAAGGGCCGCTAGCGCCCTTTAGAAACCGACATTTTTTTCCAAATAATTGTTTATTATTATTTGTACACTTTTCCCAATCTTTATAAGATTTTCTTTTTGCCTTAATTATTTTTTGGATTTTCTTGTTCCACCACCATCTTTATTTTGAAGTCCTTTCATTGCTTTTAGAAACTCTTAGGGTCCGTTTGGATAGGTTTTCTGAAATTTTGTTCTGAAAATAATTTTCAAATAAAGTTGTTTTCAGAAATAAAAGTTTCAAGATTTCGTTTGGTTACTTTCATTTGAAGAATGATTTTAAGAAATAAAAGTTTAAAGACTCCGTTTGGTAAAAATATTTTTAGAAAATAATTTTCGACTATTTATCCTATGTTGCATGAATACGAATCAGACACGACACAATTTTAGTTGTCCTAATGTATTTTGTCGTGTCCGATAAGTGTCAAACGCGAGTTCCTCCCCGACAGACGGGGTATTTCGCTCCTCCGACATTCTTCTGGAACTTTCCACCATTTTTGTCCCTGCTGTTGTCGGTTCTTTTCTCTCTGATCATTCTGTGGCGTCTTTGCTGTGTTGTTGTTGTTGTGGATCCTCCTCCGTTGGATGGTGATGCTGAGAGTCGTTCTTGGCAAGCTTCTTGATGAGGATGGCAGGATCCACATTCCATGATACCGTCACCTTCCCCTGCTTCGAATCTACGCTTGTTGTGTACTCTCCTGAAAATCAACAGTGAAAAAAAGAAATCCAAAACAAAAGATAGAAAAGAAAAAAGAACAAACAACAGAGGTTTCATTCTTCAGTTTATATTTATATATTGCAATAAAAAATCAACATTGGTTATTACAAAGAAAAATATGAAAGAGCGCCGACCGTTACCCTCCTCCGCCGGTACATTGCCCCCGTCCTTCCCGTGCTCGCTGCCTATGTTTTAAAAAGCGCGTTTAAGTGGCGCTTAAGCGGTTTTGGAGACCTGGACGCCTCGCTTAGGAAAATTTCGTCCTAAAAAATGGACCAGCGTTTAGGCGGCACTTAACAGCGCCTCGCCTACCGCTTGGCGCTGGAAAATGTGCCAAGCTTTAAAAAAATGAAAAAAAATCAATTGACCATGGTATTTTGATGACTTTGTATTTTGATTATAGTATTTATATTGTGTCTTTGCTTGATTGATAATTGGTATTGTTATTCATGCATATACTAATAGGATTGTATGAAAAATATATTAAATTTTTTGTCTATATAAAGTCTTTTACATGTAGGTAGGTAAAAATGAATAAGTGCTAACTAAGCGCTTAGGCGACGCTTAAGCTAGACGCCAACTTCATCGTCTCGTCTCACCTCACGCTTAATATAACATAGCTCGCTGCTGACTGCCCCGAACTCACGGATCCAGTAACCGTCGAAGTTGATGTTTTTCGGCAGACGCAGATCCAGCCCTCGTGGACCTTTCGCCCACAATGCCAGACCCACGCGACCGTTTTTCCGCAGACGCAACTGCCGCCAACTGCCGTCGGCGTTCTCGCCCTGCCTCTGCCGATCGCGGAAGGGAGTTCGAGGAGAGGGTTTAGGAGAGGGAGCTGGAGGAGACCCTCACCACCCAGGACCCTCGAGCCCCTTGCCACCGCCCGCGGCAACTTGAGCCTTTGCGGAAGACCCAAAGCATCCTCTTCTCCCTCTGCAACCACCCAAACCCAAAGCCTAACCCTAAACCTAGGCCTACCCAGTCGAAGAAGAAGATGGAGAAGCAGCAGAAGAAAAGAGTGCGGATATATATATATATATATATATATATAGAGAGAGAGAGAGAGAGAGAGAGAGAGAGAGAGAGAGAGAGACGAGTGATTTTTGTTTGTTTGTTTGGGAAAAGTGTTTTTGGCTCCATCCGGAAAACTGCGTTTAAACGCAGGAGTTCGTAAACAAAAATTCCAAATTTTTTTTAGTGATGCTGCACCCAAACGCTATTTTCATCCATATGGACATTTACACTTCAAAACACAATTTAAAATTCCAACCAAACAGACCCTTAGAATCTCCTTCACTATTTTATGATATAGTTAAGCATATGATACCATATAACATTAGTTTTTTTTTTTTTTCCTATGTTTTTCTTTATCATTTTATCCTTAAATAGTGTTAAGGTCTCTTCTTTCAAGTTTCACCGGCTAGTCTTATTCTCTTCTTTATCCATCTCTTTCTCTTCCATTTTTCTAATACCAGTATCCAATATAGTCTACCTATGTGGTATGGTAAGGCTCTCTTCTGATATAGTTTTGCTTTCTTTGCATTCTAGTCCATCTACTTTCCTAGTAAGGAAATATTGTACTTGACTAATATTTGATCCATTCTTAAACTACATCTATTTTCATAGCAAGAAAAGAATGTACTTCACTAATATTTGATCTATTCTTAAAAGTATTTAAATATTTTCTCTCGTCCTAAAACAAGTATTTGCTATTATAAGGTCATATGATAATGCACAGTCAATGATTCTATTACCTCTTTGTTCCTAATACCATTCCAATGACTTCCATGCACACTATCATAACTACTAGCCTCTTTTCCATATTGACCATTTAAATCTTCTTTGATGTGTAAATGTTCTCCTCTTGGAAATCCTCAAGTCGTATTAATGTTCCCAACATTTCCTTTTTATTTTTATGTAATCCTATAAGGGGTGCTTTTGCCTAAAAGCATTAACAACATTATCACCTGATACAATCTTTGTTAACATTATCCTATGTTTTTACATGTACAACTCTTTCTTTAATATTTTATCCACAAGTATCCCTATCCCGTTTCCATCACTTTTTATATGTAAATCGAAGTTTGTATCAAGTATTTTCGAATCTTTTAGATTTCACATCTCTACCCCACTTAGTTACTTTCATATAAAAACAATAATATTTTCCTTCCTAATCATTATATCACCAAACTCCATCCCCTCAAGGAGTAGAAAGACCTTAGTTATCAGCTCAATGCAAATGTTATCGATCTTCAAAATTTCTTTCAAGTACTATGACTAACCTTTACATATCTTATCTGCCAGTTCATTGCGGTTGGTGAGGCTCAATGCTGCCTTTTTCTTTTAATCTGTCAGTTTCGTTAAGGTTGATGAGGGTAAAACTTAATTGCTGCCTCTTTTTTTCTTTGATCAGCCTCAGTCACTAGCTTTGGCTTTCCAAATTTATATTAGGCGTTAACTACTTTTTTTGACTTCCATATATATATATATATATATATATATGTCTTTATTTTGATTTTCCTACACAGAAAAGTTTCGTAGCATACCAGTTAAACTATCCCATGTGATACTGGACTAAGTGACCATTGCAACTGTATTGTGCAGCAAGAAGACATCAGAAGTTACATTGAAAACTCTCTTAAACATGGAATCCAACTTTCAGCATTTCGTAGAGAAAGGATTGGGGGTGATTCTCATGGGATTTCTTATTGGTAACCAGAATGCAACTTCCTGATTATTTTTAGAAATGAATTTGACGCTTATATGCCTATACTTATCATGGAAAAGGGAAATTGAAAATATTGGAAGTTCTTGTGTTGCATATATTATCAGTAAAATGTTTGCTCTTTCTTTCATTTAGGTATGAAGATGATGCTATAATTGGGCATCGCTTGTATCGTGAAAGTAGACATGTTGAGATGAAACAAGTGAAGGGGAAATCACTTCCAGCCCCCTCTATTGTATCTTACCAATGGGAAACGGTTGCAACCAATTTAGATGAATTTCAAGAAGTTTCAGTAAGTTTCTGATCAGGAATGTTATTGAACACTTTACAAAATTTTGTGCCTTAGTGCCTTATTTGGTATATAAGTCTGGGAATACTCCATGATCATAAAGTACTTCTTGTGGGATAACTCCTATCACATCATATAGTTCAATCAATATATACTGTACGAATTACAACCATCATGTCCATTTTTAGTAGGATCTGAGCTTCGGTTGTATTAGTTATTTTACTGGGCAGGCTTTCTATTCCCATGTTGACATTTGTGTAATGCATTTCTGCTGCATATGTAGGCCCTCTTTGAAGCCTCTAATTTCAACCGATGCAGCCTGATTAATATAATGTCTGTTACAAGCTTCGTAAAACTTTAGTTATATTATTTGACCAGATGGCCCATATTGGTGTTTTTTTGAAAATTGGCCTATTTGATAAATCCACTTTGCAAGTGGAAAATTTTATTACTGTTGATGGCCTTCGTTGGTGTTGAAGACTTTTCTTTCACATGAGTGAATCTCACTTGCCTCGGTTCTCAATCACATCTATTGTGGTTTCTTTACTGCATTATGTTTTTCATAATACGGGTGTAAAGTCGCATTTTTTATAACTTAGTACATCAATGGAGGTGTTCATTGATGTTAGTTTAAAGATGAGTCATTTTGAAAGAGATTGAATTTTTTTGACCTTTCCTTGGATTTTACCTATTAGATATGCAATAGAGTGCCCTTTTAGCTGATGTTTGTGATAACAACATACAGTCATCAAACACCAATTTACCACTGGGAGAATTAGATTATGTATTGGCAGCATCACTTTACTTTTGTAGAGTGTGCTATTCGTCTGTCAGTTATAATAAACTGATTGAACATCTTGATTGAGGTTGGATCTGTGCTAAGTAGAAGTTTGTATTATGAGAAAGAATTGTTGTTAAAGGTGATTTTCTGGGTGACTGACAGTACATGTTTTCACTGTGGTTGTGAACCTTGTCAATCGATGTATTCCTGGTATCAACTCTCAAATCACTGCTATGTCAATATAAAGCCTGCTTTCGTAACCTAGAAGACATTTTGAGCTAAATTTATGAGAACACATTTGGAAGACTATTGACATGTCATTGAGTTTTGTGAGGTAGTAGTATGGTAATATATTCAATTTTGCTGTGAATTTGTATTATATTAAATGAAGCTAGTCTGTGAAACCATATCATAATGTTCAATTAGTTTTATTTATTCGGAAGACTATTCACGTGTCAATGAGTTTTCTGAGGAAGTAGTATGGTAATCTATTCAATTTTTCTATGAATGTGTATTATAGTAGATGAATATATTTCGGCCAACTAGGCATAATCAAGAGGCAAATTTGTGTTAGTAAAATCATAGGATATAGTTCACTTAGTTTTTTTCTTTTCTTTTTGGTTGAAGAATTCACTGGTTTCTATCATTGTTTTCCCCAGTTACTGTCTTATTAAGGATTCCTGGAGGTTGTTTTTTCATGTGTTTAATGAAACTTATTCTATCAATTGCCAGTTTGGCGATGCATTTTTTCGATGCCATTGTTCATCTTTCTTATTATATATGCCAACGATTGATTCTTCCGTGCATCTCACCTACTCCATTTTCTCATTTACTTCCCATCTACATACATGTTGATAGTTCTTTTTTTTGTTGATATATATACTGTGAGTGTGATGTCATGTATTTAAGAACTAAAATTATGTGATAAGTTACTGTTACAACAAATTTATATACTTGTAGAAGGTTTAATATTCATTACAATATAAATCTTCATTTAGGAACAATGGTTGTCATATTAGTTTCCAACTGGAAAATCAGCTTTCAAGTTTTACGTTCCTTAATAAATTTAAGAAAATTCAGATGCTGTTGTTATAAGCAGAGCACACCGAGCATTCATTGTTCAGGTAGTGTAATAAGAGGGTCTAGGTGGGTAGCAGATAGTGGCAAGGATGCTTTGGGACAGTATAAAGTAATATATTTCGGTCATATTTTGTGTAGAAGACACCATGAAATACCTGGAATCGGAGAAAAAGTCATAAGAAACATAAAAGTGAAAAGTATGGAAAATTTTGAAACTTCTAACTTCTGCCCAAACTGAAATGCCCTGCATCAAACATGGTACCCGATATTCTGTTATTAGTTTCTTTTGATGACCTTCCTAGAACTTGAGCAGCATAAAGATTGTGTAGCTTGGATTAAATGAATCACGCATTGTAAGAATTTCATTCATGAACCTCATGATAAGACGATGGTCCATATTTGATGGAGGACCAGTTTAGAACCTGGGTTCGAGTTCGAGTCCAGTTGTGACTGATTGATATAGACACTGGATTTATATTTTGTTGTACTAGGTTTATTTATTTATGGACATGATGTGTTAGGATTTGGCTTATTTATTAGGATTACCATTAGTTTATATTTGGTAGGTTTGCTTTCTTGATGGCCAAGTTGTGAGGCCTATATAAACAATGTAAGTGATGTAAGTGATGGTTTTTCATGAACTAAGAGTTATTATTATTATTTTTTTGGGTTTGTGGTGATATTGCTTATTCCTGCTGTTTGCACTCACTAGAGTACCCAAAGCCTCCTAGGCTTGCTGCTGTTTGCCTGACTTAGCAGAAACCCAGGGCCGGTCCTGAGCTCACAGGGGCCCGGGGCGAACTTTCAAAATGAGGCCCCATACATAATGTAAAAATAAATAAAACAAAAGTAAAATAAAAAATATGCCTCCACCAAGATTTGAACTAGGAACCTCTTGTGTGCAAGTCTAATGTAATAACCACTACACAACAATTGCTTTGTGATAAGAATGGTCAATGGTAAATACTAGTTCTATTTTCGGTACAAAATTATTTATATATTTAAACAAACAAAAAAATTTGGGCCCTTCTGGCCCATGGGGCCCTGGACGGTCGCCCTGCCCGCCCTGGGCCAGGGCCGGCCCTGCAGAAACCCTTGCCGACTGCGTCTTCAGATTGCTGAGGCCAATCACTTCCAAGATTCAACTTGCCCCTTGCTGTTTCTTTTGTCGGTCAATCTGACAAGCCTCCACTTGTCACTCCTACGTAAATTCGCCGTCTCTAATCTATTCACATCATCGTACAACACCTTGTAGCGTTTTCGTGACATCCATTCAGGGAAATAATCAAGATCCAACACAGGATCATGGTTGAACTTTAGATCTCAGGTATGAAGGTTTGGATGCCTGGATTCGTCTTTTTGGAGAGAGATTTGAATCATTCCAAAAGTGTGGATCGACTTCTGGAGTCCTTTGGTGAACGGGTATCTTTTATCTCTTGAATTCAGTTAACTCCTAAGATGGACTAGGGTTATTTCCTGTGGAATAGTAATAATCTCTGCTTTATAATTAGGCTTCCACAAACCTCAGATTGTTAATTATGAATAGACCCATATAGATTTCCCTCTAGGTCTTGTCCTACATCAGATATGTATCACATGTATATATTTTGGTTCAGTTTTGATGGTAACTCCATAGACTAGTCGACCTACAACTTGGTGCTTTTGTGTCATTACATAGCTAGAGTTGTGTGTTCTCTCTTTTCTATGAATACCCTTGGTGGTTTAGTATGGAATTTAGTAATTTACCAGGCAACTTTTGGAACCTTGTGTCTGCCTTCCTGTTTCTAGATATTTCATGGGTGATTACATGATTTGGTTTTGATATTCTTTGAAGATGTGAAATAGAAAAACATAGAAATATTAAATAGAAGACAATATAATCTCGAATATAGATCTCTCTTTCTCTCTGATATTTTAACCATGGACCAGTTCTGCCCTGCCGAAACTGATGAAAAACAGATGAAAAATAAGGGAATTGGTCAAATCCTGAAACTATTCATGTGTTTTGGCTTCTTTGCTGTTGGATTTTGAATGTTTTGTCCAGAATGTTGATAATTACAATATATCTAGGATAGCGTGAATTTAAGTATTCAACAAATACATATTACTAATTACACAGTGTTGCAGTTATGTGGATAGCATGATACTTTTGATGCAATCCAATCAATAGGTTACGTTTTATGCAAATTGATTCTCACAGGGAAATTACTTTTCTATGATTATAGCACATAATGCATGATCGGCATTGTCCTAAGTGATTACATATTTATAACATGTAAAAAAAGGATAATCTTGTTTGAGCATTTGTAACTCATCTGCTAAGAGTCCTCTACTTTGAAGGTTGTGCATAATGCATGCTATCCAAAATGTCAGACTTAGAAGACATTCTCATCAAAACTATCATAGAAAAGGGAACCACACAATCAAAATAATTTATTCCTAAAATTTAACCTTTTTAGGCAACACTAGAAAGGGTCCTTGAGTCACTTCAGCTTCGGGATCAAGCAATGGCTTTAAATTCATGTAGATCTGGATAATCGAACTGATTAATGGATTATCCTATTTGATGATATAGCTTTAGATAGATATAAATGGCCATATGGTATAGATATAGTATAAATATAAATGAATCTACATAATTGATATCAGAATGGGGTAATATGATTTATTTAGGAAGATTTGGATAACCAATGGATTACCTTTTCTATAAAAATGGCTTACACTTTCTAAATTATATAATAAGCTATGTTGCTAATAATAGGCTTTGGGTTCATATCCTACCAGTGTAACTTTTAGATTTCTTCTTCTTCAAATGGATAATCCCTATATAATGTAGCATCATTTGTTATTTCTGCATACTAACGACCACATAATCTTTTTATTTACTTAATTCATAATGTGCTCTCTCTCTTTCTCTCTCTATATATATATATATATATATATATATATATATATATATAGGGTAAACGGGATATGAGCCATAGTGCTCATATTCCCACATGAGTCATGCACATGTGGACCAATAGGAGTGTACTAGTGCACATGGGATGTAGGAATCAATTCCTATTGGTCCACATGTGCATGACTCATTTAGAAAAATGAGCACTATGGCTCATATCCCGTTTACCCATATAGGGTAAACGAGATATGAGCAATATTGCTCATATTCCTACATGAGCCATGCACATGTGGACTAATAGGAATTGAGTGTACGCACATGGGATGTAGGAATCAATTTCTATTGGTCCACGTGCATGGCTCATTTAGGAAAATGAGTACTATGGCTCATATCCTGTTTACCCATATATATATATATATATATGTAGGTAAACGGAATATGAGCTATAGGTTCATATTCCTACATGAGCTATGTACATGTGGACCAATAAGAATGGACTCCTACATCCCATGTGCACCAGTACGCTCCATTCCAATTGATCGACATGTGCATTGGCATTGGCTCATGTAGAAATATGAGCCTATATATATATATATATATATATATATATAAGCCTTTCTCATATGAACAGTAACGTGTGTGATTTAAAATAGCAACTCAGAAATACTGAGTCTAACACTCCCTCAAGATGGAAATGTATGTCATGCTTACCCATATTGGTACATCAGGCAGAAAAAGTATAACAAAGGCCGACTCCTTTGTGAACAATTAGACGCACCGATCTTCAGAGCGGGTATAAGGTGTGCAAATATTCATTCTTATGCTGCCCTCGAACAAAGTGAAAATCCACCTCATTTGTCACTCTCTCCTTTAATATATTTCTGTTTTCTTAAAGATGCTTCTGTATGACATCACTTGGGATTTCCATAAATTGACTAACAAGACGAATGTCGCATCTAATAGCAGTTAGGCTAATCAACATACCCACGAGTCATATATAACAGGAATATCTTTAAAATCCTCATTATGGTTTGGGTACTAATCACGACTGCTCCTTAGGAGTATCAACCTGTTTGACAGTAAGTAAACTATGGAATATTTTCTTTAATAAATAACAACCCTTGTTTACCGTAAACAAACTAAATTCCTTAAAGTATCAAGGTCGACTCATATCCCTGGTATCGAAATGCTTCTGGAGATAATCCTTTGTTTTATTGATGCCTTTGACATCACTGACACAATAGAAGAATACCATCAACATAATCATTAATACAACCACCCTAGACTTCGATAGTTATGACAAATACAAACCGTGTCAAACTACTTGACTAAATTTCTCAAACTAAACATGTGATTTGTTTGAGACCATAAATCGCCTTCTTTAGCTTGCACACTCTAGTCTCCCTCTGAGCAACAACTTCAGGATATCACTTCATATAAATAACCTAGGTAAGGTCACCATAGAGCGATGTGTTTTTGACATTAGAATGGAACATAGGTTAATCATTGTTCACAACAAGAGAAACAAGCACCCTGGTAGACTTGATATGAGCGTCACATAAGAGAATGTCTCAAATTAATCAACACCATAAATCTGAGTAAAGCCCTTTGTCACTAACCAGGATTTCTAACATCAATATATCCACTTAATGTTTGACAGTAAACAACTAATGACAAGCAAAGATAACCAGGTCCCATGCATCATGGTATATGAGAGAATCATTCTCATCAATATACCATGCTTCCAAACTGAATTTTTTAATACTCCTTTGTAGGTCCTAAGCATAGAAACATAAGAAAAAAAGAAGGCAACTGGCGATAGGAAGGACTGAGACTACCAAAGAAAGCAATGTTGGTAATGAGAAGATCAAGGTCACAAAACGGACAAGATATAGGATCTGCTTCAATATTTGGAGAACAAGCAGTAGACCGAGATGATTATAGTGGCATTGTAGGAACTTCATGCGGAGGACAACCTAGATATACATATAACAGTTAGTTGCATCATAAGAAAACAAAAAGTGGTATATTGGCAAAAGGTACGAGAGAGAAAGGGGACTCGGTGAAATGTGGTGGCAATGCATGCAGATACATATGTACACACAACATAGGATAGTAACCAAGATACCTTTTTAGTATGATAATAGCCTAGGAGAATGCACTTCATCTTGGTTTGGGATTGCTGCTACTTTTTAAAAGCCCACAAAAGAAGCAACTTTTGACAGCAGGTGAGAGACTGCTGTGAAAAGCTGCCCCAAAATTGAACTGACTTTTGGAATTTTTTTTTTTTAAATTGCTGTTACAAAACAGCCTTGGACTCGTTTCCAAGAAAAGAAAAAAAAGCAGAAGCAACCTCCAATAAGCAATCCCAAACCCAGTCTCCATCGACTTGGGACAACTTATCAAGGACGAGACTAAGTTTTATGTACAAAACTGACACATCCAAAACTCGAGGAGGAATACAAAATAGGGCCTGACCAGGATATAAGCATGAAAAGTAGACCAAATGACAAGTACTAAGAACGATATTACCCCTATAGTATTTTGGAGATTTCATTTGGAATATCAATGTCGTGAGGCTTGTCACTCGGTACAGCACTTGAAAATTCAAAATTTTCACAAAATTAAAATAGACGAGGCAAGACTCAGGAAAAAAGTTCTTTTTATTAGTTGACGAACAAATGACAAGTACTAAGAACGATATTACCCCTATGGTATTTTGGAGATTTCTGGAATATTAAAGTACAAGCAACACCAATCAAATGATGCAATTACCGCTATGGTATTTTGAAGATCTGAATTGGAATATCAATGTACGAGCAACATCAATCAAAAGCCCCTATGGTCTTTTGGAGATTTCATTTGGAATATAATGTACAAACAACATCAATCAAATGAAGTTTCTTTCATTCAGCTAGACCACTTTCCTGGGAGGTATTTGAGCACAGGATGTCCGACAAATAATACCGTGAGGGAGACAATAAACTTTTAAGGCATTGTTAGTGTAACGATATTGATGTCACAAGAAGCTAGTCTTTATTTCATTGTGGAAAAGTTTAAATACGTCAAAGGATTAAGATTGATTCTTCACTATATGAATCCATGTCATATGAGATTGATCATTAATAGATGTGATAAGATAGTCAAAATAGGAGCTATGTTGTACTGGACGCTGGCGAGGCTAGACGACATGCCACCCATCTCGTCTAGGCGTCCGTCCAGGATCCGCTGCTCTTGAATCAAAAATTCTACAATTATGCATACAACAAATATATAGTATAACTAATAAGCAATAAGCATAAAAGTAATATAAGAAACAACAAATATGAAATATGAAATAATCAATGTTAAACATCAAGTCAAGATAGTAAGCATAATTGGGCGACCCTAGGCTGGCCTTTGTTTTCCTTGGAAGACCCTAGGCGGGCGCCTAGCCTAGGCGGCGCACCTAGGCGAGCAAAACCTCACCCATAATTTTTTTTCCAGGTCGAGGCGAAACCTCTCCAACCCGCACGCCTAGGCTGCCTAGGCGCGACTAGGCATCACATGTGACAACATAGATGTCCGTAGATATCACAAATGAAGTGAAATAAAGATGAGCTCTTTTCGCCTAGGTGGTCATTTCTCCTTAGATATCACCTAGGTGCTATTTTGGCCTCTAACAACCACGGAATCAATGAGGAAACTACTAATAGAGAGAAGTGAGAGGATTCACATTGAAAAACTGTCCTACCTTCCAAGTAAGAACGAGTTGGGCTAAAGATCCATTTGTGGTACTTTGTATTATTATAGCTGTGTAGCATCTATATTCCTCGTATCTTCCTACTGCAAATCCATTAATCTTCTTGCAGGCAACATATGGTCTATTCTCCATCATTTTTATTGACTTCATTTGTTGCATTTCCTCCAACAACCACCTCCACCCCCCCCTCCCCCCCTTTCCCCTTGTTCGTCTTGTTTATCTTACTTGTTTCTTTCCAGGACAAACTGTTTTCAAGTAAAAATAGGACAGAAGTTGCTCTTGGAAAAAGGTTAAAGAATGACATTCTTCCCGAGATTGAAAAAATACACAAGGTAGTTCTTTTCTCTCCAGCTGTGCATAGATATATCAGTACATGTTTATTTTGACTGTTGGCTCTTCATTTGAAATAACATAAACTACACAGTTCTTGATTGCAAGTATACACACTTACTGTTGGAATATCTAGAAGGGGAATATTATTTAATTGTCCATTTTACTAATTATACAGAGGAAAGAGAAAGCCTTGAAGAAGCAACACAGAGAAGCCCTCCTTCTTGATACCTATGTGTCCGTAGATGGGCTCTCTTCCGGCCGGTCTCTTCGTGATAGAAAACCAGTTACCTACACTTTTGGTAAGAGGTTCATAAGAAAAAGAATTTGTCAACTTTTACTTTCCCTTTTGCTTCTTGTGACATTTCAAAATGAAGTTTAGTGATTTTGCAAAGTCTTGATTTATCATTTTTAATGCTAGAATCAAATAATTTTAAGGATATACATGACGGGAGATAACATGTCTTGTTTTAATCTAATTTGGCCTTTAGATTAACTAGTCACATTGAAAATTATTCAAATGGTAGTTTTTTTTTCCTCGATCCATTTATAGTGTCTTGTATGTTATTAGGCTATGATGTCACTTGTCTTTTCATCTTGAAAGTGGAAATAATTACCACAAATAATTGCACTTCTGCAATAAAATTCCGGATTGGCTTATTTAACGTGAATGAACTTCATATTCTGTCGGGTACCGTTCTATCAATTGACAATCTACCTCTGATTTACAGTTTTTGACATATTGATCATCAAATATAGTATCATTTTTACATCAATCTTGGAGCCTTCCGAGGTCTAGTGCCAGTATGCTTGGGCCTCACAATATCAAATCTTTGGCTAGGCTCGTCTGACGTAACAAGAACAAAGAATGGACGAGTGCTTGTTCTTGGCACATAATAACAGGTTTCGTTTCTTATATAAATGTACACGAGCTACATATATTTTCTAAATACTAGTAAGTATTATAAGTCAATCTGGGAAGCATGGGGTCAACTGGAGGCTCAGTGTACCCATGTCTGGTGGGCTGGCACACATAAAATAGATTCATGTTTGACATGGCTGCGTTTGTGGGCCATGGAAATTCGGTGTCTTACTTGCAAAAGCACATAAATAGTCTGACCGTTGCCATCGTGGACACAATTGGAACAGGTGGAGATGTGTTTGAGGAAGAATAGAGGAATTGTGGCTTGCGTTGCGTATGTGTTATCGGGTTTATGGAGGGTTTGTTATATTATTCCAGTATGTATTTGGAATAGGTTTAAGCTAAAGCAATTGAAACAAAATAGAGGTTAAGTTTTACATACCATTTGAGACCAGTTATGACATTTGAGACTAGTTATGTCATGCTAGGTTGAACTAAACCTAAAGCCGTTATTAATCAACCCACCCAGACACACATAACCAGTTTGCCAAAGAGATGAAGTCCAGAGGAAGAAGAAGTGAAACATGTATTGTGCCATGGATTCGCTTCTATCAGTAATATTCTACTTCTGCACTTTTTGTTTTTGTTTTTATTCTAATTTCATCCCTTGTTATTTTTTCTTTCACTCTGCATATCCCTTGTAAACTTACAAGGGATACACATTTTAAGTTCTACATTGTCTGGAATGTAAATCATGAATTTATTCCAGTAGGTATTTGGAATAGATTTAAGTTAAAACAATTGACACAAAAAAGAGGTTTAAGTTTTACATTCCATTTGAGACCAGTTATGACATTTGAGGCTAGTTATGTCATGCTAGGTTGAACTAAACCTAAATCCGTTATTAATCAACCCATCCAAACACACACAACCAGTTTGGCAAAGAGATAAAGTCCAGAGGAGGAAGAAGTGAAACATGTACTGTGCCATGGATTCGCTTCCATCAGTAATATTCTACTTCTGCACTTTTTTTTTGTTTTTATTCTAATTTCATCCTTGTTATTTTTTCTTTCACTCTGCATATCCCTCGTAAACTTACAAGGGATACACATTTTAAGTTCTACATTGTCTGGATTGTAAATCATGAATTTATGATTGTGGATGCATATTATTCTTTTCGGTCTAAAGTTAGACGCAAAAGTTATTTTATATAATTCCTGAGGTTCCCTGTCCTAGTGTCCCTCTTTTTCAGGATTTGATAGTCCATTTCATTGTCATGTTGTGTCTGTGTCCTCGTGGCTTGTATCCTTCACATACCACAGTTTTGGTTTTTAATTTAAAATTGCAGGATAAGAAAATGGCCCACCAGTCTTTCCTTTTTGTTACTTTTATTTTTTGCTTTACACATCAAAATAGATGGATCACCTTTTTATCTATCTTTGCAGTTGCTAAACCCATACCTACAAATGGAGCAAGGAACAACTGCTAACAACCATCTCCTCCAATCCTCACTCACCACACCCCCCCCACCCCCAACTCCCCCCCCCCCTTCCACACACACACACACGCGCGCGCGCGCACGAGGGTGATGCAATTTTCTTCATATCAGAGTAGAGACTGGCCAACGCGGGTGTTACTTTGCTCCGATGTGGATGTCACACTATAGCTTTTCATTCCAGCGTGGATTCTAATAAAAAAACGAGTGCCTCTCTGGCATGCCCTGCTGCTCCGATCGAGAGACTTTTTTGGTTGAACCACACACACCGCCATCATCACCACCATGGACACACTCAAATTGCAGAAGGATTATAGAAAAAAAGAATACAACCTAAAGAACTGCTTCCCTTTTGAACTCCTTTTTTTGTTTCCCCCTTTTTTCTGCCTTGATAGTTGACAGGGCTATATTGTAGATTTTTTAAAAAGAAGTATTGAATATACGTATTTTTTTGAAAAATGGTGGCTGCATCAATATAAACTTATGTTGCCCAGGACGGAAAAAGGGTGCCCGTACCTGTATCTTGTTTGTATCCCTGTCCGTGCCCCTATTCACATAACATAGGTGATTACATTGTACCTATTTGAAAATGCATGTATCATGTATCCGTATCATGGCCATATCTGAATTTGTGTTCATATTGATGCAACATATAAACCCATTTTTTGATCCGTTTTCACTTTTTGATCCTAGATCTTTGTAGTCTAAGAATTGGTCTCAAATTGTTAGTATCGAGAAAATCCAAACCCATTCTTGGCCAAAATAAAATAATTCCTTGTATGATGCTAGTATGAAGAGGAAATGACTGCTTCGATCGCGAGGCTTTTCTGGTTGATCTCTGGATTGTGGAAATTGATGTAGCCAGCTATCCACCGATCTAGTTGAACCAACCACACACACTGCCACTCAAATTGCAGCAAGGATTATAGAAAAATAATACAACCAAAAGAAAACTGCTTCCCCTTTTCAACTCCTTTTTTGTTTCCCTCTTTGTCTGCCTTGATGGTTTTTGAAAAGAAGTATTGGGTATCCTCATTTGTTTGTTAACTAAGATGACAATTTGTGGTAAAAATGCATCAAAGAACCAGATGAATAATCAACCTCCGGATTAGGGCTGCAACAACCTAGGCTTAGCTGTACTAATATAAACCTATTTTGCCTAGGAAGGAAAAATGGTGCCAGTACCTGTATCTAGTCTGTACCCCTATCTGTGTCCGTATTCTACAACATAGGTGATTACATTGTACCTATTTGAAAATGCATGTATCCTATCCCCGTAGCGTGGCCCTATCTGAATTTGTGGTCATATTCATGCAACATAGAAATAAACCCCTTTTTTGATCTGTTTTCATTTTTTGATCATAGATCTTGGTCGTCAAAAAAAACAAAAAAAACCTCAAATCTGAACAGCTGCACTGGTCCAAACATGACCGAACAGGGCCGAAGGTCCGAACAGACTCACAAACCCACCGAACATGGGGTTTTCAGTTCGGCTGTGGGCTGCCTGCTGCCTAGGCGGCCGCCTAGGCCAATTTTTAGAACACTGCTTAGACCCGCCTAGGCCGATTTTTAGAACACCGCTTAGAACTCCTATACTAATAATAAAATTATAAAAGATTTAACTGAAAGCATACATGAAGCTTACAATCAACGTTTGCAACCATCTATATTAGCATATTGATAAGAATTAATCAGTTATTAACTGCAAGTACTCACACATGTAAATCATATCAATACTTGTAAATTGAAACACAAGTCCACATCATTGATTAATATTACATCTTCATCTTTGTCTTCTGTTTCTAGTTTGCAGTGACATTAATAAAGCTTTTGTTTAATTTTAGCCTAAACTCACCGAAAACATTAGTTGTAATGATTGTATTCATCCTGCTAATGTTATAATTGATTTCATTCCTTTTGGAAGATACACCTCAGTCCGAAGTTTATTCTGTTTTGGTTTTCTTTTAACGTAACTGTAGAAAAGCTAAAGGGCTATAGAACTAATTCGCTTTCACTAAATTTGCAGATGACTATGACCGATCAATTACTGAAGCGATAAAAATAACCAAGTATGTATGTTCTTCCTTGATGTTAGTTCCTTTCATCTTAATCCTTGCCTGATCCATTTTTCTGGTGTATCTTTTAGGAAAAAACAAAACTCACCTGAGCATGTTGTTAAAAAGGAAATTGGTACTAAACCTGAGGCATCTCCTAATGGTAAATGGAACGGCACGTCTAAAACCTCTCAACAAGTTTCAGATGAAACAGTGTCTCCAAAATCAAATGAATATGAAGAAAGTGATGGTGAAGAACAAGCTGGTTCTCTTGATCGCAGGTAGTGCTGGCTTTTACTTCTCCCCCTCATTTTTGCCTCTTATTTTTCTGCTTCCTTTCTCTATATGATACCTTCATCATGTTACATGTCTGACATCCACTGTTTCTTCTGTTCTTTGGATTTGATATTAGCATCCGTAGCAGAAAACGTCCTCAAAGGTATTCGGAGAAGGATTTTGTTGAAGCTGTTTCAGGTAACGAGGCAGATTTCGATAGCGATGATGATATAGTTGGCGAAGCTGTATATGATGAGGAATATCTTAGAAGCCGGAAGCAGAAGAAGGTGTCAAGTAGCTCTGAGGGTGACGAGGAGTACTGTGAAGAAAATGCCGAAGAAGAGGAAGAAGAGGAAGATGAGGAGGATTACTTGAGTACCAGCGATGAAGATACAGACGAACCCCAAAAGTACAAGAAGCCCCAAATGCGAAGCAGAAGAGGTGTTAAATTGAGATCTGTTGGTGAACTCCAATCAGGTCTCAGACGAAGCAAGAGGGCCACCCGTCCACGTATTGACTACCGACAGTACCAGGTATCGGAGACCGATGCAGAGTCTGAAAAGCCAGAAAAGTCGAATGCATCTGATCATGCACTTTCAGGAGGGAGTAATGATATGGAGCTCTCAACAGCAAGCCATGATTCTGAGAACCATCTGGAAGATGGCGAGCAAATAATGAAAGATGATAAGATGAACGATTCTGCTGATGAGCCAGTTGAGAAAGAGCAATGCCAACCTGTAGAGAAGAAGATTGACAAAAAACCTGGTCAAGGAGAGGGTGTCCGTAAAAGACGGTTTTTGGATCTCAACGAACTCGCCCCAGGAATTGGTTTCGAGGATGGGCCTAACTCAACAGTGAAGGATGAAGATACCAACAACCTTTAGACATTTATATTTCTTCTTTATCTGTGTTCACACGCTGCTGCTTATGATGCACATCAGAGATATCTGAAGGTTAGAAGGCTGTTTAGGCCTCGGACGTGTCAAGATATACAAAATTTTGACGTGGCTCGTGGACTCGAGGGGGATTGTCGGAACGAGGAAAGGCAGATGCGATGGTGCAAGTTATTGAGCGTTTCTCAGGATGGGACAATGTGATGATGATTAATGTGTAGATAGGTTGGTAGTCTTTGTAATATTTTTTCATTGTCCCAAGTTTGATTTACTAACCGTACATTATAGGGGAGCAATCCAATTGATTCTCCCTTGTCCTGCTATATGCTCAATGTACAATATCAAAGTCATCCCCTGTGGGGATGTGAGTATATCTGGAAGTAGTAAACAGACTTATCTCCTAGGATCAGCCATTCGTGTATGTATATTAGCGAGAGTGTATTTCTGTTGGTGTATTTCTCTTGTAATTGTCACTTCTAGTACCGACTTTTAGGCCACAAGAAGCAGGGATTATTATTATTATTATTATTATTATTATTATTATTATTATTGACAGTTGCACATGGTGGTTATGATAACCGATGAGCCTTTTTCTAACTCTACATTTGATCGTCATCTCTCTTGATCTGATCAGAATTTCCGTTTGTTCTGATAACTCGTGCCTTTTTCTTGTATATGTTGTGGTTAGCTGTGTGGAATTGGAGAATGTATCATGAAGACAGGAATCTGTGCTTTCATATGTTTGATTACTGCATTTTTTAGAGAAAATATGTGAAGGAAATAGATTTTCTTCATGGTCACTTGTAGTTGTCATAAAAAAAATCATAATAACTAGAAATTATTTTCCTATTGTAGTATTTAGAGCAAAAGATATACTTAAAAAAGACTTTATGCAGTAGAACATATGTATATATGTTCTAACATTAGTTTCCTATGCAGAGGATTCTCCTTCCTTGCCATCTTGACCGGATTTAGCTTCTTCCTTGTCATCTTGGCTACAAGATTCCTCTATGCTGATCTTGTCATCCTCAATGCCAGCCCCCTTGTTCTTGCAATCCTCGAGTGCCGCAACGAGGCTCTTCAAACGAGTCTCGATGTAGTAGTCGCCGTCGTGGTGTCCGTGTCGATCTCGTAGGGTCTTTGGCATCAGGTTCTCGGCGACATCGGCTGGGGTGATGTCTTTCTCCTCCATCAGCCTCCCGATGTCGTTGAACAGAGCACGGGACTCGATCCCCAGGAGCACCTTGAATCCTCCGAAGCTGCAGTAGGAGAGATTGACGTGCATGTCCATCAGGCCTCTCCTTATGAGCGCAGGGTCGAGCTTCTCGACATAGTTCGTGGTGAACACAATCAGCCTCTCCCCTCCGCAGGAGGACCACAGGCCGTCGATGAAGTTGAGCAGACCCGAGAGCGTGACCTTGCCGTCCTCCTCGGCCTCCTTGCTCTTGCGCTTACCGGACAGGTCCAGAGAGCAATCGATATCTTCCATGACAATTATGGACTTGCTTGTAGTCTCAATCAGTAGCTTCTTCAGTGCGGTGTTGTTCTTGACCGCGGTGAGCTCGAGGTCGTCGACGTCGTAGTCGAGTAGGTTGGCCATCGCGGCGATGAGGGTGGACTTGCCGGTCCCGGGGGGCCCGTGGAGGAGGTAGCCCCGCTTCCACGGCTTGCCGACCTTGGAGTAGTAGTCCTTGCTCTTGCTGAAGGTTGTAGTAAAATAGCCCAGTAAAGAGAAAACATGACACAAGTTTTGTAGAGGATGAATAGACTTGGTGATTTTTTATTGAATAAAATGGTAGCTATATATAGTTGAACATTTGATGTAAAGAGATAGACTAAATAAAAGATATATCAAAGTTGTTTCAACAAACAAAACAACTTATCAATTTAAACAAACTAACAATCTAAACCAACTAACAAGATTATCACCAACAATCACTCCCTTAATCTTGTTGCATCAATGCTTCACTTTCTGCACCCGGATCTTCTTGCGCATCTCGAGGAACTTTAGTCGTCCAAGTGGTTTAGTCAAGATATCGGCGAGCTGATTATTTGTGTTTACATATTCCACTTCAATCTCCCCTCTCTCCACACATCCACGAATGAAATGGTATCTCATGTCAATGTGTTTACTCCTGTCATGATAAACTGGATTTTTGTAGAGTGCGATCGCCGACTTATTATCTACCTTGAGTAATACTTTACACTTCGTCTTCTTCTTCAGATCTTCTAGCAACCGACCGAGCCATATCCCTTGACAAGCAGCAGTTGACGCAGCTATGTACTCTGCCTCACAGGATGATAACGCCACGATCTTCTGCTTCTGCGACAACCAGCTAATAATGTTGTCTCCAAGGAAGTAAGCGACTCCGGATGTGCTCTTGCGATCATCTATGTCACCAGCTAAGTCGCTGTCACTATAGCTGACCAAGCATGGTTCTTCCTGATCTTTTCTCACATAAAAACACCCAAATCAACTGTACCCCGAATATACCTGAGGATTTGCTTCACTGCCGTCATGTGCTGCGTAGTTGGTTCTTCCATGAATCTGCTTGCTATCCCGACCGCATAAGCTATGTTTGGTCGTGTATTCACCAAATATCTCAGACAACCAATGATACTTCTGTAGTATGTTGTGTCGATAGGAGGATTTTGGCTGACTTTGCTCAATTTTAGTCTCGGCTCCATTGGAGTTTGACTTGGATTGCAATTCGACATCCCACTCTTCTCAAGTATCTTGGCAGCATACGTGGATTGACACAATACAATTCCTTGGGGTGTTTGAGATACCTCAATCCCCAAGTAGTAAGACAGCAGCCCGAGATCACTCATGTTGAACAACTGTTTCATCTGTGTCTTGAACCTTGCAATCTCCGCGTTGCTTGATCCTGTGATAATCAGGTCATCAACGTACACGCCGACCAACAAGCTTGAGTCATCCACGCTTCTCTTGTATACGTCATGCTCCAAAGGGCACCTCTCGAAGCCAAGTGACATCAGGCTTTTATCGAGTTTGGAATTCCATGCACGTGGTGCTTGATGAAGGCCATAAAGTGCTTTCTTCAGCTTTAACACTTTGTGTTCATTGCCTTGTTCAACATAGCCAGGAGGTTGAGATACGTATACCTCTTCACAAATTTCGCCGTTGAGGAACGCCGATTTGACGTCCATATGATGTACCTCCCAACCTTCTTGAGCAGCTAAGGCAATGAGTAGCCTTACCGTCTCAAGTCTCGTTACCGGTGCAAATACTTCTTCGAAGTCCACTCCCTGTTTTTGCATATACCCTTTTGCAACAAGGCGCGCTTTATGCTTGATCACGGCTCCTTATGGATCCTTCTTCAGTTTATAAACCCACTTCAGGTCAATAGGCCTATGTCCACTCGGTAGATTTGTGATCTCCCATGTCTCGTTGTCTTCAATAGCGGCCAATTCTTCTTCCATCGCACGTCGCCAACATGCTTGTTTCTCGGCTTCGGCAAAACTCGCAGGCTCCTCCGCACCTAGCATACATAGCCCAACTTCTTCCATCGGTGTTGTGGTATCGTACACCTCTTGGATAGATCGATAGCGTGGTTGACGTGGCCCAGCTCGGCCTTGAGGCACTGCGCGTGCTGGGAGCAGGAGGCCGCCAGGTAGGCCTCTATCGCGGCGTAGGCCTCGCTGCGCTTGAGCCGCTCCCCGCTTTACTCGGAGAACGTGATCTCCATGTAAGGGTAGTAGACGTGGAGCAGCTTGTTCACGTACTTCGTCACGTACGTGTCGAATTGGTGGGGGAAGAACTGCCTCGCCACTGCCCACAAGAACTCCTGCCCACATCTCACCACCCATTCCTAACATCGATCTTAATTCTCCTTCTTCAATGGAATTTCAAGTTGTTGTTCAACTGTATACATAGGGTGGCTATTTATAGGATTGATTTCAATAACAAATTCTAAGGAATTTCTTTTTAATAAGAGATAGGATCAAATTCTAATCTTTGTCAAATATTGTAAAAACACTTTCCTTAATAAGAGATAAAATTCTAATCCTAGTCTTAATATTTTCCTTATACATACGACTACTCATTTTTTGAACTATTTTAAGTCGCATTATAATAGTAGAAATACAGAGACTTTCTTTAATAAGAAATAGAGTCAAATTCTAATCCTAGTCAAATATTTTAAAAATTAAATATAGAGACTTTTCTTACTAAGAGATAGAGTAAGTCAAAATTAAGTAAAAAAAAAAAAAATCCTAAAAAATGCAAATTATACACCACATCGAAATTTCTCATATATAAAGACTAGTTGTTGACTTTCAGTTTCAAAGTCGTGTTTGTTTACTATGTTTCCTACATATTTTCTTGGACAAGAACTTGCATGTAATCTCGCATTGCAATTGCAACTGTCATGGGTGTTGGACTATTTTTTGTATTAATTTTGAATTGGCATAATTGTAACTTAAATATTCTGAACTATTTCAGAAAATTAATATCCTAAACTTTAATTGACATGTTAATACCCTAAAGTATACTTCAAGTTGTAAGTTGTTACATTCGTTTGTCACCGGTTAATTTTTGGGCTAATTAGTGTTTAGACCTTGGATTTTATACCAACTTAGAGTTTAAGTCTTGACATGTTCGAATGAAAATTTTGGACCCTAAATTTGTAGTTTTCTTTTTTTCTTTTTTCCTTATACCCTCTTTTCCAACATCATTTTCAACATGTGTTGGTTGTTGACTTTGTACTCATGTTAAGAATATAATGAAAAAAATAAAGGACTAATTAGTGTTTAGACCGTGGACTTATAAACCTTAGTGTTTAAGTCATGACATGTAATGCTGATTTTTTTTTTTCATTATACCCTCTTCCATCCCTGACAACGAAGCTTCTATATATATGCTGAGGGATATAATGAAAAAAATAAAAATAAAAACTTACGGTCTAAACTTTATAATTGGACATGTTAGGACTGAAACTGTATGCTGATATAAAATCCAGAGTCTAAATGTTAATTTAGGCCCTCGGCCCATCCTCTCTTCCTAAAAACCAATTCAAACCCATCAACCACGGAATTCCCCCCCAAACTCTAGTATAAACAAACGTTATGGCTCTTAACCAATTCTTCTTCTTCCTTCTCATGGTGACTTCCGGTAGAGCTCATCCTTCCTTCCAGCCACCACTCTCCGCCGTCGAAGCCTGTCCAAAGCTCTTCGTCTCCGGCGATTCTCCTCCGCCGAGCCGGCCGTGTGAGGCGCTTCTTCTTCAGCGTTCAACTCCACACCGGCGACTTCGATCGAGCGGCGGCATTTGAAACGAATCCGTCGCACTAGTGAGCGCCATCAAGACTTGATCGGTAGGTACTAATTAATTCTTCAATTCTTCTTTCGGTTTTGATTGATAGAGATCAAAATCACTCAAACTCCCTATTCTAGTTTATGTCCAGTACATGTTCGACAAATTTCCCTGAAGACCGTCAGTTCTGATTATCACTTCATTTTCATTCGATATTGGTGTTGGATTAATCGGTTTAGTTTCTGTTGACATTCGGTTGGCAGTAGAACTTCGATCAGGTTCCTTCGAACACGCTAATCTGAAACCTTCATCCTTGCCGAGACACTGAGCGAGATCACATCGACACCTCAAATTCGAGCAGTAGTAAGTATGCTCTCGAATCTTTGAATTCTTCTTTATGCTCGAATGTTGAAGGTCAATTGATCCATTTTAGATCTCATCGGGCATAAACTGATCTTGACCTTAACAGTTGATCGCCAACGGCTTCGGTATCTCCGTTTCTGTCAGTCGATGGGCTTCAGTAATCTCATAGTCATCGTTCCCCGACAACAGCTGGTAAGCTTCTGGTGTAGCTAAGTCAATTGTCTTTGGAGTAGGGATAGCATAATTAGATGGGAAAAATAACATTGGGTTGGGTTATTCTACTGACTAGGGCTAGTCAGTGATTTAATTAGAATTAGATAAGTAGTCCACAGCAGGCCGACCCACATGGACACTACAAGAAAAATACCTTTTTACAACGGCTAAAAAGCATTATAAATGACTTTTATAATGCTTTTTAGTATGCGCCCAAACGTTATAAATACCAGTGTTATAAATGTTTCTAAAAATGTTATACATATTATGTACATATATAACACCTTTTGCTCAAAGCACTATAAATGAGATGCACATATATAACGCTTATTTCCTAAAGCGTTATAAATAGGACATATATAACACTTCTTTTCCAAAGCGTTATAAATGGAATTCATATAGCACTTTTTAATTTCAAAGCGTTGTAAAAATCAATAATCAAGTTGTTATAGGTACTACTCTATTTCTGCTCGATATTAATTTTTTTTAATCCATCTCAGATAACAAAGATATCAATTTAGGAAACTTTTAAATCATTCATTTCGAATTAAACATATCATTCAATCCAGTCCAAAAAATATATACTATCGCCATCTTATATTTTTTTAAATAGATCCAAATACATAGTAGAGTTGAGATGTTAAACTAAAACTTATCCACTCTAAATTTTTTTTGGACTACTCAAAAAAGAAACCTTATTAAGTTCTTGTTAGGCTTCAACTTCCAACAGTACCCTCAGAACTGTCAACAACGCCCTAAAAATCTGTCAAGCATAACCCTGAAAAAGAAAGCATCAAACAACTATGAGATAAGTACTAGATTGTTAACTGGCATTATTCAAAATGATATTAATTACTGCAATGTCAAGTAAGATACCTGTAACGGCTCATTCCGCTCAGCGTAGCAAGATGATTCAAACGGCGCAACGACATTTGGACTTGGAGTTTTCAACGGTTCGTTCAGAGTCCCGCTTGGCCGAGGCAAGTCCTCTCTAAGGGGGGTGGCTCCAATGAACCTGCCTTTGCTTGGCCTTCACACTTAACAATTGAATGATACATGCTAGGCGATAACCTGTTGCATGCTAATAAAAGAGTTCAACGCACCTAACTAATGGAATAATCCTACCCTTTATCTGTTTGCATAGAACATGGTACGTAACATCGGAACTAGAGTTGGTGCCTCGTTCTACTCCCTTAGACTTATTCTAGTATAACTGCTTTGAATTTTAAGTAGATTATCTTACATGCTCTTTATAATGATTAACCTTCACACCGATGCAATGCTTGTCACATGGAATAGCCACGGCTTAAAGTACTTCACTTAATATGTTTCACTCAGTTGAGGCATGAAGACTATCAAAATAGTCGTTTCGTGCCAAGTGATGGAAACATAGAAAGACTTCGGGACCATAAGGTCGCCAAGGCAGTTCCCGTACATGGAGTTGCATATAGAAAGAAAGAAAGTAAAGAAAAAAAAAGAGATTTAGAGAATGGTTTGAGCAGTACAGTAGAAAAGATAAATAAGAAGAAAAGATAAATAAGAAAAAAAGAGAGAAAAACATGCATATTCATCGGACAACTTGTGCACATGGTATAGTTCCTGCGGACGGTCTCCAAGGTGCTGGGACCATGCCGTCCCGGGCGGAACAACAGTATATCGGTGCTAGAAGAGCTAGCCCGGGTAGGCAGGTGGATTATAGTGGGTTCGCTGCTTGCGTCTACAACCATAGCTGTCTACTTAGTCTATAGTCCAATATGGTTTGTGGATTAGCCAATGACCCTGTAACCACCACTTTTCATCATAGAAATATTTTGATAATTTTGCATGTTGCTAATTTTACTATATTATATTGGTGGTTAGTCTAGAATTAATCAATGTTGCTTAGAATTAATTAGTGTTAGTATTAATACTAGCTAATTAAAATTAATTAGTGTTAGTTGGCATGGATAGAATATTCCTAATTAGATTAGTTAGATGCTCTCCATAACTAATTAGATTCCATTCATGACCAAAGATTCTTTTCCTACTTGAATTTGAATTCAAATTAGAGAAGAGAGTGGCACACTTGTAATTAAACCCAACTTCCAAACCCCTTTATGTGGTCGGCCCTTCATGGAGAGTTCCAATTCAAATTTCTATCCATTTCACTCTACTTCTTCCCCAAGCAATGCTCTATTAATTCATTTCATTCCCACCAAATTTCTAGATTTATAATTTGAATTTCCACACCAATTCTCCACCAAATCCACTCATCCTTCTTCCATTGGAGAGCTAGAGGCTTGGACCACTAGAGGAAGCTTTGAAGATGAGTCCATTCAAGGAGGATCGTGTCCGATTCAATTTTCTCGTGTCCAAATTTGAAGTTCTTCAAAGGAGACACACAAATTTGATAATTCTCTTTTTTTACCAATTTCATGGTTAGGAACTTCAATTGAACCCATAGGAACCCTCCTATAGGTGGAATTGACTCTCTAATGATAGATCTAGGTGTTAGAAGCCTCAAATTTGGTAGATCTAGGTTTTTGTCATGTGGAATGATATTTTCTAAACTTTATTTGGTGGAATTACGAATTGTGTCCACCAAGTGTTTGACTGTCACGACCCGTATCCGGATGATTGGGCACGAGTACGTGGCAATGCCCAGCCTACATTATAACATGACGTAGAATGATGTACTAGGCCAACAATACTATCTATCATATCACACAATATCAATACCATAACCTGTCAATGATAACCTCAACTCCATAAGGAGGACAAGAAGAATATAATGGTAATATCAATACTCAATCACAATGAAACTATAAGGAAGATGAATGACACGATAATGATATAAGAGAATCAAGAGAAGTCTAGAAATATATACCAGAACACAATAAAATGAGTCTAAGAGTCTAACTATGATCAATCAACAATATAAGTCTCCAATAGTACATAACAATGAATATCAACTGCTGGAAGCAGTTCCAGTACAAAAATCTACCCATCTACAACTAGCTGATCATCTCCCTCAACTGGTATCGGCTTCTTCTAAGCTACCATCTCCAACTCTATACCCATTACGTCCCGAGGTCCATAATGTGTAGGATAACAATCCTCTAAATCATCTGAAAAATATATCCAGTCAGGATTGGAGCGAAGCATACCTCTAACAGCAGTTCCAAACAAATAATAAAGACTATAAAACAGTAAATAATATAGGAATACAAGAGAATGAAATATAAACAGAAACATAAATAGGAACAAATAATGGAAATACAAAATATAAATAAACAAGTAATGTAATATCATATACATGGAATCAGAATGAGAGAACTACACTAAGTGTGTGAGTACTAGCTTCGATACGTGATCGACTTGGGAACATGAATAGGGATCAAGGACTGGTTAATCATACGTGAAGTGTATGATTAACACTAACATGGTACTTGTACAAGAATACTTGTACAGGGATGGATATGATCACATATCTAACTAACACTCCCCAACCCCCGGCTGGTATAGTGGATCCAACCATGACACATTATGACACATGATTCACAGAGCAGGGGACCATCCTTCTCAGGAATCAGTGTCTATATATGTACATGGATCACATGGCATGCATAGGGTCCAACAGAAAATAACATCTCATGACGGGATCCAAAATACACCAATCCTTGTAACATCGTGTCAGGAATTATGTATAACTACACTAGATACATGTAACATAGAAACTACCATAAATCAAAAACTTTCATTGAATGTACTCGCCTAGAATCCGGGGTGAAGTTTCAACGGTATCCATAACAGTGCCTTGAAGACCTAAATATGAAATATTATATCAATACAGTGTTTTGCAATGATAAAGAAGTTAAACTAGTTAATTTCTAGGTCTTAAGCATTCTCTAAGTCAAACTAGGCCAAAACAATCAAACTAGGTCAACTCTAAGTCAAACTAGTCAACCTTGGTCAAACTAGTCAATTATAGGTAACACTATTCTATACATAGGTGGTACCAAGCTATACTTAGGTTTCTAGGTCAATACCTTAAGTATATAGCTAGATTAGCTACTACTAATATTTATAACTCATATATAATTAGTATCTAAGTTATAAACTAAGAACTTGTTAATACCTCATAATAACTGAACTTATAATAATATACCACACTAGTATCTTAACACTTATCAATTACCTTGATACTAATTCCTCCACTCAATACCTTAGCTAGGATACCTTACCTATTCTCTAACTCCATACCTTGGTGTCATTGGTAACTTGGTACCAAGGTATCAAATTCCCCTTCATAAAACCTCACTCTATAACTTAGTATATAACTATTACTTATATATAACTAATATCTCAAAGTAAAGTCTAGTATTACCTTTGTACTAAATACCTTAACTAATGACACCTGATAACTTACCCCTCTTGATACTCACTATTGCACTAAGGCACAACACCCTCCAATACTTACCTATACTCTACCTCTCATACACTTGAACACATAACACATTTCCCAAATTCCACTGATACACACCCTCAGTACACCCAATACGTATGTGTATCTGAAACCGAGAACAACTCAGTCACACACAACTTAAATCCCTTCCAACACATAGAACCCGAGCCACTTCATATATCAAGACACTTCTCCTCCTCCTCAGTTCAATACAGCAACAATACTGCTGTTGCTCAACTGCCATTGTTGCTGCTAATGTTTATTTGCAGTTGTCAAACTCCTCCTAACACTCACCCCGACCTGAGAATGGTTCACCCCCGACCTTCATTGCTACTGCTGCTACCTTACTCTACTGTTGTTGATGTTATTGCATTAGCTTTATTGTAGTACAATACTATAACTGCTGCTACTGCATTTGCTGCTAGTGTTTTGCTAATATTGCTGCTAATACTGCCTGTTTGCAGTTGCTAGAACCCGAGACCATCAACACTTACCTACAGCCTTCACTTACCTCATTGCCAACCCGAGCCTGGCAACCCAATACCCCTGCAGACCTGAACCCTCTACTGCACTTATATCTCACTGAAACCCGACACAAACACTATGCCATACCCCTACTCACACACATACAATTTAGCAAATACCTTGTGTGCACCTATGTGTATCACACCAATAATCCCAGATACTCTCATGATACAAGCTCTCCACCACTCTACTGCACTTTTCTTGGCCTTCACCCTTAATGATTGAAGGATGCATGCTAGTTGCTAAGGGACAACCTGTTGCATGATAATAAAAGAGTTCAACGCACCTAACTAAGGGAATAATCCTACCCTTTATCTGTTTGCATAGAACATGGAACGTAACATCGGAACTAGAGTTGGTGCATTACACTACTCCCTTAGACTTATTCTAGTAGAACTGCTTTGAATTTCAAGTAGATTATCTTACATGCTCTTTATAATGCTTAACTTTCACTTCGATGCAATGCTTGCCATATGAAATATGCCACGGCTTAAAGTACCTCACTTAATATGGTTCACTCAATTGAGGCAAGAAAACTATCAAAATAGTCGTTTCGAGTCAAGTAATAAAAATATAGAAATGCTTCGGGATCATAAGGTCGCCAAGGCAGTTTCTATACTGGGAGCTGCATATAGAAAGAAAGAAAGAAAGAAAAGAAAGAAGAGATTCAGAGAATGGTTTGAGTAGTACAGAAGAAAAAGATAAGGAAGAAGAAAAAGAGAACAACATGAATGGTCATCGGACAACTTGTGCACAAGGTATGTTCCTGCGGACTATCGTCTAGATGCTGGACCGTACCATCCCGGATGGAACAACGGTATAGCGGTGTTAGAAGAGCTAGCCCGGGTAGGCGGGTGGATTATAGTATGTTCGCTACCTGCGTCTACAATCTTAGCCGTTTACTCAGTCTATAGTCCAATATGGTTTGTGGATCAACCAGTGACCCTTCATATTAAGGGACTCGCTAAAGGCAATATGTGTGCGGGTCATTGGATTTGGGGCAAGTAACAAATGTACAACAACCCGCGTGCAGGTTGATAATTGTCAAAAGAACTGACGCACTGCATGCAACATGGAATTGAGTAGAACACATCTATATAGTTGAGCATATCATATATGAGGCAGAGACACGTTTGTGACACACAAGTTTTCATATAGTTTCTTATATATATATATATATATATTGGCTGACTTGATGTATCAAGGCAGGGAATGAGGATTGGTAAGTTGCGTCATGTTACTCTATATGGCATGACACTTTGCAACACGGATATGCTTTATATCATTTGCCATAAAAATGACCCTAAGGAAAGACAAGAAAGACAACATAATAGATGATGCATATAACCTAATGAACGTGTTTGGTTTTGTTGAGTGAACGAGAAGTCTCTCCGCTAGTGCATACAATGTACTAATACCCCTCCAGATTACGTGCAACGTGCAGGAGCAGCTCGTTCGGTGCAGAGTTTCCTTCGTGCGCGCTAAGGCGTGAAGTTCGCTCTGGAGCCTTGGAGCATTGCGGCCGAAATTGAAGCACTTATACATGACATAATGTATTGGAAGATCGTCTATTGTATCATCCCCAAAGTTGTAAGCCGCTTGACACATTTTAGCGTATCAAGAGAGAGCGCATGAGCGATTATAATATTTGGCCTAGCGTCGTTGTAACATATGTTTCAATATCAATAAAGAACTTTGTTTCATGGCATATTTGTGTTTATTCAACTTTTTCGCTTGTGACTATCTGTGCGACTCTGTGGCTTAACATTTCCATCTGTCGTTTTCGGTGCTTGTCTTGCGCGAGAAAAACTTAGGATTGCGTGACATTATGTCCAGCGAGGACGTTCAGCTCTGCGGAGCTGGGACGTGACAATACCAGGCATTATTTAGTTCATAAATGTGACCATATCGGGTTTCCAAACATTTTAGAAGAGTGAGTGTGAGAAACTACTTGGATAGTTAGTTTCCTCATTCACCCTCAATTTATTTGTTGTACCCTCATCCATCTATACATTATCATTTTACTTGCACTGATTCAAAAAAAAATGTTCAAAAATATATGCTAAAAACAAGAATGCAGACGCCATGCTATATGAGCTTAATCCACCTAGTTCAGTTCATTGGCGGTATGTCAATGAACTGCAGGTCTGGATAGGTCAAGTGATCCATCTTTGATCTTACCAGGGATCGACTGACTGATCTTGATCTTAACAGTTGTTCGTCAATGACTTCCCGTTGAGGTCGGTATCTCTGACTCTGTCAGTCGATTGGCTTCGGTAATCTCATAGTCGTCGTTCCCAGCAACAATTGGTAAGCTTCTGGTGAAGCTAAGTCAATTGTCTTTGGACTAGGGATAACATAATTAGATAGGAAAAATAAGATTGTGTTGGGTTATTCTACTGACTTGGGCTAGTCAGTGATTTAATTAGAAAAAAATATTGTTGTGTGAACTAAAGCATCATAATAATTTGTCCCTTGAAATTGGCTTATCATATAATAGTCTTACAGTTATATGTGATATAAAAACAAGCTAAGAGAAGTATGGTGTATGCTATCAGTTTTCAAAAATTACCTAAAATCTTGTAGCTTTCTTTAGCTAACACTTAAGAACTTGCCCAAATAGTCAAACACTGCATTTTATGGTAAAAAAAATAATCCAAACTCTCTATGGTTGTGAGTTAAAAACTTTGAATTACACACTATCATGATTTCATCTGTATAAAGCCTCAACTTTGTATCTACATAGAGCATTACTTTGCAAGGCTTCTTGATTCAGAAGATATATTGCCCCAACATTCTCCTTTGAATTCAAGATACTCTCCTTTTCTAGTTTCTGCTGGTAGCCTACTATCAGTATCTGCAGACAAGCAAACTCTAGTTCTAAACAAGATTCTAAAGAGGTTACGTGATGTAAATATTAGCCCACAATATATTTGAGAACACATAAACCTATAACATAAGGAGAATAATTGTTAGAAATAATTTAAACCTTTCTTTATTGTTATAAACTAGTCTATGGTGCTAGCTAGTCTATAGGGTTGTTACTAAAGAATAGGAGTTGGAAGCTCTCCTTAGTGACCGTTGAACTAAGTGGTTTAAAGCCTATATAATTTTTTTTAAGAGTTATAAACTTCATTGTCTTGATAGTATTCTCTCCCACTTTGCTGTGAGCTGAAGTTTGTTTTCTTTTCTCATTTCCTCTACTACATATATCAGAAGCTATTGTAGGTAACTCTTCTACATCATTTTTTCCAACAATAACCAGAGAGGAGGAGGTAAAGTACCACTTCTGAACTCCATATATATCACCCTCTGGTCCGTATGGCCTCTTCTCTAATACTCAGAGATCTACATGTCACTCAGTACAAGCGAGGTTTTCAAACTTTTGCTCTGTTACAACAATATAGGTAACTCTTATAAGGACTGAGAAGGATCATGTGGGAAGAGCCATAATAATTCGAACTTTATAGGTAGAAATAATATAGTTTTGGGAAGAGACATAATAATTCAGACAAATGAGCTGTAGAAAAAATAAAAAAGTCAACTTGCTTCACCATAATATACCAGACATCATACAATACAATCTCAAACGAGCGGACAAATGGCATTTGATGTTCTAATTACCGATTGGCCTTTTTGCTGAACTCGCTTTGATTATTGTGTTTGAGAGAAAATATGTGAAGAAAATAGATTTTCTTCTAGTTGTCATAAAAAAAAAATCATGCTAAGCAGAAATTATTTTCTTATTGTAATATTTACAACAAAAGATATACTTAAAAGACATTATACAGTAACCAGGAGATCTCTCTCTCTCTCTCACACACACATAGGTACGATGTATATATATATTATATTATATGGATGAGGTTATATATAATGTTCTAACATTAGTTTCCTATGCAGAGCATTCTCCTTCCTTGCCATCTTGACCAGATTTGGCTTCTTCCTTGTCATCTTGGCTAGATTTATCTTCTTGGCCGGATTCCCCTATGCTGATCTTGTCATCGTCAATGCCAGCCCCCTTGTTCTTGCAATCCTCGAGTGCCGCAACGAGGCTCTTCAAACTAGTCTCGATGTAGTCGTCGTGGTGTCCATCTTGATCTCGTAGATTCTTTGGCATCAGGTTCTCGGCGACATCGGCTGGGGTGATGTCCTTCTCCTCCATCAGCCTCCTGATGTCGTCGAACAGAGCATGGGACTCGATCCCCAGGTAGTTTCTTGCGAGCACCTTGAATCCTCCGAAGCTGCAGTAGGAGAGATTGACGTGCACGTCCATCCGGCCTCTCCTGATGAGCGCGGGGTCGAGCTTCTCGACATAGTTCGTGGTGAACACAATCAGCCTCTCCCCTCCGCAGGAGGACCACAGGCCGTCGATGAAGTTGAGCAGCCCCGAGAGCGTGACCTTGCTGTCCTCTTTGTCGCTCCTGCCGTTTGCTGCCGTCTCGGCAACCTTCTTCTCCTCCTCCT
Source organism: Iris macrosiphon (assembly GCA_036927795.1). Taxonomy (NCBI): domain Eukaryota; kingdom Viridiplantae; phylum Streptophyta; class Magnoliopsida; order Asparagales; family Iridaceae; genus Iris; species Iris macrosiphon. Next base: position 9,641,553 of record JAYESA010000018.1, read on the forward strand.
CCTCAGTTGCCTTCTTGCGCTTTCCGGACAGGTCAAGAGAACAATCGATATCTTCCATGACGATTATGGACTTGCTTGCAGTCTCTATCAGTAGCTTCTTCAGCGCGGTGTTGTTCTTGACCGCGGTGAGCTCGATGTCGTAGACGTCGTAGTCGAGCAGGTTGGCCATCGCGGCGATGAGGGTGGACTTGCCGGTCCCGGGGGGCCCGTGGAGGAGGTAGCCCCGCTTCCACGGCTTGCCGACCTTGGAGTAGTAGTCCTTGCTCTTGCTGAAGGTCAGCAGGTCCTGGATCAGCTCCTCCTTCCTGTCGGGTTCCATCGCGAGCGTCTCGAACGTGGCCGGGTGCTCGAAGGGGACGTGGCTCCAGGACAGCTTCTTGTACTCGGACCAGTCCATGTGCGACTGGTTCGTGTACATCTTCCGCCGCCGCTTCTGGACCTTGATGGCCTTGCCCTCCTTCATCACGTAGGGGAGGTAGGAGTCTGTGACCAGATGCCGGTTGCCGCGGTGGAACGTCACCCGGTAGTACCTGCCGCCGGAATAATGGACATAATTTTAACAGTTAATTTGCACACAGATATGGAACTATTGGTTGACAGTATAGAAGTAACCTATGTTGTATGCAAAGTTTGCGGTATCGGCCGTTATCGATACTTCGGTTTGACATATTCCGATTCGATATTGATAAATATGGATACTGGTCGATACCGACATTAAAGGTCTCTTTTTCACCCAATTCGACAAAAAAAAATAGTTTAAAATAATCAATAAACAATAACGTAAAAGCATAATAAAGTTGTAAAACCATGTTAAAAAAAAAACCATCTATCTCTGCTAAACCAAACGACAATGATGATTACTATTCCATTCAATTTCAAAACTACTAAAAATTAAAATATTTTTTTGTCTAGAATTTTAATAATTATTTGTTTTTCCATTGATTTTTTTTTCGATATTTTGACTCGAAATCGTCGATACTGCCGACCCGATAACCAAAGGAACCAATATCCATAGGATGGGTCCGAGACCCATTTCAATATTGCGAACCTTGGTTGTATGGCGACACAGACACGTCAGCTATTTAGCTAGCAGATATTTTAGAGTGTCAGGTTTGTGTCGGATACGTGTCTAATACTAGTTTGACTGAATGCATGACACGGAGTTTTAGTTCTGAAGTGGTAGGATAGGATACCTTCGCTCGTCGGGCATCCGATCAAAGAAGGAGATGGAGGGGTTTTGGGGCGTAACCGACTGCGATGTCCACCAGAGCTTGGCTCCTCGGAACTCGTCGGTGACCTCCTCGTAGTCCTCCATGCTGAAGGTGAGGTTGGTGCTGTCGTGGCCCAGCTCGGCCTTGAGGCGCTGCGCGTGCTGGGAGCAGGAGGCCGCTAGGTAGGCCTCGATCGCGGCGTAGGCCTCGCTGCGCTTGAGCCGCTCCCCGCTGTGCTCGGAGAAGGTGATCACCATGTAAGGGTAGTAGAGGTGGAGCAGCTTGTTCACGTACTTCGTCACGTACGTGTCGAATTGGTGGGGTAAGAACTGCCTCGCCACCGCCCACAGGAACATCAGGCTCGCCGCCGTCGATCCCACTCCTGCCCACATCTCACCGCCCATTCCTAACATCGATCTTAATTGTCCGGAATTTCTCCACTCCGGAGGACCCTCTTCCTTCTTACCTATATATACATTACTCGTACATACAATTCTCTCATATATAAAGACTACTTGTTAGTCTTTTGCTTCCAAAGTCGTGTTCCTTTACTGCTCGAGTTTCCTACGTAGTTTCCTGGGCAATAATTTGCAGGGAATCTTCCACTGCTGACCTCAATGACAATAGGAGAATCTTCCATTGCTGACCTCAATGACAATAGGACATTTATAATGAATAACTATATTAATCCCTACAAGTAACTCTAAATTGTTACTTTTTATATGATAGTTGAAGTGAAAATTAAAATTAATATTCATTTAATAACAATAATTATATTATTATTAATATTAAAATTAGAAATAATATTAATATTAAAAAATTAGACGATTAATTTTTTTGTTTAAAATTTATCATATCAGCTACCATGTTAGATGTTAAATAATGTTATTTAGCATGTCACGTCAGCTGCCACAAGTTTCTCAGGTTGGGTTAGGTTTGCTCCCCTCCGACTCGAGTATGTCTCGATCGTCCATATAGTATATATACTAAATTCTATTTTTTTTTCTTTTGTTAAATAAACAGACCCACAGGCATGTCCGCACCCAGCCTAGATCGATGTGGTCTGGGTCATAGTTGGATTTGAGACTTTATTTTGAAGTCCAATCCAGTCTTGTCCGAACTAGATCCGGTCAAATTCGATCAAATTTGGACTGGATTGGTCTGATCCGGCCCAGTCCACACCATGACCCCCACATCAGTTACTCCTTTTGCTTAAGAAAATTTCATTTTAGGGAAAACCAGAAGGACCCCTAGTAACTTTTATTTTTCACATTTTTTATATTGCTATGCTCATGTTATTTTTATTAGCACATAGCTATCGTCAAAGCTGGCAAGTATATATCATGTGGTCATCTCTATTCTCATTAGATACCGGTCACATCGCATTAGATACCGGTCATATTTAAATGCAAATTAACATTTTCTTTTAGAAAGGACAACACGTTGGGTGTTGACAGCTTGGCTTCGTCACGATGAGCTCGTGGACCGATGTCATGTTGCTAGCCACCTTATTTGACTCATTTCACAAACTAGTCAACATGTACGTACTTTGAAATTTGGTAGGAGTGTAAAATGATTCAAACGGTTCGCGTTCGACTCGTGTTCAAGTCGGTCTAAGTTTGATTCAAAGATCATTTGTGTACTGGTTGGTTCGAATTCGACCATAGGTTGTTCGACTCGGTCTTGTTCACGAACGGGCTTGAACTCGGCTCGATTTCTCTTATTAGGATTTTCTCTAGTATATGTATGTTGCATTGTACTGTATCAATTCTCTATATTCTCTCTTAAATTTTAATAATTGCATCCATACGACGTTTTTATGCAATAGAATCTTGATCTTTTTTTTATTGATTCTCACTCATATTTCAATCATCACTCTTCCTTATTTATATTTGTATTTTTGTTTTTGTTATTACTTTTGTCACAAATGGTTAGTATATTATATATCTGGGCAAGTTGGCATGCCATGGTCTTGGAAACAGAGAAAAATACAAAGAAAAATGCTAAGTCTACAACCAAATGCTTACAACATTCTTACAACCTCTCTCTTCCACCCCTTACACATGGGTCCCACCTCTCCTCTCACCCCCTGCTACATGGGCTCCACCCGGCCCCACCACTCCCCCCCCCCGCCTCCAATCGAAGTCCGACACGTGGCGGTTGTAATCATTTGGTTGTAGGCATAGCAAAGTCCAAATACAAATGACTCATAGTCTCTTGTGCACATGCTAAAGATGGAACTTCAATTCAAAACCTCAGGTACCAAGAATGGTGCTTTACTTTATGAATTGCTTTGCTTACAGTTATTTTAAAACAAATATTATATTTGTTTCTATGGATGGCAATAAATTTTGTCTTTGGAAATTTTTTTTGTTCTTTATTTGATGAAAAAATTATGATGTAAATGACATAAGTAATTCAAAAAAGTCTTTAAAATATAATAACAACAATATGATAATTTATATAGCAGGTTTAATGGGGACTTTGGCTTGATTTTGTCTCGGACTCAGTTAGTGTTCGTCCGAGTTCGCGACTTAGATCGAGTTGAGTTCAAACACCATTCTTGGGCTCGACCTTAAGTTCGACTCAAATAAAATTCGTTTGATAATTTGGTCAAATCAAACTCAAACACTCTTTGTTCGAGCTCGTTCGTTCAATTTTCAGTCTTAAAATTTGATAAGATTAGCTACAGTCTTTCTCAAATCACTATTTCTGTGTACGTTTTTTTCTTTATTAAAAATGATAAGATAAGAAAGATTTATTGTCATTGGAACATAGAGAGTTATTTGGAAAAAAATGAAACTTCGTTGCATGTAGACTTTATAGCTTGAATTATTTTAAACATAAATGGCTTGCAATTGACGTCATGTATTTCCTTTTATTCTAAAATATCTATTCCTCCCTTTTAATTTTAATGATTATTTTAAATTGTATATATTGTGCAAGGACATACTCGGAATAAAAAATTCCACAGCAAAGCCCATTTTTTTTTTTTTTGTATTATAGAGTAGTATAGATAACATTTGAACTAACAAGAGTGACAGAGTAGCTCTTTTGCACGTTTAAAGACATTGAATACTTAATGCTACGTTTGATTGATTTTTTTCATAAAAAATATTTATATCACAAATTTTTCATCAATATACAGTGTTTGATAGTTTATATTTTTTATGAAATTATTTTTCATAAAGCTATTACTTTTATATTTTCTTTCATAATAGTGAAAAATAAAACAGGTCAAACCAATAAAAATAGCATTTTTTATTAAAAAAAACTATTTATTCGTTGAAAATATCTATTTTTTGTGGAAAATAACTATTTTCTGTGAAAAATAATTACAATCAAATACCTAAATTAAATTTTCCCGGAAAAAAATATTTAATTTTTCACAACAAAATAATTACAACCAAAAAAAATTGTTATCAAATATTTTAAAATTCTATAAAAAGATTCTTCTAAAATAATTCTGTTGAATTAATTTACTTTTCAAGTATTTTCTACCATCGCACCCTAAACATTTCTTTCTGATTCTATAAAAAATAATTCTGTTGAATTATCTTACCAATAGCCCCCTCTGGTTCAATACATGTATATAATATGAGATATCGTACTTACGTTTCCTACACAAGACAATTGTCAGCTTGTAGCCTATATATATGAAGGTTACTGACGACACGCATGCCTCCATTACAGACTATTCCTGGTAAGTGATGAACACTTCGCGTGCAAGTTGCGAGTTCCACCGAAGGCACCATCTTAGCCATATTACAATGCTCCCTTCCAGACCGGGTAGCAAGTCCGACTGTAGGTCCCGTAATACTCTGTGTTCTTCTCTTAAATACGATGGATTTTTCTTTGATCCTCCTAGGCCGAACGATCTCGTTGCCTCGGTGCATACCATATGCCTTGTGCACAGACTTGTCCGTGATCATGCAGATGCGTGAACAGTTAAACCACAATATATGCACGGTACAAAGAATGTAAATAAATGATGTTCTCTTGCGCATTCAACATTCCCATTTCTTATTTGGGTTGGTGACCCGTATGCTCCAACATACTTTCCTCTGTATGCTTTCCTCTGTATGCTCCAACATACTTTCCTCTTTCTTTCTTTCGTGGAGACTTATCAGTCTATACTTTCTTCTTTACTGGGGACTTATAAGCCCATACTTTCTTTCGAAGTTTCTGTATACTTATGCACTCCATAGTTGTACAGGTATTAAGTGTTCTATTCTCAGTGTTACAAGCATGTAAAGAGGTTTGCACATGGTTACTTTTTTTCTCATGTAAGACTTACGTTATAGTATTCTTGTGTCGATAGTACTAGCAGTTATCTTCATGCGTTTCTTTGATTACGACAACATTGTGTGTAATGCATCATTATCTTTATGTGGACTAGAGCAACATTCAGTTATGAAACATAATAAATTAATACCAGCATTCATTTTATTAGGACGTGAAGGAGTAGAAGAGAAGGGATAGATCCACTTACTCACTTATACAAATATAGTCTGCATGTCTCGATCCCACATACGCCTACGATTCTTCAAGAATGATCTGACGTGATGTACAATCTTCTAACTTGACATAACCGTATACACTCGAACCATACTCCATAAAATATTCCACCCGACCAAGTTAAGTAAGGTTGTACCATCAGGCCAAGCATCTATGTACCTGAGCATAACTTATATTCCATCTGTCTGATCCGTCCAGAATGTCAGCGTAATGCTTCTATGCGGAGCAGAACATTACACCACTCTCTTCATCAAGCAGTCATGATAAACTAATTTGGATCCACCCCTCCAATGGAGTTCTTGATGCTAGCTCATTTTGTAGACTTATCCATGATAGAAGAATGCCATATCTGCTAGAAATGAATCCAGTGGCATCTCATTTGACCCGTAGTCAAGCTAATATGGTTGCTCCTTAGATCTACCTACCTGCTGTATCACGGCTACTCAGAGAGCCACCATTATGTATATTGGCACATATCCGCTTGCAAAAATATGGCCAACAGTTGCTCTAGCTAAATGATAAATTCACTTCCTTTAAAAAAAAAAAGGTTTATTATTCAAGTTCAACAGGATCGCTATCCATGTCCGATTATACGTTGGACATGTATATTCGATGAAACAGTGAGGTCCATGCCTAACTTTACGGTCGAGCAATGGATGGATGAATCAGAAGTAATTTCTAAATTTGTTTACGCATGGTTACTAGAAAGCAACGCTGCTCTTGAAACATTGAACACAGAAATATATAAGTCAAGAAATATAAGATTTTTAGTACAAATTGTAGTAATTAATTAAGTAAGGCTCTCACAATAGAGATGGCAAGAACCAAATCCCTTTGTCACCCATTGCAATGTCCTCCTCGAACTCAAAGAAGGGGTTAATGACCCCTTCCTCCACAGCGTAGGCCTTCACAAATCTAAACCTCCTCATGCTGTAATTCCCAATTCCGAGAAGCCACTTTATGAATTTATTTCCGGGAAAGCTCCTTCCCATGAACTCCTCCTCCTCTTCCATGAAGTAGATGCAATTTCCTTTCATCCATGCGTGGCCATCTGCGGATGACAGAGACACGGAATTGACACTACTCAAGAACAATGACTGATCATCGCCCAAGTCCTCGATCTCGACCCAGCAAGAGGAACCCTCCGCCTGTGGGTCGAACCTTTTGATAGCAAAGCTCTCATATTCCAGCGTTTTCGTGTCGGACATCTTCCCCTCGACGCACAAGAGATCTCCAGAGGCCGCCGACGGCACTAGAAATATCCCGTCCACGTCCTCGTCATCCACTATGCTGTCTTCGAACTCGAAAACCACCGGAGAAGGACCGGTAAGGTCGAAAGCAAGTAGTCCGTGGTCTTGGGAGAGGAGGAAGAAGGTTTCGTCGTGATAGACGAGGTCCATCGGGCAGATGGCTTCCTCCAGCGAAAATGAGAAATAACACATCGGCGTCCACCCCTCGTCTCCCGACCTGTACGAGGCTACCCGCCGAAAGGTTCCGTCGTGGCGGCCGACATCGTAGAGAGCCACCGCAACGAAACCGTCTGGGCGGGCGGTCGGGGAGGCAGAGAGGACAACCTTTTCGATGGAGGAGTACTCTTCGATGGTGCTCAGAGTAGGGAGGTTGATTTGGACTTGAGTGGCAGGGTTAAAGAGGCTGACATCGCCGAGTATAAGCCATCCGTCGCAACATCCGTAGCAATTACTACGTGGAGGTAACGAGAGATGGTAGCATCTTTTCTCCGGGTGGCTATATAGGGACAGCGTGCGCCGCCGCTTGGAGATGAAGAGATCTTTCTTGAGCAACGGTATTGGGGACAGTGCTGCCATAGGAAACTGCGTCGCCGCCGAGGAGGAACGGAGATCGACACCTTCCCCTTCTCCTTCTTTCAGAGCGGACGACCAAGAGCTGCAGACTGCACCGAGTCGGACACGCTCCGGGATAGTAAGCTGGCGAGCAATGAAGCGTACGAGGTCAGAAGGGAGCTGAGCCCAATTACCACGTTCATCTTCGGTTGCTTCGTGCAATGCCGATTCAATTCCCCGTATCCCTATCATTTTCTTCAACCGAGACAACATCTTCAGCATCTTAGTTATAAACTTATTCAGCCACTCGGATAATCTTACTACTGTACCCCCTCCTTATATAGTTTTATGCATAATCCTAGTCCAAAGCATATACGTACTAAATATCACTCCTACTCTATATTGTACTAAGCGCTCCAACTCTCTTTTTTTCGTAATAATAATTGAATCTTTATAATAACAAGTAAGAATCACATTCGTAGTACGATTAGTTTATATTTTCAATAGCATATTCCATGGGGATATAACTATTTACCTACATTAAATAATTATATACCATTTCGGACGGACTTAAATCGACTTCTAGGGACTTCTGGGCAAACTAGACTGTGGTTTGGGGTAATTGGACTACGGTTCGAACCGGACCGATGCACAAGACCAGATTGGTCCGGCTCCAACTGAATCCTGGGTCGGATCAACCAGGCTCGGCTACTCAACAAACTAAATTTGTTGTAAAACTTTGGCTAAATTGCAACTTGATACCCTCAACTATTCAAGTTTTGTAACTTGATATTCTAAACTTTCAAAATAGGCAACTTGATATCATCAACTATTGAATATTGTCAACTTCATATCATAAAAAATTTAAAAAAATACCTACAATATTTCTACCCCTCCATTCTCAATCCCTCTCCGGGCAAAGCGCACGGTGAGCGACACGCTTTAGGGTATCAAGACGACTATTTTAAAAGTTTATGATATCAAGTTGCAAAACTTGAAAACTTGAGAATATCAAGTTGCAATTGAGTCTAAAACTTTTATTGTTTAAAAACTAAAAAAGTAATGCTATTCGAACCTCCAAAATGTTTTTTCAAACTATCCTTTCTTATGTGACAACTGGCTTGACGGAATGTTTAGTAGTTGTAATTTTCTGAAACGATATATATATATATATATATATATATATATATATATATATATATATATATATATATATATATATATATATATTAAATTTTCGGAAAATTTCGTTCAGAGCTATGAAAATACAAAAAATTCCATTCAGAGCATACAATTTTAAAAAAATTTAAGAATAGCATCATAACGTCCCTACGAAGGACGTTTTACGCTTTTCCGTCCAATACCGTTTAGGTAAAAAATCTCCATTAAAACCAAAAATAAAAACAATAAAAAAATAAAAACAAATAGAAAACGCCCATTGGAAGGACGTTTTTCTTTTGTTTTTATTTTTTATTCTCTCGCCTCTCTCTCACTCACACTCTCTCATCTCTCTTCTCCTCTCTCTCTCTCTCTCTCACCACTCACTCTTCTCTCACCCGTCCACTCTCTCTCTCTTCTCCCTCTCTCTCTCACTCACTCACCCGTCCACTCTCTCTCCCTCTTCTCTATCTCTCTCACTCACTCACCCGTCCACTCTCTCTCTCTCTCTCTCTCTTCTCTCTCTCTCTTCTCTTTCTCTCTCACTCTCACTCTCTCCTCTTTTGTTCCCACTCGTCCCTCTCCTGTTCTCCTCTCCTCTCTCCTCTCTCCTCTCCTCTCCTCTTCTCTTCTCCTCTCCTGTACTCCTCTCCTGTTCTCCTCTTGTTCTTCTCTCTGAGAGAGAGTATTAGGGAGAGAGAGAGTGTTAGGGAGAGAGAGAGAGAGCAGAGAGTGAGTGGAGAGAGAGCAGGAACGAGAGTGAGAGAGAGCGAGAACGAGAGTGAGAGAGAGAGTTAGCATATAGAGACAGAGAGTAGAGAGAGAGATGAGTGGGAACTAGAGTGAGAGAGAGAGAGCACACCGAGATTAGAGAGAGAGAGAGAGAGAGAGAGAGAGTAAGTGAGAGAAGGAGAAAGAGAGAGTGAGACAGAGAGAGGAGAGATATTTAAAATAAAAAAAGGAAAACGTCCCTAGGAAGAAAACGTCCTTCCAAAGGACATTTTTCTATTTTTTTTATTTTTTATTTTTTATTTTTTGTACGAAATTTTTTTTTTTTAACGGAGTTGGATGAAAATGTTATTGAAAAGCGTAAAACGTCCTTAGAAAGGACGTTTTGATGTTGTTTTTGCAAATTTTCAAAATTTTATGCTTTGGGTGAAGATTTTAGTATTTTCGTTGCTCTGAACGAAATTTTTCGTTAAATTTTTTTGGCGGATCCAAAGATTCGTCTTCGGAGTTCCGTTCGAGTTACGGAACTTCCGATATATATATATATATATATATATATATATATATATATATATATATATATATATATATATATATATATATATATATATATATATATATATATATATATATATATATATATATATAGAGAGAGAGAGAGAGAGAGAGAGAGAGAGAGAGAATGAATGGCATCTCCATCGCCACCATCTCCATCGCCACTTCCTAAAAACCCTCTCATTTGTTGGAAGTGGCCATGGGACGAGACCACCACCACCAACAGTGCATGCGGGAAACTCGAGCTTCCATGGCTCTTCAAGCCGCTCCAAACCCTAACCTCCGTCGCACAGACCCTCCTCGTCGATCCCCACCGCCGCCGGCCGGCGGCGGCCAGGAAGGCCTCCTCCTCGCTCTCCCTGTCGAGGGAGGAGCAGGGGGAGGCGGAGCACCGCGCGCTGGCGGCGGCGCTGGCGAGCGGGAAGGAGGCGACGGTGGTCGAGTTCTACTCCCCCAAGTGCAGGCTCTGCAGCTCCCTGCTGGGCCTCGTCCTCGATCTGGAGGCCCGGAACTCCGACTGGGCATCCTTCGTCCTCGCCGACGCCGAGAACGAGAAGTGGCTCCCCGAGGTCTGTTTCACCGTCGCTTGTTCCCAAAATTATTTAAAAACTGATCAAAATTGGCTCCTTTTATGGAAAAAGGACACGGTTTCTATACAATAACACCGACATGGTACTAGTCTGGGAGTGTTGCTAGAGTAATTTTGTGTTCTCGCTACATTCGTATGAACCTAGGCCTCCAAAATTTATGTCATCCCAAATAAGCATCGAACACGACTCAGGCACTAAAAAAAAAATACACTAGGACACGCCAAAATCATGCCAGATACTTGTTGTCTCGTGTAGGATTCGTATCGCTGCAAAGTAGACCAAAGGTTAAGTAAGCTTTGGGCATGAAAAAGTTGAAGAGTTTTTTTTTCTTCTGTAGATACATATTCCAATTCTCGTTTTTGATAATACTAATAACAATAATAGAGAAAAGTCTAAGGAGAGATCAGTGGAAAAAGAGGTTGAATTTGGTAGCATCATCTCCAATTTTCAATTCATGGGGACTGATTTCCTATTGGGAAAACTGCCCGTACTGCGTACGCTCAACCATCTTCAAGCCAATTTCGTTTGTTGGGGTTGGTTGCCGAAGATACTTATAGGACTTTTGCTCTCATCATTACATGGACATTAGTTTCTTGAGATCAGGTATTATCGTAGAGACAGGACATAGTTTTATAAATTCTGTTTTGGCTCAACCAAAGCTACATATAATTCTTTTATTAAAAGAAGAAGATATTATTGTAAAAGAGTACCCCATAAACCTGGTGATCTTGACCTTCTGACAAATTAGGGTAGTTAAACAGTTGGATACAAGGGACTCCCTGGATTCAGTTTTTTTATTAGAGGCACAAAAAGATTGCATTCTTATCTTAGCTTCTCCCCAAAATAGTAGATATGTGGATGTTTCTATTGTGAGTTCACAAGGTAGGCATGGTGCCCACTTCGTCTATGTCCTTTCTTTGATGACATTTCTCTGGTACAAAGGATTTATGCTTACATTTGGAGTTGTACGACCTCAAATGAATCACTCATATGGACACAATTAATTGATTTTAGGTCGACTAGGTAATTATTTTATTGAAATGCAGTCAACAGAAGTTCATTATGATCAGTTCTGCTTTTGTGAGTAGATATATTAAAAGGATTGCCACTTAGGTAACCAGTCTTGGAATAAGCCCAAAAATGCTCAGGATAGGGAGTGACACAAGTAGCGGTGAACAACTTCTAGAGAATCACAGCAGGCTTCTTGTTCCTGGTCCTTGTAAATGATGGTTAGGCCCATACTAATAAAGATGATGATAATGTGTTGTGGTGGATGGATGTCCTAAAACTCTATTTAATGGCTTCATATTATAACACCAGACTGGTGTACATAATCATGACTGCACACCTATGAGTGCATTGAGTAGTCAGCAAGTGGAGAGCTCTGACAAATTGAAACATATTGTCAACTTTCAGGGTCATAGAATTTCCTAAACAATGGTCACGTCACGATCTTTAGGATTACAGTTCAGAAATCAGGTCCAATCTGGTCATATGATGTATGTGTTTACTTTTGTTGGATGTTTCCTATCCAAGTGTTACAACAAGTCACTTGCAGTGGCCTGGTGAAGATGTACATTGAGTTGGAATAGATGAAATTACGTAGGAAAGTATCAGTAAGTGGATAGTCTATCAGTAACGATAATGAACTTTCAATATAAATTCCTCGGTGTAATGAACACATTTTATTATATAAAGTATGAACATTAATATTAATGTGCATGATTGACTATCTGACCAGATCTCATTAACATAAATGCTTGCACAATTGTTGGGGCTGGATAGTCCGTGTAAGTCAGTTTTACCTAATTATCAAGGTCAAAGGATAGACGTTCAGTGGTGAACTCTCATATTGTTCAGTGTTGCAATATTTCTAGCTTAGCTTACATGGTATTGGGACCTATTCAGGCCAATTATCTAAAGTCATTTTTAATTGTGATGGATCTACATGTCTTAGGATATTTGTTCAACGGCAGAGCCACACTCGGTCTAGAGAGACCTATCAACCATAAACTGGTTTTGTGACTGAGCCAGATGTGCATAGGTAGACATTATTGTTCCTGTGATAGCTAAGACTACTTTTCACCTCCCAGCTCTAGTTATCAATATCCTGTGGGTTTTAGATCAAAGAATGTGGGAAAAATTGCAGAGATCATGGAGAGGTTTTTAAGATCACTCAAAGTTCTGTTATTTATGATTTTATATGGTATATCACACTACAAATTCTCTTGCTTCACTTTAAGATAGACATATGTCCTGCGGGGATGGGTGGGGGATACCTCTTACTATGATATTGAAACAACCAGTGGTGTAAGACACCAAATTCTTTGTTTTTAAAGTAGGATTTATCAATCCAATTTTTTACATGAATACAAGTAAAACTGCATACATAGGGGGGAAACATGTTTACAGTTTACATGCTTGAAATTGTTTGACTCAATAGTAGAAAAAGGAAAAGTCACAAAACTTGCACATAAAATGATCTTTACACTTCAATTTGAAAAGGTGATGTTAAACTTATATCACCTTTTCAAATTGAAGTATAAAGATCCAGTGATTTGCATCTGTTGGATTAACTATACGAGGTAGTGTCTTTGATCTTTAATTTCCTCCTAGGAAAGTTCCTATTTAAACCTTCCTAAAATAATCTGAAACTTGATGGTTTGTAACATTATATCAAGACTAATAGGCTAATAGTTATAGTGGACAGAACGGGTAATATCCAAACCTTGCTTTAAAAGTTTGGTTTGACATATTGGTCATATCTGTCCCTAATTCCACAAGCCTTGAGATCTGATCTGGTCCTGTCGGTCGGCCTATCAAACTTTAGGACCTTTAAAATTTTGCCAATGTTTTCAAGGTCGTAGACCAGTGCCAATTGACATAAGATAGAAAATTGTCTAAGGTGGTTTAGACCTGTGCAACAGATACCAATTGGTGCGCCAGTTAGGTGTGATACAATCATAGTTAAAGTAGTTCTTAGAAAGTAGGGGGAGACCTAAATGAACTTGTGTTGAGGCTGTGAATAAGGATGTGATGTCTGATACTTGGCAAGGAATGACCCTTATTATAGCAGAATGGTAGGAAAGGATGCATGTAGCAAATCCAGAATATTCTTCTTGTAGTTGCTTTTCAGGTTCTTAATAATTTTACAGTTTCTGTTGAAAACAAGAGTCTAACTTGTGATAGACTTATTTAATTGCAAATCGGTAAATTGCATTTAGTCTTGTTAAACCGTTGGTCCTGAGCGCTTTATGCTGATCACTGTGAAATTGAAGAAATTAGCCATTAAACTTCTCCGCGGGATATGGAACACTCTAAACTATACTTAAGATGGTTAAGACCTTTGAATATGTTCCTTATCTACTAAGCATGTAATATGACCATTAAGTTTCAGAGTGGATACGGTTAAAATGATCTGATATCTTCTTTTAAACAAATTGTTCTACTAAGTTGAAGCCAGCTAATAACTTCATGTTGGTTTTAGGCCCCTATATCATATTTACTTTATTAGGAATGCATCTCTTTAATTTATACATAGAAGGATGCCCCACACCACCTGCTGTTCTTCTGCATCTATTTATGACTTTAGTATTTGCACAGGAGGGTTTAGAGCACTGCATGTTTGACGTGACTTTAAGTAGTTACCTATGCTGCACGGACATGTCAAAATGGTTCCTTATCCGTTTTATGTCGTTAACTGTGTCTGTATTCGTGCAACATAGATAAATACTTCCATACCTATTTGGAAATGTCTGTATCCTATATCCCATATATGTATCATGTCCGTGTCAGTATCCGTGCAACATAGGTTGTCACCCGATGCAGCTAGAATTTTACTTTGTTGCTTTTCTAACTACCTGTAAACTAGTTGGTAGTTATATATGCTTGCTTTCAGTATATGGTCCATGTTGAAAGGCATGATTCTGGGGCGTCAGTTTACCTGACCTGCCACACTGGGAAATTAAATTAGCTGTTAAGAGCAACAATGTATCAGTGTTGTAATAGCGAGTTGGTAGTCTTCTTCTTCTTCTGTTGAACACATCAAAAATTTTGTTTGCTTGGCTTGAAAGCCAGCAATCTCTGCGAAGTTTGACTATTATCTCCAATGCTGACTCCACCAATCTGCTAATCTAGGTAGCTAGGGAGCTTGTACTCATCATTGAAACCTTTGACCCATCAGAATGGGATTGGTGATAGAGAGTAACTCCAAAGTGACAAAACATATACTGATCAAACTTTATCATTGCTACTCAACCTGACGCAAATGTGCTTAGTTGGTGCCATATTTCCTGGCCAAGGAAACTTCCTGGACCACGAGTGGAGCCTGCACTAATCTAGGTAAATTTAGCTTATTGGTGGCAGCAGCTTGTGCATCCGAGGAGGAGCCCTTAAGATTTCTCCCAGTCTAAGGAGCCATCAAAGAGGAAGATGCTAAAATAGGCTATAGGTTATTGAAGTAATCTCTTAGGCATATAATAAGCTTAAGAGCCAGATTGACATTTTCGCATTGTAAAGAGCCAAATTACTATACATTTTCTACTCTCCTTGGTGTTTCTAACAGCTGATGAGTATTGCAAACTTTTTACTGTTTATACTTGTGTAAGATGATTGCTTGTTCCTTTTTGATTCAAATCTTCCATGCAGTGTCATAATAGGGATTTGGGTGCTTTCCATTTTTACTTTACTCTCCATATTGATGCATTTTCTTCTATTTTATCCTATGCACATCATGCACCAACAAACACAAAGGATAAAATGGAAGAAAGCATATATATAGTACAGTATTCAAGTATATTGAACACGACTTTGTGATGTCTATGCAGCTCGTCCACTATGACATTAAGTATGTTCCTTGTTTCGTGCTTTTGGATAAATATGGAAGAGCTTTGGCAAAGACGGGGGTTCCAACCAGTCGAATGCATGTAATTGCTGGCCTTGCTCATCTTTTACAACTGAAGAAGCCACACAGAGAGAGAACCAGGGATTCATCATGATGAAGAATATTCATCAGAACCAACGGGTCCAGTGCTTACAAATAGTGGAAACATTAGAAATGCATCATGTTCTTGGTGTACCAAGTTGAATAAGATTGTATCATTTTCTCGTTGTAGGAAGTTACTTTCAGAAATTAGTTTTCATTTAATGTATATAAGCTAGAGTTATTTGCAGGAAACAACTAGTTTTATTGTCAGCTTGGGGTTGGAATTCTTTCAGAGTCTAATTTAAGTTGTTGATTGGTGGATTCTAAACCTCTTGATTAAGTAGCAACTAAAGGGTGGATTTGTTATTGCTAATGTTCATCGAAATCTGTTATGATCGGTTGGCTTTTGTAAGTGGATGTCAAAAGTTGCTAAAAAGAAAAGCTAAAGCTAAAGCTTGTTTATAAAAAAGAGCACATGATAAGCTGATAAAGTTTTGAAAGAAACCTCTCCTTTCCGCATTCTAAAGTCACCTACCAGTGACCGACGCATAGAGAGAGAGTCATCAAGAAGACTTGCAGGGTTCTGCGAGCAAAAAGATCCATGATGCCATGTATAACCATAAAGAAGGCTATCAGGGGAGAAATGGAGAAGCAACTTGATGCTCTTGAGTTCAAGAAAAAGTCCAAGCAAGCAAAGAAAACACTTTTATTTAGACTACTTGCGAGTGGATTGAACCCCACTTTAGTGCATGCCAGAAAGCTACTTATTAAATGTCTTATTTTTTTTTTTTTTATATAACATTAAGTGTCTTAGTTGCATATATATAAATAATTTTTAAATTATATTTGTTAATAATTATATGTTTTTGTTATAATTATATAATTTAAACTAACTTAGAATATTTGAAAACATGTTAGGATACCAAAACCTTAATCATGATATAAATATATATACGAGTAACGACTGACGGTGTGTATCGACTGGACTCGTAGAAGGAGCTGTTCGGTGTAGCATACTGTATCTATATAGTTACAAAGACACTATAAACGATTTGGTTGCAGTTACACAATTTTATATATATATATATATATATATATATATATATATATATATATATATATATATATATATATAATTGATCTTTTTCCATAAATAGGGTTGGAATTATGATACACCATCTTTTTTGTCTATTCCAAACATCTTTCATGTTAACACCGTTGGATGGACTTTAAGTTATCTAATCTTAACCGTTGATAAATCAACGGTTAAAATTAGATGATTTAAAGCCCATCCAATGATGTGAATATAGAAGATATTTGGGATAGACAAAATAGGGGATGGATTTGATCCCTTCCCATAGATAGGGTTGGGATCATGATACACCCCATTTTTTGTCCACCACAAATATTCTCCATGTTAACACCGTTGGATGGATTTTAAGTCATCTAATCTTAACCGTTGATGACAAAATAGGGGATGGATTTGATCCCTTCCCATAAATAGGGTTGGGATCATGATACACCCTTTTTTTTTTGTCAAATAGGATTGGAATCATGATACACCCCATTTTTTGTCCACCCCAAACATCTCTCATGTTAACACCGTTGAATGGACTTTAAGTCATCTAATCTTAACCGTTGATAAATCAACGGTTAAGATTAGATGACTTAAAGTCTATCCAATGATGTGAATAGGGAGGATGCTTGGGGTGGACAAAATAGGGGGTGGATTTGATCACTTCTCATAGATAGAGTTGAGATCATGATACACCATATTTTTTGTCCACCCCAAATATTCTTCATGTTAACACCGTTGGATGGGTTTCAAGTAATCTAATATTAACCGTTGATAAATCAACGATTAAGATTAGATGACTTAAAACCCATCCAATGGTGTGAATAGGGAGGATGCTTGGGGTGGACAAAATAGGGGAATGATTTGATCTCTTCCCTATATATATATATATATATATATATATATATATATATATATATATATATATATATATATATATATATACATCCCCACCAATTATGCATCCCCAAGCATCCTCATGTTTTTCAACCATTGAATTTTGTTTAAGTTATCTAATCTTAAGTTGCTTTGAATTATTAGATGACTTAAACATGATCCAACGGTTAATAACATGAGAATGCTTGGGGATACAAAAATCGAGGATACGAATATATATATATATATATAATTTTTTTTTTAGTGGGCGTAGTCCGTTGGGAATGGTGGAGCATCGTGGCGCGGAAGGCAAGGTTGAGTCCCCTTGGAGGCATGCCTCATTTAAGAAGTGAACAATATATATATATATATTAGAATATACTAGTTACCTCCACATAAATTTTTTTTGTTAAAAAACATAAATTTTTAAAATAAATATAAAAAAATTAAAATATGATTTAAATATATTTTATTTAGAATTTGTTACATATATGTTTTTACAGTTTTGGATATGTAATATTTAAATATATTTGAATAAAAATTTCCTAAACAATTTTAATATTTTTGATATTTTTCTTTTAAAATAATTTTTAAATTTAGTATTTAGGATTGGTGGAAGAAAATAGTGGATTACGGATGATGAGAAAGAAGTTAATTTTTTTATTAATTAAATTGGTTAAGTAATATAATTAGTTTTTGAATACACATAAATTATAAGAAAGATCCAATAAATTAAATATTTCCAACTTCTAAATGAAATGAGAATAACGATTATAGATTAAAAGAAAACGAAAATAGTATTAAAAGATATCAAGATAGATCAATGATTAGTAGTCGGTGACATCTCACTGCTTCGGATAGACTGTTTGGCGACAGATCGAGGTGACAAAGGACGACGGATTGTCGGTTGCGATTATTGATCGTAAGTGAAACGTCAAATGCAGCGCGGGAGAAAGAACCAACACAATAATAGCCCTTTCATAGACCTGCAGTCTTAATATGACATTGATTTCCTTTTTTAGTGATTATAAATTCAAAATATTGAGGCCACTTAGAGGAGAAGTCATAGACGGCTGCCTAACACGACTCTCATTGAAGTCGGTTTTATCTATTCTACTATATAATGTCAAAACTAGGCTTCACCGTAAAAAATTTTCGTTCAAAAAATACCCTTCATTACATTTCAATATGTATTAACGTTGATAAGGATATCTAAGTAATTAAAAACAGTAATTAAATACGTATTAAATGTATGTATGCATGCATGAGGCAACTTGGGGAATGTTAGTTAATAAAACAAAGATATGCATGTATGCAGAGTAGGTAGTTTGGAGAATAAAACAAAAGTTAATAAAGAATGCATGCAAAGTAGGCACATGAACCCAAGAGATAAGAGAAATATTTCATATTTCCGTCATTTAATTTCTTCCAACTTTCATGCTCCTGCCTATTATATTTCCACCTATAATAAAATTAAGAAATTATCGTTTGCTCTTTTAATAAACTATTTTTTTTTCAAGTAATATGAAATACGTGCAACGCACGTGCGTATATACTAGTTGAAGAATAATGTCAACAGAGCAAATTGCAATATTTGGCTCCGAGATAGTGGCTAAGTGGTCAAAAAACGAAAAACTGTAAATACGTTGAGGTTTATTGAGTATGTTCATATCATGCCTCTCCCGTTTGTTGTAAACTTTAGAAAAGAGAGAGTATGCATCGTCTTAGAAGAGCCAGATCAAACCTTCTTTTCTTTTCTTTTCTTTTCTTTTCTTTTCTTTTTCTAAATATATGTTATAATTATTCATTTTGGTTGCAACATTTCTTTTAATCTTGGTATTGATATGTGTATTGGTCCAAAACTCAATGTCGATATTATTTCGAAAAGAACTTACACAATCAAAATATAATGTGAACTTCTCTACCAATCAATTATATAATTAATTGGTAGCTCTTTTCACAATATATATATATATATATATATATATATATATATATATATATATATATATATATATATATATATATATATATATATAGCGACCACATTTAATTTTAAAAGTTCTTTTAAGAATAAGAACACAATATCACCATATTTTATCATTCGAATTCTTACATCTATTGTCTCCAACCTAAGAGATTATTCGAGATCTATGTGCAGATTTGTTCTTGAATTTTTCTAAAAATAAAATTCTTGTGCTACCGGCTTTTTGTCACTACACATTGCTACAAAAAAATGAGCCGAACTTAGCTTTGTCCAGAAAAAGGATTGAGCAATTGAATTGATCTTTTTTCATACGAATTGTCTATTCTCGAAAGAGAAAAATGAACCGAATATATATTAGAATCATGATCCAACCCATAGGATTAAAAGATTTTAATGAGTCATTAAGAGGCATAAAACGGCAGTAAGTATTAAAAAGATAAATTGAATAGTGTGCCAATTAATTTACAACGTTTCATAAAATGTTCCATAAAGTTAAGATTCAAAATAGTGAGAAAAATAAAAAAGAACAAAATGATCTTTTGGGTCTCAATCTGAATCCGGTAATAGAATTCGAATCGGTATTCGACGTTCACAGATGTGGACGTATACTCGTACATGTTATGTACGTCGAACTAAGTCGGATCCGACGACGGCCAATCCATATTTTTTGTGTTTACCTGTTATTCATCACTTTGTTATGATGTCAAGTGATTTCTCTTTTTGTTTAAGAACTTAAACATACAATTTCAATGGAATTGAAAGAAAAAGTTTAATTTTATTATGCAACACTTTTCTCTAACTCTTTATTTTTATACAATAAATGAATTATTTCCTTTTATACTTAAGATAGAAATTCTTTATTTCAAACTGTTTTAGCATTTTTTTTATTTTATTTTTTTTACAAAACCAAGATAGCTTTTCATGTATTCAGAAATTATTTTTTAATTCTTTTTGTTACTAAATATACTCTCGTATTTAGAAATCATTCTTTAATTCTTTCTTGTACTAAATATACTCAAAAATTCTTACTACTAAAAAAATATGTTTGTAGGAATGTTTGTAAGCGTACAAAATATTAAGATAATCCAGTTCTTTTCTCAATTATGTTTTACTATTCTGTTTAGTTATCTCCAATTTCTCCAGTCTCAAATTGTACAAAAAAAATTTAACCTAATATAATATATTTAAAAATAAAAAATAAAACAAAATAAAAATAAAAAGAAGAAATTTTTTAAACTATATTCAATAGTTATATGCATTGTTTAATTATCACTTGTCATGCTTATAATTTTTTTCTTTCTTTCCTTTGATAACATCACGCTTATTGTATGAATTAAATATTTCAAATCTAAATAATTTATTTGTTTCCAACTGGACAACAGCCACAGTATATACCCAAGTTAACAAATAGTTTAACTTTTATTGGAATGAGGTCATTTTTTTAAACTATTTTTTATTTAGTAAAAACTTTTAAGCTATCGGACGAATGACTATAATAGATATAATATATATAACAACTCTTTTTTGAATTTTTAAATCTTGGGTCCTTGAAAATCGTCCTTTTTGCCTAAGGACCTGACGTGACACTTGAGTGATTCATTTACGTTATGCACAAAAAATAAAATAAAATAATAAAAAATTTGTGCTTAGAGTACTCGATTCAAAGTTATGATTAGTGTATATCAACATGTTTCCGAATGTAGCTCCACTGTATATACCTTGGAGAAATGCTTTAGTTTTAGCTCAGAGATAATTAGTTTTATTCCCATATATATTTGTCGTTTATAATTAGTTTTATTCCCATATCTAAAAACAACAGAAAAGAAAGTCACGTGTTCATATAAATTTCACGGTCCGGCCCGCGGTCCAATTTGATCGGATTTGACCGAGTTTGACCGGATTTCGGTCGGTCCGGATCCAATCCGGTGGAGAGGGCGGATCGGGACGGTCCGGCTCGGTCGGATTAGTATCTGATCCAGTCCGGAACTGTGACCCAGTCCACGATGAACCGGGTCGAACCGGTCTGAGTCAGGACCGGTTCACAGTCGGGCCGAACCGGCACGATTTTTTTAATCTTTTTTTTTTTACGTTTGTTTATATATATTTTATATATAATCTATATAATATAACTTATATGTTAATAAATTCAAGTTAAAATTTATAGATTTTTTGTTACTAAGTTAATTTTCTATAATTTGAAATTTATAAGTTATTTGTTAGAAAGTTTTTTTTGGTATAATTTATGTAAAATTTTATATAAACTTTAAGTAAGAAAATTTTATTTGATTACTTTATATCAATATTTATATAACTTTAAGTATAAATTAAAATCTAAATATTTAGAAGTTAAAATTTTTTCCAAATTTTTTTCGAAACTAAGAACATTAAGTAAGAAAACGTTGAATTTCTTTTATTAATGACAATAAAATTATAAATGTATTATAACGTTAAGTAAAAAAAAAAAACTTGTAAATTATATTTTATTTGCATAAAGCTTGTAAAAATATGTACTAAGTCTTTTAAAAAAATTCGTCGTCCGTCTTTCGTTGAAGTTTATTGCTCAACACCTCATTCAGTAGCGTCATCCATAATAAGAGATTGAAAGTCCATCTCTAAGATACCGGCACTTTCATCTCTTGAGTCTTGAGTTCTTTTTTTCAGCACGGGTCCAATCATGAACGCAGACACAAGCTTCCAAAATATCTGGCAGTAACCGATTCCTCTTCTTTCTTAGCATCCTTGAACCAACACTAAAACAAGATTCCGATGCTACCGTGGACACCGGAACAATTAGAATATCGCGTGCTATAGAAGAAAGTACATGATAAGTTTTTTTGTGTCTCTTCCACCATTCTAAAATTGAATAATAAGATGAAGAGTCATCTTCATCTTCTTCATAAGAATTTAGATATAAGGACAATTCTTAAGTGGATTGGGAAGAATTTTTTTGTTTCTTTCTTTGCAGTACACTTTTAACATATGATAATTTAGACATAAACCAGAGCTACTACCTTCAACGGTTGTATCGGGTCGGGTGGATACAACTATTTCTTCATATAAAGTAATTAAACTATCTAAAACATCTTTAATTTCTACTTTCAAGCTACCTACGTAAACTCTCATTTTATCTTTAAATTCGTCTAATAAAATAAATACATCACCTAATTTAATCTTGGGATCAAAAATCGAAACCAAACAATATATAAGAGGTATATTACCCCCAATATATTTTTTTAAATTTGGCTTCCATTTTGGAAACCACATAATAAAAACCAGAGATATTTTTATATCTAGAAAATAAATGAGACATGCTAAGAATTTCTGTTAAAGCTAAAGGAGAAGTTTGATAATAAACTCCAGATAGAATGGTTGTAGCATTGTAAAACAATTCTAAAAATTCAAAAATAGAAGTAGCAATTAACCAATCACTCTCAGTTACTTGATAATCAAAACTAGGATTAGCATTACAGTAATGTATAATAACATCTTTAAACTTCATGGAAGATTTTAACATTAAATAGGTAAAATTTTATCTATGTGATGCATCATTAACAAATCGCTTAAATGTAACACCATATTGTGTACATAAATTTTTAAAAGCTTGTTGTCTACTTGCAGAAGTGTTCAAACTCTGTAAAAATAATCTAATATTTTTTAAATTTAGTTCAAAGAATTCAAGACATTATTGTACAATCAAATTAATAATATGACAAACACATCTAACATGAAAAAGTCTACCTTCTAACATAGGCGTAAATTGTGTTTTTAAAACATTAATAGAAGAAGTGTTATTACTAGCATTATAAAAAAAATCAAAGATATTTTATTGTGAATATCATATTCACGCACAAATTGTATTATAACGCCACCGATTACAGCGTCGGTATGTAAAAATTCTAAAGACCTTAGACAAATAATGTATTTTTGCAACCATCTTGGATCTATATAATGTGCCGTGATACAAATATAAGCATAATTTTGCTTAGTAGTCCATATATCAGAAGTTAGAGCTAATTTACTAACATGCATAAAATTTTCTATCAAAGCAGTCTTATCTTTTTTGAAAAAAATTCAGAGCCTCTGCTCTAGCAGTAGATCTAGAAACTTTAGTAAAACAAGGATTAAGGGTATTACTTGCATAATTATAATAGAAATAACTCTCACCAAATATAAAGGGTTGTTCATCATAAATAACATATCTTGCTAACTCAGTCTTGTTATAAGCATCAAAATAAATAAAGTTACCTATAGAAGATCCTTGACTACCGGTACTTAACTGTGTTTGGCTAGCCTGTAGTGTGTCTTTGCCATAGCAACTTTCGTAGTCTTTTTAAAGTGTCTGCGCTGTAATGCCCCGCCTTCAGTGGTTCACTAATGGAACACTTACAACTTTGACTATGTTGAGAATCGAGTCTCGGAGAAACCTTACCGCCTAATCAATCACAGACGAAATGCAATGAACCCTTCCAACCGATGTAACGACTTCTATTGAAATGAGTCTAAGAGCTTTCCTTGGTTTTTTCGTTGCTTGATTTTGTGTTGATTTGTGTTTTTGTGTTGCTTTCGATGACTTGGTTTTCACGATTTGCTTTTCTCGCTTGATCATTCATTTTGAATCATAAGAGAATTAGATCGAAGGATGCTAACTAAGTGTTGTTGCAATTTCTGGACACATAACTAATAAGTGATCGTTGTGTAAGGCTTTTCCATCCTCTCGTTGATTAATCGGTGAGTGGCTTCGATCCTTCGATGAATCCTTCCCCTAGGGGTAATATCCTACTCTTCCGCCCGCTATAGTAATTTTTTTAGAGACTCTTTCAATAAGGTTGATGATAAAGGCACTACAAAATACACTCAGACTGGTCCAAGTTTTTCTTCTAATTTTTTCATTTAAAGTTTTACTCGGGACTAGCCAAAAATTTATTTAAGACTGTCAAAATTTTGACAGTTCTTTAAATATGTTGGACTATCAAAAATTTGATAATCCTAAATATATTTTTGGGCTAGCTCTGAGTAAAATTTTAAGTGAAAAATTTAGAGAAATTTTTTTTTTTGGACAGTCCGAGTCATCTTTGCAGTGCCTTTGTCAAGAACCTTCAATAATCGCTAGGGACCAAACTCAAAGGGATTAGGGAGGAAGATTATGTATTTTACAATTAAAATTAAAAATGGCAACAGTCCTCACCTCCCATGTTAATTACTATACTTCTTTTGTCCTAGTTGATTTTAAGTCCCGACACAAAATTCAAATATATTTCATGGCCAGAGTCGGCCCAAGGGATTGGGTTGCTCTCGTCGGAGCTAAATTTGTGCTCATTGTCCTTGATTCCAAAAGAAGATATCAAAAAATTGATGGTGAGTGGAGTTGGCAGCGACGTCGAAGTCTCGATTCTCACTGCGGCGTGGATTTCGGATTCCGAGTTCCTCTCCTTGAGCTACTCGAGGTCTTCCAAGTATGAACTTTAAATACAGACCTGCTGGATTTCTCGTTCAACTGATAGAAAGGAGTTATGGTGGACTGCAAAGACTCTATTGACGGGGAGGTGATGACTTGGGAGGGGGGGGGGGGGGGGGGGGGGGGGGGGAGAAAAATGTAAGAAAATTATGCATTTATTCTTGTTTAGTATAAGGAGAATAATTGAAAGGGTTTGCCACTAAGATTCTTTCAACCATTCGAGTTTTTCAACTTGATACCTTCAACTTTGATATGTACTAACTTAATAGCATAAACTATTAAAAAATTCATCTTGATACCCTCCGTCAGTCAGGATTAAGTTTAATGTTTAAAAAAAATTTACTATAATATCCTTCCCTCTTTCCCTCTCTGCAGACTACTCCCACCCCCTCTCTCTGGTCGCACTCAGTCCTGCACCCCTCCCCTCTCCGGCAGCCCCCCCCTCCGACTTCGTGCTCACCCGGCGGCGGCGGCTGCTGCTGCGCACCCTCCCCCCCCACCAGGGGCTACCGTAGACGGAGAAAGAGAGTGGGTGTATGGGTGGGGTGGGATGGTGGTGGTGTGGGGGGGGGGGGGGGGGGGGAGAGAATGGTGGAAATATTTTTGTCATTTTTTTTTCCCGATTAACACTATTAGGACAAAAATGAGAGGAGGATATTAAGTTGATGTATATCAAAATTGAGGGTATCAAGTTGAAAAATTCGAATAGTTGAGGGTATCAAGTTATAATTTAGTCTAAATTTTTTTCTCCTAGCCTAAATATTCAATCTCTCAAAAAAAAATGATAGAGAAAAAAAATGAGAGAAAGAAGTGAAGGTTTATCATAATTTACAATTATATACTGTATGAATTATATTATTTAAAAAAGTATTCAATAAAGCCAAATGGTAGATAAGTTATACTTTTCGAATTTAGGGCATGTTTGGTTCGTTGAAACTGTGGTGAAAGTGGAAAAAAAATCTGCAACTGGATTGAACTCAAGGGTTCAAGTATTTTGTTGGTTCTTTGAAACTCCCAAAAAGAAGTGTGAACTGACCGATAGCAGTTCATGGCCCTCTTTTTCGTTCACTTTCACCTCCGTCAGTTTTGTGGTGAAACTCACTGGAAAATGAGAGAGAGGGACACTTTTCCAAAAAAAAAAATGGTGGGACTTGCTCTAGGTTACGGCAACCCCCAACCGACTCTCCCGCGACATCACTGTGTAGAGGATGAGGTCAGTGAGGAGGCCGAGATCCTCTGGGATGTAACCGACGAGGCCGAGGCCCTAGAGGGAGGTGAGCTTGAGTTCGCCGGCGAGCCTGACCCCGACCTCCAGCTTCCCCACCTACGTAGACGTCCAGACCTCGAACCTCGTTCGTCCCTCTTAACCGTCGTCGGCGGTTGCGTCTGTGCCAGGAACGAGGCCGGCATCTTGGCCGGTAATGGGATGGAATTCTCTATGAGAAAAAAAGATTAGAAGAAGAAGATGACTCGATAGAGAGAGAGAAAGAAGAAGAAGAAGAGGAGGAGGAGGAGGAGGAGGAGGACTCCAGAGGAGTGGAGAGAGAGAGAGAGAGAGAGAGAGTCGGATATGAAGGGGGTTGGTAGTATGTGAAATCGAATCACATAAGTTTAAAACTTGTTAAATTAGTATAATATTTATATAAAATAATAATAATAATAGGTTATAATTTGTTAATTTTTAATTTTAAATACATGATTTTTTTAATTATTTATATAATAGTCTTAAATTTGTAATCCATACTTGAAAAAAAGAATAATATTAGTTGGAGTAAGTCTGCCTAGGGTTACCACATCTCTCACCAACATCTACTTTCAATAATCATCCAAACAACGGAACTCTTTTTTTTCCACTTTCAACAACCATCCAAACAACGAAACTCATTTTTTTTCCACTTTCATATTTTTCAATTCTACCAACCAAATAATTTTTAAAAAGTCAAAATTTATGTGCACACAACGTGCACGCAAATTTTGTTTTTTCACTTTTGAACTTTCGTGCAACCAAACAGTCCCTTGTGGATCCGTCCTTTGACAAAACTATACAAAAACAATGAAGTGAAAAATTCTCTTACGTTGCAAAAATATTGAGATAGCTTTCTCTCTCTCTCTCTTTTTCCAACTCAGGATAAAAAAAATTACTTCTTAATTTTTTTTTAAATATTTTTTTATTTATAATTGATAACATAGAGATAAAGGCTTGTGAAGTGCATTATATAAAATTAGACAACAATTTTATAATATCTTCTATAATTTTTATCATTTAAGATTTTATAATTTATTTGACAATTACATTGAAAAAATATTTCTAAATAAAATTTTGTCATTATTCTTATATGGTAACAACTTTGTTCCAAAGTCACAATAGGTCTGGAGATAATCTAAGAAAGCAATAGAGCATGCATATTACAACTGCTCAACTACCGTATCTACCTGTGTACCAGACACGTAGTGGACACGGCATGCCACAGACACTTTATAATACATTAAGGTACAGCAAAATATGTCTTTTTTCTTTTCGTACGAATATGTATCTCATTACGCATGTCTTTTCTCTTTTCATATCCCTGTTCGTGCAACACAATACTCACAGGAGATAATCGGCAGTGCTATGACTACAACCAAATGCCTACAACTCTCTTACAATCTCCACGTGGCGGCCACGTGGCGCCCACGTGGAGGTTACCCATTGGAGGAGAGGGAAGAGGTAGGACCACGTGGCAGCCGTTCATTGGAGGGAGAGATGGGCCCGGAGGTGGCCCACATAGCAGGGAGGGAGAGAGAGTTGTAAGAAGGTTGTAAGCATTTGGTAGTAAACTTAGCATTATTGAGATAAAAAAAAGGTCCTTGACAAAGGTACTACAAAAAATTAGAGATTGGATCAAATTTTTTTATAAGTTTTTTATTTAAAAATCTACTAAGGACTAGTCCAAATATTTATTAGGACTGTCAAAATTTTGACAGTCCTTCCAATATGTTGAACTATCAAAATTTTGACAGTCCTAAATAAAGTATACAGTTCAATGAAGTTTCAAAATTTTGACAGTCCAACCTATTGAAAGAACTGTCAAATTTGACAGTCCTAATAAATATTTGGACTAGTCCTGAGTAATTTTTTAATGAAAGACTTAGAAAAGAAATTGAATCAGCCTCGAGTAATTTTTGTAGTACTTTTATACATGGCCAAAAAAAAAAAAGAACACATGTATAATAAGGATAACTTGATTACTTGAGCAATAATATATTTATTCTGAATCAGAACGAGAGAAATAGATATTAATATCCATATCCATATCCATATTTATATTCATATCAATATTTGCGGGAGTTATTTGGCAGGAGGGGCAGCCTTCCCCCTGGCCTGAAGAACCTTGGCAATCTCGACCAACTTCTCCCTTGCCGGCATCACGTCCTTCACGGAAGCTTCCGCGCATAAGCGGGCTGCCCATGCGGCCAGCCGAGGCGTCTTCGTCTCGTCTAGCAGCTTGACGCCCGAGAGCTCCTCGGACACCCCGAGCCATCCGAGGTAGCTCCCGAACGCGATGTCGAGGTATCCTACGGCGTCGCCTCCGAAGAAGCCCTTGCCCTTGCTGCATTCCCCGAACGCCTCCTCCAGCAGCTGCAGTCCTGCGGACACCTGAGACGCGGCTTCTGACTTTGCGTCCTCAGTTTCCGCAGTGCGGATTGCTCTCAGGCAAGGGTGCCACTGGTAAACAAGAACAACTCAGATCAGATGATTTTGAGGGACTATATTGAGTTATTATCGTACTCCAAAATAGTGAAAAACTTGTAACTTGTGAAGGATGATTGAGGCACAATGTCAGCAGAGCGCAAGTGCAACCTTTGGCTCTGTAACAAATACCGGGAGAGTGGCCGAGTACAGAACATATCTGTTGTCCCCAATTTTGGTATAACTGGGTGGCAGAAGATCAGTGAATCGAATCACGGAAATGTGTTATTTCTTTCATTTATAAAATGGTGGGAGTTGAAAAACAGTGGACCGAAAGACATAAAATCCAGTATGCACAAAGTCCCGAGCGTTACGACCGACCACGAATGTTATGCCAGAAATTCCAAAAAAAAAAAAAAAAAAAATACAGATAGAGTAATACGTCTCTCCATAGTTTGTAGCAGTTGGCAATAAAAACATTGGCTTATGAGTCTGTTTGGTTCGACGAGATGGAACGAATTAACAAATTTTAAAAGTATATATATATATATATATATATATATATATATATATATATATTGTGCTAGGCGGATTCGATGGACCAAAGGGCCGGCGGTCGCACAGATTATATATATATATATATATATATATATATATATATATATATATATATATATATATATATATATTTGAATTTGAATTTCCTGTTTTAAAATTTTTTTTAAATATGAAATTTTTTTGAATTTTGAATTTTTTTTTGATTTTCTTGAATTTTTATTGCATTTCCTTTGATTTTTTTTTGAAATATGAAATTTTTTTGAATTCTTTTGCAATTTCAAATGTTTGAAATTTGAAAAGATTGAATTTTTGAAATTTTTTGACTTGACCGAATTGGCCGAACATGGCCGCCTAGGTCCGAACAGGCGCATAAGATGGTCGAATTGAAAATTTTCGGGATGACGGACGGCCCAAAAATTATGTACTACGCTTGGGTCCCACACTCCACACCCCCACACCTCCCTACCCCCAACTCTCTCTCTCTCTCTCTCTCTCTCCAGACTCAAGAAAGGGAAAAAATTGCTCAGACGTTGGTGATGCTCGCGTCGACGACGAAGTTCACTCGCCTCAGAAGTCGGGCGTTGGTGGTGCTCACGTCGACGACCGGGCAGATCTCGCGTCGACGACCTCTCCGCTCGTCAGCGGTGGTAGAGGTGGAGGATGTGGTAGTCGACGACCACTCCGCGTGTCGACGACATGCTCTTGAGGTCGCCGCAGTTTTATGGTCGGCGGTGCTCTAGCCGACGTCAACGGCGGAGGCTGGGTGAAGGCGAAACCCTAGCTCGACCCCAACCTCGACGTTGGCTGGAGGAGGTCGGTGACCTAGATCCCGACCACGGTTGTGACAGTGTCGGATACGACCGGACACAAAAATTATGGACATTTATAATATTTTAAAAAATTTTATTTTAAAAAATAATTCTAAAAAAATTTAACAAACATAATTTTTAAGATTTTTTTCTTAAAATAATTTTTAGAATAAAACTAACAAACACAAACACAAAGTCAGAATTTCTATATTCAGAAATTAACTTTATAATTTACTTTCAGAAAATTGTTTTCAAAACAAATTTTCAGAAAGACCAAACTCGAATGACTCTTGTGGTTACCGAAGAGAGGTATAAGATCCCGGCTGGGTGGCAGAAGGTTAATGGACCGAGCCACTGGGACATATTATTTCTTCCATTTATAAATGGTAGGAGTTGGGAGCAGTGTGTCCAAAGGTATAAAATACAGTGTATACAAAAGTCTCGAACGTTACGTCGGACTCCGTATGTTATGTCCGCAGGGTCCCGTATATTATGTCCGAAAGTCAAAATAAATAAATAAAAATAATCAGAAAGATTATCCAAACGGCCCATAACTTTTGTATTTCTTATGTTCGATGGAAATTAAGAAGTGATTAAATTATATATAATTAATAATAAAACTTAGCAAAAAATATAATTATTAATACCACACAAATAATATGACAATAAATTATTAAATTAATTAGCAAATAGTATAATTAATAATAAAATTTAACAATTAAAAAATGAAAAATGAAAAAAGGCAGACCATCCGATTTTTTTTTTTTTTATGAACTGGAAAGGAGAATTTGAAGAAGGAACCGGACTACCGGAACGTCACTTTATTCCACATCCAATTTTGAACCAGACGGTTCGAAGTGGACTGCATATAAAATGGAGTAGAAAAGTAGCCCACCTCATATTCTTGCACCAACCAAACAGACCCAACCACCACAAAATGTCTGCATCAAATACAAACCACCACCACCACCACACACGTCTAGTGCATCAAATACATAACTGACGTATTATGGACACATTAAAATAGGTGATCCATACATGCAATTCCTTTCGTTCATGTATTCAATTTTAGAACTTGTTTAAATTTCGTCAGACGGACTGAGAATATGTACATGCATAGGTTTTACTAGTTGGACTGCCACAATATTTTATGGGTTTGAATATTTGCAAATCTTCTTTCTCCTCCTATTTCTATCATGTTTCTTTTCCTATATAAAATTTTCTGAAATTGTATCTACCTTATTTTTTCGGAAAACGAATGGCAAATATAACACCAGCTAGTTAAGACGGGCCAGTACGGCTGTCTAGAACCCACGAAACAGGAGGGTCTAAAATATTTTTAATAGTAGTTCTGTAAAAAGAGAAAAAGAAAAAAAGAAAGATTATATACATGCTACTATAAATACTATTATAGAAGCATCGAAAAAAAATTAAATATTATATGCATGTTGCTATTAATACTATAATATTAGTTTTGGAAAAAATTAAATATTATATACATGTTGTTATTACAATAGCTTTGGAAAATCCATGTTAACCTATATATGCATGCTGCAATTTTCGGAACTAGTTTAATAATTAATATCATTATCTTTGTTGTTTGCTGTATACTAATTCTAGGTAGGTAAATTCATTATATTCTTTCTACGTTATCAGCTTTTTTTTTTTTTTTTTTTTTCCGTAGTTTATGGTAAAACAAAACATATAATTCTATATGAGTGAATTGAGGCACATTTTAGATTTTTGTTCTGGACCTTCAAATATTTTGAGCTGGCCAAGCAGCTAGCAAACACAGATATTTCAAGAATATAGGCCAGTGTCGTGGACTGGTATCGGCCATGTGGGGGAGACCATGGTTCGAGTCTGCCCTTGGACGTCGGCTGGATGATTTTGTGTCACGGACGTGCGATGCCTTTAACTCTGGGTTGTAAATCTCACTTCGCTCGGGATGGCTCTGCCACGGATATATAACAGTACGTACGTACGTACCTTGTCGTCAACATAGACGGCCCAGAAGCGAGCGACAGCACGGTCGTAGGGATCTGCGGGGAGAATGGACGGTCCGTCGACCCACGTGTCGTCGACGTACTGCACGATGATCATGGACTCGGACACGGGCTTGCCGGCGTGGATGAGCACGGGTATCTTCTTGTAGACCGGGTTCGACCTGAGCAGCAGCTCGCTCTTGCTCCCGAACGTTTCTTCCAGGAACTCGTACTCCACTCCTTTCAAGTTCAGGGCGATCCTCGCCCGCATCACGTACGGGCTCGGCCACGCCCCCAGCACCTTCACCTCTCCTTCCGTCGTCGTCGTCGCCATTTTCTTCTTGTAGTTTGTTGGAGAAATCACGTTTTCTTCTTCTTGAGAAGCTTGTTGTTGGTGTTGGTGTTGGTGCTGGTACTTTATAGTAGAGGTTTGGTTAGTGGTGAGAGTTCGGACTGTTAGGTTTCAACCAAATCCAAAATCAAATTCTATAAATTTAAAATTGAAACCGTATAATAAGTTGTTAAATTATTACCACTAAACACATGTTCAATTGTTGTTTTCAAAATACATATATTTTTAATCACAAAATATGTATGAATTAATTGTGGATATTCCTTATATAAATGCATAAGTCGTATTCAGTTTTCTGTTTTGGAACGAAATCGAAATTCAAAATCGAAACCGAATAAAAAAAAAAATTATATTTTCAAAACCAAAATTGAACCTATTTTTTTGTTCGGTTCGATTTTTGGTCCAAAACGGAATAATGCTCACCCCTTGGTTCTGTTGGTTTTAGTTTTGTTCTCTTGCAAAAGTTCAATTCCCCTTTCTTTCTTTAGTCCCACATCGGATGCACCAAAGCTCTCTTGTGTACATATATTACTTTCTCTCATTTGCTCTATTAAGTTGTTGTGTGGGGAACCCCTTGGGCCATACGCGGGCGCCGCCGCCGCCGCCCCCGCCCGGCCCGGCTCGGCTCGGTTCGGCGCGCGTAACGGGTGCGGGTACGCGCCCACATCTGCAGGCGCCGAATGCCGATCCGATTTCCTCTTCGGATTCGGGCTGGGACCCTAAAATTCTTTTTGCTCCTTTTTTCTTTCTTTCATTTTTTTTTCTTAACGTTGGAATTAATTTCTGAACGTTACAATTGTTTGAACGTTACAATTTTTCATGTCCAGATTCATTCGTTTAATTCTCATGTGTAACGGCTGAATTAATCGTAAATTAATTCTGACCGTTACACAACAGTATTATATATTCGACTGTGTTTCATTGTAATCTATTAAGAAAAATTTCTTTACGAAAAACCTCTGTCAACATTCTGTTCGTTCTTCATCGTCTCCAAGCTCTGGGCAGAGCTAAGTTATAGTCGTTCTCTCCAAGTCGTGTGCGGCAACGAGATACCGGTAGTGCGGGAGTTTTACCACTAGGAGCTTCGGGAACGTCTGCACACAGATCCCGAATAAACTCTTAGGGCAGTGCTTCGTGCACGACTTCCCCAGAGGCCGGTAACATCTGTTTAATTTTATTTTGTATTCTAAATTTTTCAGAAAAAGAAGACATCAAATTCTAACAGTCTAAGAGTTTATTCTTATCATTCTGCAAATTAAAACATGGTTGGAAATATGTGCTTATAAATTTAGAATCTGTACATGTTTCTTAGCATGATTATACCTTCAAATTTTCAGATAGTTTCGACTATCAGACCATGTACAATCTTTGTAGTTTTGTGTTTGATCGGTGGCAAGATAGTATTCTAAAACCAGTCTAGATTAATAGTCTGTTTCGGTACAAAGTAAAAATTACTGTGATCAACTTTCTTTGCCAATACCAATAATCTTACCACATAGCATGTATGTGAACCATGCTGGCTATTATTGAATTTTTTTTTTTACACGATCCAAACATCACTACAAGAGTTCCTATACCAAGTCTATCATTTTTTTTTTGTTCTCCATGGGAGGAGACACTTCCTTAGTTATCATGATAAAAGATGATGAACCACTTTAAGTTTTGCATGTGACCTATTCATGATACAAGAGGTGTATATATTTGCCTAGAGCAAGCAACTGGTCTTATCTTGTTTCTTCCATCCGACTTTGTCTTAATTTGGAAGATCTCAAGAATTCAAACAATTAATTTGTTCTGTTCTATTTTTTTTTCTTTCCAAGAAAATATGTCATATTTGGGTAATTTTTATTTGTGTTATAGATAGTCTAGTGGAGCAATATTGTAAAACATATCTATATTGGTGCATATCATTCTGAAGCAGAATTATTTTGCGGTTGTATTTGCTCTTGTTTGAACATATCTAGGAAAATACTTTGTAAATGACCAGCTTTTAAGTACGAACTTTGTTTTGTTCTCGTGGATAACATCAATTTTGCAAGTATCTTTCACTTTGATCAGAATAATTCTTTGTGATTATATTGAAACACTAAATTTATTCTTTGTGTTAAGGCTCAAATAAGATGCAGTGTATTCCAGACAATACTTATTACGAAAAAAAAAAAATCTGATAACTTATTCTACACAGAAAAGTAAAGTATATGAGGAATATATACTGTGATTTTTTTTTTCCTGTTGCAATGGAGAGGATAATCACCTTCATAGTTTTATTCATATACATCATGGTTTATCTATTTCTTCTACTATTCTTAATTTTTCAATATTGTCTCCTTAAAACAAATGGTCTTTAAGCTTGCGGTCATATTTTCAAATCAGACGAGTTCTATGCAAAATATGTACCATAATGTATTGAGTGAATGCATCTTTATCAGAGAAATAACTGGTTCCATATAAATTCTAGCAGATAGTGATTTATTGTTTTGAAACTTCACGAGACAAAATGATGTTCTACCATAAGATATACAATGCAACTCTTTAAGGTTACGGGCCCACTCCTATTTCTTTCATATTTTTTTTTATTTTCTGTTGTGATGGTCTTTAAGATATCTAGATCTTTTCTTCTCCGCATCTATATAATGTTTAAGTCATGTTGGTAAAATATTGTGTGACAAAACCAACATCATTCCTGCAATTTTATTTTTGTAGAAATATGTTGTTGGATGTTTCCAACTGTGCATGTTCTATGTTGCTATTATATGTTCACTCAACGCATGTATATTAAATGATAGTTGCTGCTTCAGAAATTATATTTAAATACAACAGACATCTATCACAGTCTAATATACTTATTAGTTGTGTATGTTGAGGAGATCCCTGTAATTGAATTTTCTATAACATTAGTGGCATGCATTGTAAGGAGAAGAAGTCAGCATTCAATGATATCATGCGATAATCATCTTTTAAATTGGATATCATAATGTTAACAAAGATTGTTTATTAGTGTTTGCATTTCATATATTGTTGAATTATTTTTACTATTAAAAGTCATGGTTAAATTATTTTGTTGTACTAGACTGAACAAGTTGTGAACCTTTTCAAATTATATTTCTTATTACAAGTTATATTTCTTGCAAACTAACTTCCTCCTTATTCTTTTGTCCCTCTTTTGTTAGCTCTTGAATGATCATTTATTTTTATTTATTAGCTATTTATTTTGCTAATCGTATTCTCCTTTATGGCTGGTAATGGCCATACTTATTAGCCCCTTAAATTCTAATTATGCCTATGGTTGGTTGGTATGTTTGGGTTAATTATGGACAGTCATTGGGTTTTAATAATTGTCCATTTAACTAGTGAAAACAAGGACACTGTGTGCATTTTCTTCCCTTTCATGGTCTTATTCATATGTGTTAAATAATGTGAATATAGTATGATATGCTAAAAGTTGATTATCATGCTGACATCAAGGGATCATGTATATATGCTCGCCAAAATTTGTCACCGCCTAATAAATCTTATATTTTATTTTATATCACTTGTTTGCAATAAATAAAACAATTCAAATGATTGATGGTAGACTATATAAAGTTTGTAACCATGATCTACATAAATTGACACATCATAGATCAGACGTTTATGTGTTCTGATGCACCTGGACCAATTGTGTTTATACAACTACTTATCTTGATATGGAAACACTCACTTTGGTGACTACTACATCTTTACAGTTTAGACACAAAGCTCTATATATCTGATTTAGACTTTTGATATTGTTAAATCGACATAATATGCATCCACAATTTTTGGGTGCATTACATCTACAATACTCAGTTATTAGTTCAAATCATACGATGCTGGATTTGAGTGTCGACAATTTTTTTTTTAACTTAATCCGGACCCTCTCCCATAGAATCTTTAGAGATATTTTAAGAAAGGAGCAACATGTTAGCAGTGATGATAATACAAATTTATTTATTTTGTACTCCCTTATTCTTAACATGATCTTTGTAATATTCTCTCTTTAAGTCAGAAAGATCAGAGATTGTGACAAGTTAGAAAATGAGCAAACATACTATGGGTGAAGGTAAGTAATACACAAGTTCTTCGCTTTATTATTCTAAACTTGATGTCTGCAAATTCTTTTTCCAAATTCTTGGATACTAATGGATGTTTAGCAAGAATAATGGAACTATTTAAAATTATGTACAAAATGACATATTCTCTGGAGTGCTTACTAAGCCGAAATCAAGAAGTATAAAATTTCTTCAATCATATGAAAATATATCTTTTATAATTTTTCAACATGCATATTCTATTCTTTTTTTTTTCCAGTTTAGTTGGACAAATATATATTATTGATTCTTCGTTTCTAAATATAGATTATGGTGATGTTGAATGATATACTATTATTTTCCTAATTGGTTTGCATGTTTGAACCTTAAATGACTATTTTGTCACAATAGTAAAAATTTTTAGTCAGATAAAGAAATCAATATTGTTCTGTCACAATATTTTGATTATGATAGACACACATTGGTTCAAAATATGTGACATTACTATTCTGTTTGATACATTCAAATAATTAGATTAAAGGAAATAGTTTAGTGATATTGCAAATCCCTTTAAATCTAAGTTTTTAAAGTAGAGATTAGTTTGGGTACAAGCCGAAATGGTCCTTCTGTCAAAAAGGGTGTAAAGAGGCCTAAGCGATACGATACTTAAGTATCTTCGGACCACCGCTAGCTGGGAACCGGCCTCTACAGCTAACCCAAGTTGGTCAAAACTTGATAACTAAAGATTTGTTAAGGTTGATTAGCAAAAGTCATTATTATCATGGTTATCTAGACTGTCATATTTGTAAACATGATTGGTAAAGATGAATCATCTAATGCCAAGCATAGAAAATTTATTGGCTATTTCATCAAGAGGTGGTATAGCCATATGTGTTTTTGGCACACTATCTTGGGACTGATATTAGCAATTGATGGAATCACATATATTAAATGATTCTGATGACATAAAGTCTGATTTAGGAATAACTTAAACATCTGATTTAGTCAAACCAACCCTTAATTTTTTTTTTTTTTGTGACTATAATTGGTTTCACAAAGTTTTAAGTGCTTTATCTGGGTCATTATATTAATTATTCTTTGAATATAAAAATACTAAAGAACCATGTCATGCGTTGGAAGGAGTATGAGGGTTCACATGTGGAACAACTTAGATACTCATAAGATGATAGGTCTATATGACAAACTATCATAGCTAGAAGTATCATATACTTTAAAATAATATATTTAAACATAGCCTGTGTTGGAGCTAAATGGCTCATAATCTTATTATGCATATACAAATATTTGTACCTGTCAGCTTTTATAAATTATGATAATCAATCTGATACAAAACTACTAAAGCATGATTCTGTGAATGCTTAGATGAACAGGCACATGCAGCTGCGCTTCAAGTCAATCAAAAGCCTACTAGGCAAATATGTGGTTCTTGACTATATAAAGTCAGAAAAGAACCTTGCAGATCACTTGACGAAGGGTCTGTCTAGGACTTTGATCCTAGAATCATCGAGGGGGATGGGGTTAAGCCCATAAGTTAGTCACCAGCAGTGGCAACCCAACCGAGTCTGACTGGAGATCCCAAGAAGCCGGTTCAATGGGTAGAAACAAGCTGAACTTAGGTGACTTTATGGAACACTGACTCGAGATTAAAGTCTCATTAAAATAAGCCTAAGCGGCTGTACATGTGTACAATGACTCCCCATCCCTATGGTGACAGTGTTCCTGTGTGATATGGTTAGGATGAGTTTAAAACTCTTAATAGGTCCAAGCTGTAATGCTGGGTTGATTCATATCACCAACCATTAAGGACTTACCTATATGAGAGGTCGTGAAGGCCGCGACTATGGGACAGGGCGATCCCAGACAACTCTCATGAATGTGGAAAGTGCGCATGGCCATTTAAAAGTGCCACCCGATAGACCAAGGACCTCTAGCGTACTATGTGTGCTATTTTTCTAAATCTGGTTCAAGAAGTCTGATTCAAGGCATAGTCCATCAAGCACTTCTTCAGATTAAGGCAATAGTCACTACGTGAGATTCAAGGCTGTAGTCCATCTCATCTATACATAGTATTTTACTGCCCAGATGCTCTCTCTCTATTTACTTCACTCTTATCTCTGTTTCGGAACTTGACCTTTTGGGGGGGGATTGTTGGTTTTGGTTTTGTTCTCTTGCAAAAGTTCAATTCCCCTTTCTTTCTTTAGTCCCACAGCCGGGCCGGGCGGGGGCGGCGACGGCTGCGCCCGCGTGTGGCCCTCTTGTGTACATACGGCGCCGAATGCCGATCCGATTTCCTCTTCGGATTCGGGCTGGGACCATAAAATTCTTTTTGCTCCTTTTTTCTTTCTTTCATTTTTTTTCTTAACGTTGGAATTAATTTCTGAACGTTACAATTGTTTGAACGTTACAATTTTTCATGTCCAGATTCATTCGTTTAATTCTCATGTGTAACGGCTGAATTAATCGTAAATTAATTCTGACCGTTACACAACAGTATTATATATTCGACTGTGTTTCATTGTAATCTATTCAGAAAAAATTCTTTACGAAAAACCTCTGTCAACATTCTGTTCGTTCTTCATCGTCTCCAAGCTCTGGGCAGAGCTAAGTTCTAGTCGTTCTCTCCAAGTCGTGTGCGGCAACGAGATACCGGTAGTGCGGGGGTTTTACCACTAGGAGCTTCGGGAACGTCTGCACACAGATCCCGAATAAACTCTTAGGGCAGTGCTTCGTGCACGACTTTCCCAGAGGCCGGTAACATCTGTTTAATTTTATATTGTATTCAAAAATTTTCAGAAAAAGAAGACATCAAATTCTAACAGGTTCGGTAACGACCCTGGAGTAATTAATTCTATCCATTGGTCCAGGGTAATTACCCTGGTCCAATACCACCAACTCGTCGGGGATGAAACGTCGTAGGAGTGTGACAGAAGCAAGAGATGATACCATGAGTAAGTTTATTGAGAACGTTAACGTAATGACAACCGCTATCAACAACTCTTTCAATACACCTTTTCATGAGAAGGTACCTTTTGTTGAGAAGCTAGGATCTATTATTTTTGGCATGCAAGCGTTCGATGCCAACTTACTTATGCAGGCATATGACTTCCTAGCGAAGCACGAAATAGAGGCAACGAAGTTTATGGGACTGCCGGAACAGTTTTGTGCGCAATGGTTGCATAAGTTTGAAGATAAGCACTCCTCCCATCCTGCGGACAATTTGTGAACATGTGAACTTTTGCTCATATTATGTTGGAGCGTAATATTTTGTTTGGTTGTAATATTTTGTGAACCTGTGAACTTAAATTAGCATGCTCCTGTGAACTTAAATTAGCATGCTCCTATTATATGCACTATTGTAATATTTTGTGAACTTTTGCTTAGTATGTGAACTCACTTAAATTAGTTTCTAATATTTATGAACATTTGGTAGCATGTTGGTATGTACATATTGTCTACCTTGCTTAAAATTGTGTCTAATGTTATATGTTGATTGAAATGTTAGAATAACGTACTATGTTGTGTTGAAGGGGAGGGTTCCTGGGATCTACACTAAGTGGTCAGAATGTCACATGCAAGTTAATGGGTTCAAAGGAAATTGTTATTTCAAGTGAGAAAATAGAGATGAGGCTATGAGCTACTTTAGCTCTCTTGATAATGAACCCCGTTTTGCCTCATACAAGAAAGCTAAAAGTTGCCACACAACCAAGTGGCATATTTGTTTGGGAGGAGGTGGTGTTATGTTCTTTCTTATTGTTATCATGTGGTGGTTTATGTAATATTCAGTACCTACGTTACGTTTTGTGTGGCCGATTTGTAAATATTCCACATGTTTGTATGACTAATTTGTATATATTCTAACTAATGCACTTTTATGTAAATATTACTCATGTTTGTATGGCTAATTTGTGTATTATGTACACTTCTTTCATGTAGGAGCCATATGGCGATGATGACTAGATTTATGATTGCTTGGAGCCATATGTGGTATGCCCCTTCAAAACACACACATGTTATGTGATTGATGGCAGCCCCTTTCACTTTTGTGAAATGGCCGGAGGTAGTCAATGTATTAGCTAAGATGTGGAAAATGATGAGTGGGATGAATACTCTGAGTCTAAATAAAACATATGGCAATGATGATTGAGTGGGGTGACTCCTTTGAGCCATGTGTTTGATGTCCATTCACTCATCGGAGAGGGATAATGTTGATTTTTTATCCCCAGAGTATCAGTTCTCAGATTTTAGTGCAATAATTGGCTCTCATTTATAGTTGCTTGTTGCACTATTGGATACTTGGTATCAGTGGGTATCATTTTTTTATCCTTTGAGCCACATGCTTGCTTTAGGAAAGTTCTGCTACTTTCACCAAAATATGCAAAATCCAGCCGAGTTTTGTTGTACCAAACATGCCCTTTATGAGTTTAAGTTTTATGTATCGTGGTATTGAATATTGGTTTCTGATACTCCAGGTTGGGTAGTTTAAGAATTGTTCCATGTTTCTGATAATCATGATACGTTTGACTTAAATATTTTATTTTGTGCAACACTTGAGCCATGTTTTTTTAGTATGAGTATCTTGGTATATTTGGGTATCAGTAGCAAATTTGGTTGATTTTCATTTGGCTAGCCTTTATTTTACCTAGGGGTTGTTTGCTGAAGGTTTATGATACTCATAGTATCATATTCTGATACTCATATTATGATACTCATTTGCTGGACTATGATGCTTGGTATATGTCTTTGGATTTTTCATATATTTGTCTTTATGAATTGTTTTAGGCTATGATGAGCTTTCATGGGACACTCACTTCTGAGTGTTGTACTTGTTTTGGGCCATTTCACCATTCTTTATATGTTACCGTTTGGGTATTACGTATCTACTCCTCTGTTTGGGTATTATTTGCTGCCCAAATTTGATATATGCTGTTGTTGCTGATGTTTGAGTATTTTTTGAGTATCACTGGAATACCTATATACTCCTTTCAGTATGTTGCTGTTGTTGC
This sequence comes from Iris macrosiphon, assembly GCA_036927795.1. Taxonomy (NCBI): domain Eukaryota; kingdom Viridiplantae; phylum Streptophyta; class Magnoliopsida; order Asparagales; family Iridaceae; genus Iris; species Iris macrosiphon. The sequence continues at coordinate 9,682,880 of JAYESA010000018.1, forward strand.
CCAAATTTTTTGATTATATGCTCCAAATTTGATATCTGCTCCCTGGATTATTGATTGGTATCACTTTTGAAAGATGATATATGAACCCTGTTCATACTCCTCTGAGCCCAATTTTTTACATATATAAGTATTTTCATATATTTTTATTAATACATGAATTTTTTTTTAGTACCCTGGGTTTTATATGCACTGGACTATGATGCCTCCCTGGATTTTTTTTTTAGTACCCTGGCTATTTGGTATCAGTCTTTACAACATTTGCTTTTGGCTATTTGGTATCATATTTTTGTCTCTCTATGCTTCTTTGGCCATGTTTTATTCCAGATGCAGGCAAATATAGTCTTGAACTCTTGGGTTGTACATGTGAAGGAACCTGTATCAAGGCTGCCATGAAAGAATTTTCTGCTAGCTCATTGTCCGATCTTTGTATCGTATGTGTGTGGTTTGTAAACATCTATTGCTTGAGAGAACTGCTCGTTGGATTGTATTGGAGTGAAGTAAATTTTGTAAAGACACTTTTTAAATTATATTTTGTCAATGAAATTTGTCTTGAATATAATTGTTCTTTATTTATCATATTTTTATTCCTTCTTTTATGAAAACAAAATCCATAAATTACTTGTCAGTTAATAATATCAAAAACTGTTAATTATTTCCTAAATAATCAACAATTATTCCATATATTGCATAAGGAGTATATACTTATATGAGTATACTAGTTAATTTCCACTATTGACTATACTAGTAAATTATATATTGTAAAAATATTATCATATTTTGCTATAAAAAAAAAAAATTTGTTCACTATGAATTTTTTAACATTTACTATTCAAATATTTTAAAGGATGAAAATAAAATTTTATGTGAAACATAAAAAAATATTTTCTATTTCAATGATAATTAGTTAGGAACAAGAAATGTGGGTAACCATACCTAAATTCACCATATCTCCAACTAACATCCACTTTCAACAATCATCCAAACAATGAAACTTCGTTTTTCTCCACTTTCAATAACCAACCAAACAATGAAACTCATTTTTTTTCCTACTTTCAACAACCATCCAAACAACGGAACTCATCTTTCATCCACTTTCATATATTCCAAATTAACCAATCAAAAGACTTTTGAAAACTTATAAATTTTGCGTACGCATTGCGCACACAAACTTTATTTTTTCACTTTAGCACTTTCAACCACTTTCTCATTTGGTTGTGTAAATTTTTGATTAGAAAAAAAGCAATCAATTTGGAATTTTTTAATAGTCAAAGGAACATAATATGCATAAATGATAGGTAACTCAAGTGTCTCATCATTACATTACTATGTCCCCCCTTAATTATTCTCAGTCTCTGCACACACACACTTCAGTTGGCAGCAGGAGGGCCTGCAGGCTTCCTCATAGCCATAAGAACCTTGGCAAATTCCACCAACTTATCGGTCTCCGGCATCACCTCCTTGACCGCAGCATCCGCTCTGAAGCGCTCCGCCCACGCAGCCAGGAGGGGCGTCTTGGCCTCGTCCAGGAACTTGATGCCTGCCATCTTCTCGGTCGCGCTGAGCCATCCCAAGTAGCTCCCGAGGGCAATGTCCAGGTACCCGACAGCGTCGCCCCCGAAGAAGCCACTGCCGTTGCTGCACTTCTCGAACGCTTCCTCCAGCAGATGCAGCCCCGCAAACACTTGCGACACCGCCTCCGCCTTCGCCTCCTCGGACTGCGCCTTGGCAATCCCGGTCAAGGATGGGAACCACTGGAGAAAGTAATGGAAGTGGAAACTCAGAAATGTGTAACAAGTAGTACTTGTTCTAGACAAAGCAAGGAAAGATTTGGACTTCCCTCTGTGTTTATATGGACTTTCATCGGATATTGGTGTCCAGTGCCTCTCTAAGTCATCTTTAGATTAGAGACAGGATACTCTAAAATTCACCATGATACACCAAAATATATGTGTCCGTGTCACCGCATCGATCCTTCAAGTGAAGTATTGTCGTATCCATGTCCGTGCAATATACCTCCAATTATAAATTATATTCGGCAAGGATTTTTTGTTTTGTTTTGTTAAATTACAACTTGATACCCTCAACTATTCAAGTTTTTTAACTTGATACCCTCAACTTTTATATGTATTGATTTGATACCCTAAAATTTTAAAAGGACAAAACTACCCCCTCTCTCCCCCTTCCCTCCATCAGCTACACGAACTCCGGCCTCGCAGCCTGTTAGTCCCTAGACGGATCGAAGATGGTAGAATGCGGACCATAGCAGAGCTACTAGCGAGATCCGAAGGTCCGCTCTCTACTGGAATTCAAGTTGTCGTCGAGATCAGAAATTCACACAAGAGTTTATCATCTGATATTTTTCGATTCCAACGAAGCACGAACCAAGAACATGTTACAAACTGACTTCGAGAAAAATGAAAATTACAACAAGCAACAAGTAAAACGTTCTTCTCTTTACGTTCGCAGACCCTTCAATGAGAAAGAATGAAGCAAAGAAAAATGCTGCTGAAGAAAAGCTCCTTGCTGGGGTGGTCAAAACCACCGTTGCTCAAAGCAAGATTCGCCGTACAGACGATCTGTCCCCAGGAACCAGCAAGTTCACAAATGAACTTCTGGAACACTAAATGTCACCTTCGAAAAACACTCGAAAAATACTATGTGAGAGGGAGACACTCTATAGGCCGCATATGATTTGGTGTTCTCGATTTTTTATTTATTTTTTTCTCTCCTCAAATGAAAGAGGAAGTCCTCTATATAAAGAGAAAAACATCACCTATGCGGCCTGAGGAAACTCCAAGCCACATATGCGCTGACCGTCCAGATCCCTCAAAATCTGGGTATCAGTGCCGCATGCGCCGCATGCGCCGCCCGCGCCTTCTCCGCTGCCTGACATGTTGTACTGCACGAGGCAGACAGCGCCGCCAAACAAAGAAAGTAGCCGCTCGTGCCGCCTGTGTCTCATATTCCGAAAGGAATAGAAAATCATGCGCCGCATGCGCCTCCTAAAGCAGACCATGTCCCCTCCACATGAGACTCGCTCATCGAAACCTGGTCGCATAGCCCCAGGCTCCATAGCGCCAGGCCACAAACACCCTGGCCGCACAACCCTTGGCCGCATAACACCTGGCCGTATAACATCGGGACGCATAGCGCTTTGGCCGCATAGCGCCAAGCCGCATGCGCCACGAAACATACGCCCGAGGCAGCAACCATGCTTGCAACTCACGCATAAAAGAGCGCACGAGCGCCATGCAACGATGCTGACATGCTAAATGCAAAGTGCGCAAACAAAGCGCCACTTTGCGCCCTTGAGCCCGTGCCCGAGTCCGAGTCCGAGTCGCTAAGCCCCTTCAGGGCTTAGCTCCTAAGAAAAATGTTCCAAATGTGGTGACAAAACAAATATTGTCATAATGGAGTTCACACTCAATCCCTCCAGGAAAGTCAACCCACATGGGCCTCCACCATATGTGCATATACCAATACTAAGCATATTTATATATTGAGATATACATATTGGTGGTTTTTCAATGTGGGACTAAAACTCCCAAAGCTAAATGAAAAACACCAACAATTTTCCACATATAACACAATATATGGTTGAGCATTCCTCACAGTGACTGCCATCATGCATTAGGATAGATGTCGCCGACAACTTAAATCTTCCCGCATGGCTCAAACAACAGTACGATACAAGAATGGACTAAGCCTTGAATTCTGCACCATAGCTGCTATTCTTTCCACTCACACAATGACATCAGTTGTGCCATCCAGTCGCACTTTAAAGGCCATGTGCTGACCTGGTCTCAGTGTATGTATCTTGGACATCTACAAGCTTTCCCTCAAGAGGCGACCTACATCTCTATCCATACACTTAGGTGAGTTCTTCCACTATAAAGAGTTTATTATCCGGCATGAAGCCTTGCGTTTCTGTGCGGTGCTACGCCGCTATGACATGGTCGTCCAAGACCGAGGATCCCCCTCTTGTAGTATCATACCACTATAGCATGGGGACAGAGGCCTCTTAGTAGTGTCGTTACTACACACAACATTGAGCCTTGCGCTCCTGTGCGGTGCTACGCCGCTGTGACATAGCTTAAAGCCGAGGTTCACTCCCTCATGTGGTGTCACCCACTGTAGCATGAGGTCACAGGCCTCTTAGTAGTGTTGTACTACCTCCCAGCAAGAAGCCTTGCGCTTCCGTGCGGTGCTACGCTGCTGTGACATGGCTCGAAGTCGAGGTCCACACATTCATGTGGTGACACCCAATGTAGCATGAGGTCACATGCCTCTTAGTTGTGTTGTACTACCACACTCTCTTTTTACTATTAGGCTACATGCCTATGTGCGGTGCTACCGCCGCTGTGACATGGCCCGAAGACGAGGTTCAATCCCTCGTGTGGTGTCACGCCACTATAGCATGAGATACAAGTCGCTTCTAGTGCTGAAACTACTCGTGCTTCCTGCAACGCATGCCGGACATTCACACTGCCCGAGAACTCATTAAGACGTCAAAGTCATCCTCCTACAGTACTATGTAATATGTAATGAGTAGAGGCTTATGTTGTATCTCGTTACATATACTTCTCCCAGGAGTTGTTTGAGTTGAACTTCTAGGCTAGATATGACTGACTAGCTAGATTAGACTTGTTGCTGCTAAGAGCGATTGTAAGAAGTTAGGATACAGGATTTCAATATGGATATTATAGGATGATAATATTATACCTATGAAAGAATGCTAAGATATTAACCTTCCTAGTTGCAGACGAAGGTTAGGACATTGTTTGAGGTGCGGATCGAACCAACATCAAGCTCATGAGCGTTCCCAGTGTGCCAATAGAGCCCAACTCCACCGGTTCTAGGTATGTCCGTAACATTGCTTGATAATTTACAGTTTTTACCATATGTACATTTTAATTTCGAGGACAAAATTCTTATAAGTTGGGTAGATTGTAAACCCCATCGACCAAATTTATGCAGATGGAAAGATTAAGGTTAATTTGGAGCCAAATTAGAATTAATACACAATATTTTATATTTGTTGTGCAATATTTATATCACTTAGTGCACCTTACCATTGCTTCGATATTTAGAGCACTACATTAGTTATTATCTGCAAACAAATTCCATACATTTTTTCTAGACATACCATCCTACTATCTGACCCTTGTGTAACTCACAAATACTCTATTTTGTGCTTCATTTTAGTCGCACAATAATCGTTACAAATGTCCATGTTTAAATTCAATTAAATCCAACTTTGCATTCCTTGTGCATTCCAATCAAAATTTGAGACACAATCTTGACCCGTTTTGTACAACCCAATTTATGATAATATTCTATTCTGAGTCATCTATGTCCATGACACTTGTGTCCCACCTAATTTTAGCCCCAGGTATTTTCAATTAATTCAAAAACACCATTTGCATTAATTTTTAATTAATTTAATCCAATTTTCATCTTTGTGCAATTTCTCAATTGTTAGGATCTTTTGTGCAAAAAGACAATGAGGTGTCCCCCTTCCATTGGAGGCAAGTCATGAAGAAACCCCTTCCTACGTATCCTATAAGCCGTCATTCATTTAATGCGTTCACACTACAAGTCGTCATTCATTAAATGCGTTCACACTACAAGCCGTCATTCATTAAATGCGTTCACACTACAAGTCGTCATTCATTTAATGCGTTCACACTCTTTTTCTCCTACATATACTACACTCTTCATATCTCTACAAACACCTACACCAGCAGCCAACACCTAAAGAAATCCTAAAAACATCACCCCCTCATTAAATCCTAGCCATGCATTTCAAACCATGCGATCCTAGCCCTCCAATACCTACATGTCAAGCCAAAGCCCAATCCCAAGGGGATGTTGACCAAGTCAACAACCAAACCCAAATTCTACATACACATACATAAATACAACTTTTTTTTTTTTTTTATTAATTCACCTAAACCTAACTAGGACCTAGCCGACAACCACCCCCTCTCCCTGTTCATCATCCCCTTCCTCTCCCCCCAGACCGCCGGAGCAGCTCCGTCGCTCACCTGGCCGACCCTCGACCTCCACCATCTTCATCTCCTTCCTCCATCTCCTTGACATGTAGGTACTGGAGGGCTAGGATCGCATGGTTTGAAATGCATGGCTAGGATTTGATGAGGGGATGATGTTTTTAGGATTTCTTTAGGTGTTGGCTGCTGGTGTAGGTGTTTGTAGAGAGAGGAAGAGTGTAGTATATGTAGGAAAAAAATAGTGTGAACGCATTTAATGAATGACAGCTTGAGTGTGAACATATTTAATGAATGACGGCTTGTAGTGTGAACGCATTTAATGAATGACGGCTTGTAGTGTGAACGCATTAAATGAATGACGACTTGTAGGATACGTAGGAAGGGGTTTCTTCATGACTTGCCTCCAATGGAAGGGGGACACCTCATTGTCTTTTTGCACAAAAGACCCTAACAATTGAGAAATTGTACAAAGATAAAAATTGGATTAAATTAATTAAAAATTAATACAAATGGTGTTCTTGAATTAATTGTAAGTACCTGGGATTAAAATTAGGTGGGACACAAGTGTCATGGACATAGATGACTCAGAATAGAATATTATTATAAATTGGGTTGTACAAAACGGGTCAAGATTGTGTCTCCAATAATTGAATTTAAAAATGGACATTTGTAACGATTATTGTGCGACTAAAATGAAGCACAAAATAGAGTATTTGTGAATTACACAAGGGTCAGAATAGTAGGCTAGCATGTCTAGAAAAAATGTATGAAATTTGTTTGCAGGTAATAACTAGTGTAGTGCTCTAAATATCGAAGCTATGGTAAGGTGCACTAAGTGATATAAATATTGTACAACAAATATAAAATATTGTATATTAATTATAATTGGCTCCAAATTAACCATAATCTTTCCATCTAAACTAAGTAGGCCTAAATTTTGTCGAGGGGGTTTACAGCTGGTGCCGCCGCCGCGAACGAAGAGAGAGGGGGAGGGACCGGGGTTGGGGACACGATCCAGGAGAGAGTGTAGGGGGGGGGGAGAGGGTGTGATGCTGGAAGAAGGGGGGGGAGAGAGAGAGAGAGAGAGAGAGAGAGAGGAGGGGGAGGGACGGATGTAGTTTCGTCCCTTTTTTAATTTTAGGATATTAAGTTGATACATATAAAAGTTGAAAGTATCAAGTTGAAAAACTTGAATAGTTGATGGTATCAAGTTATAATTTAGTATTATTATTTTGATACAAGACTACTCAACAAACATTGGTCAACATGTACCTAGTTTTTATTGTAAGAGGGATACGTGAGTCATCTGACTGTGGATGAGAGATTTTAGACTAAGTCAGCAATGTATGAATATTTAAGGTTTGAATCCTTCAATGTTTAACAGATATTTTGATATCACTTTGCTTTGAGGCCAAAATAGAGTATTTTTATCATATTGGGACCACAAAACTTTAATGCCATAAAAGACTTGGTCGGGCTGTGAATCCAGAATTCAATATCAGGCAGGCCATAAAAGACTGTCGGAATTTGGTTCAAAAACTTAATTTCTGTACCTATCCCACAGATCTTGACTTTGATTACTCGGATCAGAAATCATTTTTCTACACCCAGATTAAACTTAAAATTTCAATAATAAAATTGAGTGTTCGAAACAGCAGAACAAAGTCCTAATTGTTTCGCGTTCGGTATATCAGACCACCCTATTTAGCCAAAAAAATCTCCGATGGCGCTAGCACAATCAAAACTTTACGAAAAGGATTAATTGTACTAACATCCTCTATGTTTTGAATTTATTATACGGAATACACTTATTTTGAAATAAATGACACGGATATCTTTATTGTAAAAAAAATAAGGATAGTTAGTGTAATTGTCCTTTACGTTATTTTTAAAATAAGAATACCATGTGTCATTATTTTAAAAATAAAAATATTTCGTATAATTAATATAAAATATATGGTAGGTTTGTACAACTAATCCGGATTATTTACACTAACATCTCATATGTTTTATGTTTATTACAAGTATCTCTCCTATGTTTTAGGTTTTATATAAATTATCGTCACATTGACCACCATTAAAACATAAATCATAAAAAAAAATTATGTAATTATTTTCAAAATAAGAAAGATCCGTGTAATAAATATAAGACTTATTTGCAACTCGATACCCTCAACTATTTTAGTTTTTTAACTTAATACCCTAAACTATTTTTATCTACAACTTGTTATCTAAAAAAAAAAACAGAAAATTTACTGTAGCGAAATAAATTTATATTAAATTTTTGTAAACGAAACAAGTTTAGAAATTTTGTAAAAAAAGTCATAGTCCGCCAACAGTGTTGGCGGAAAACACAATTACTGTACACGTAAGCAGAAAAAAAATTAAAAAAATTTAAAAAGTGGGCCCCACGGCCAATTTCCGCCAACAGTGTTGGCTGAAATTGGGGGGGGCCAATTTCAGCCAACTCTGTTGGCGGAAATTGGCCCCATGGGGCCCACGTTTTTTTTTTTTTTTGGTTTTGTTTGGTTTGGTTTGATTGGTTTTTTTCGTTGGTTTAGTTTAATTAGTTATATTTCTGTTTTATTTATTTAGTTTAGTTTTGTAATTAGATTTAAGTAAAATTATTTTAACAAAATAAAATTAAAATAAATTAATTGGAAAGAAATATTTTGTATAAATTCCATCTAAAGCATAAAAGCTTAAAAAAATTACGAAAAAAATATCAATATAAATTGGACGTTTATATTTATAAATATTATATTTTTATCGTACATTTTTTCGTCGTTAACAGACGTTAAAATAATAATAATAATAATAATAATCTGTCGTAAGATTATTACGTCTGCCGTCGCAGACTTCGAACGACCATAAGTACTTGTTATGAAATCGTTTTTCGTTAAATAATAAGTCGATTTGTATATTTTCGACGAGAGTAACACAAATTATGTAGAAAAAAAATTTATCCGAAACAAGACGCATATGTTACAGGCAAAAATATAAAATATAAAACTTCAAACTATCATAACTTTTGACTGGGAGATCGAAACAAGCTCCAGTTTGAGCCAAAATGACCGTATGGAAAAGTACTTCAGGATAAACCGTTTCACCGTTTGACGGACTTCGAAAAATTTTAGAATCGTCAAAAAACGATGTTTTGACCTCCAAATTTGACTTTCGGTAATATTATTTTTGAATATTTAAAATTTACTGTAGGAAAATAAATTTATATTGGATGTGGGGGCCCACGGATTTAAAACGATGTTTCGATCTACAAAAAAAAAAATTAGAAATATTTAATGTCTATTATAAAAAAAACAGAAATATAATTTATTTCCTTCCAAATATTTAATGTCTATTAAAAATTTAGAAATATTTAATGTCTATTCTAAATATTTCTTTCCTTCCAAATAATTTATTTTAATTTTATTTCATTAAAATATTTTTACTTAAATTTAATTACAAAACTAAACTAAACTAAATAAATAAAACAGAAATATAACTAATTAAACTAAACCAACGAAAAAAACCAATCAAACCAAACCAAACCAAACAAAACCAAAAAAAAAAAAAACGTGGGCCCCATGGGGCCAATTTTCGCCAACAGAGTTGGCTGAAATTGCCCCCCCCCCAATTTCAGCCAACTCTGTTGGCGGAAATTGGCCGTGGGGCCCACTTTTTAAATTTTTTTTAATTCTTTTGCTGCTTACGTGTACAGTAATTGTGTTTTCCGCCAACACTGTTGGCGAACTATGACTTTTTTTACAAATTTTCCAAACTTGTTTCGTTTACAAAAATTTAATATAAAATTATTTCGCTACAGTAAATTTTCTGAAAAAAAAATCCTACACTATAACCCCCCCTGTCGCAGTCACCCCTCCTGTCTCCTCCCTTGTCACCCTCTCCCTTCCTCCAGTTGCCGTCACCACCCCTCCTCCCGCACCCGCTCCTCCCGCCGGCCGCTCCTGCTACGTGCAGCTGCAGGAGAGGGAGGATGGGAAAGAGAGACAGAAGGAAGGAAGGGGCAATTTCGGTTTTTTTTTATTTTTGGTATCAAGTTAAAAATATTCAATAGTTGGTATCAAGTTGTCGAGTAAAATAGTTTAGGATATCAACTTGAAAAAGAGTTTTAGTTGAGGATATCGGAGTGAAATTTAGCCTAAACATAAAACACAGGGAAAGTTAGTGTAAAAACCCTGGATCAAAAGAAATTTTTTTTTTTTTTTTTTAGTATAGCTACCTTGTCGTCAATGTAGACGGCCCAGAAGCGAGCGATGGCGCGGTCATACGGGTCCGAGGGGAGAAGAGCCGCCCCTCCGAAGACGTCGTCGACGTACTGCACGATGATCATCGACTCGCATACCGGCTTCCCGCCGTGGATGAGCACGGGTATCTTCTTGTAGACCGGGTTCGACTTGAGCAGCAGCTCGCTCTTGCTCCCCAACGTCTCTTCCAGGAACTCGTACTTCACTCCCTTCAGGTTCAGCGCGATCCTCGGCCGCATCACGAACGGGCTCGGCCACGCCCCCAGCACCTTCACCTCTCCTCCTCCTCCTCCTGCTGCTGCTGCTGCTGCCATGATCAAACCAAAGTTTCGTCACAGGGATGAACTAAGAGAGAATGTCTTCCTCTTCTTGGTGAGGATTAGGTTGGTTGTGTTCTTGGTATTTGAAGGGGGGCGATGTGGGAAGATTTTATTAGTGGCTAGAAATAATAGTATTGGTTCGTTCACACTGAACATTCCAACGGTGACAGCTACCTCTCCTTTATTCGTTGCACTGACTTGGTCATTCACACTGATCATTCCAACAGTCACAGCTTTCTCCCCTTTATTTACTGGTATAATGTTTTTTTATATATTTGATTTTACAGAAAATTTAAAGTAGCGAAATAAATTTATATTAAATTTATTCAAACGAAATAAGTTTGTAAAATTTTGATATACAGACAGAGTCAGCCAACAGTGTTGGCAGAAAACACAACAGACGTACACGTAGGCAAAAAAAAATAAAAAAAATTAAAGTTGACCCCACAAGTCAATTTTCGCTAAGACTATTGGCTGAAATAGGTGGGAGGCCAATTTCAGCCAACTGTGTTGACGAAAATTGGGTGTGGGGGGCCCACGGGTTGGGTTGAGTTGGGTTGGTTTGATTGGTTTTGTTTAGTTTGTTTGGTTGGTTTGCTTTGTTTTATTAGTTTGTTTTAATTAGTTATGTTTTAATTTTATTTATTTAGTTTTGTAATTAGATTTAAGAAAATTTATTTTAACGAAATAAAATTAAAATTAATTAATTGTAAAGAAAAATTTAGAATTTTTTTTTTTAAAAATTTGCATCTAGAGCATCAAAATTTGTATAAATTACATCTAAAGCATCAAAGTTTAAAAAATTACGAAAAAAGTATCAAAACGTCCTTTGGACATTTATATTTTTTAATATTATATTCTTATCGTTAATTTTCTTGCCGTTAACCGACGTTAAAAATAATAATAATAATAAAAATCTGTCGTAAGAATATTACGTCTACTGTCGAGCAGACTTCGAGCGGACACAACTATTTGTTTTGAAATCGTTTTTTGTTAAACAATAAGTCGATTTGTATGTGTTCGACGAGAGTAACACAAATCGTGTAGAAAAAAAATTTATCCGAAACAAGATGCACATGTTACAAGCAAAAAAATAAAATTTAAAACTTTAAAGTATCATAACTTTTGACTGAGAGATCGAAACAAGGTTCAGTTTGTGCCAAAATGAACGTATCGAAAAGTACTACGAGGTAAACCATTTCACCGTTTGACGGACTTCTCAAATTTTTATAATCGCAAAAAAATGATGTTTCGACCTCCAAATTTTACTTTTGGTAATTTTATTTTCGAATATTTAAAATTTACTGTAGAGAAATTAATTTATATTGGGTGTGGGGGCCCACGGATTTAAAACGATCTTTCGACCTCCCCAAAAAATTATGCAAAAAATTAAAAAGAAAAAATTTAAATTAATTGTTTTAAATCCGTGAGGCAAAAATAGTGGACATGTGCGAAAAAAATATTTCTAAATATTTCTTTACAATTAATTTATTTTAATTTTATTTTGTTAAAATATATTTTCTTAAATCAAATTCCAAAACTAAACTAAATAATAATAAAAACTAAAACATAACTAATTAAAATAAACTAATAAAATAAACCAAACAAACCAAACCAAACCAACCAAACAAAATCCAACCACCCAAACCAACCCGCGGGCCCCACAAGGCCAAATTCCGCCAACAGTGTTGGCAAAATTTGGCCTTGTGGGGTCCACTTTTGACTTTTTTGCCTACTTGTTTTTTGCCAACACTGTTGGCGGACTGTCTATATTTTAAAATTATCTAAACTTGTTTCATCTGCATGAATTTAATATAAATTTATTTCGCTACAGTAAATTTTTTGTTAATTTTATTCATGTTAAATTAGGTATATTGATATTAACCTCATTTTAGATCAAAAGGTAAGTTTACTTTCATGAAAGTGTCGTTAAAAACTTTTAACAACACTTTGAAAACTTTTAACGACACTTTCAGGAGATAAACTCAACTTTTGATCTAACATGGAGGTAATATCAATAGACCTAATCTAACAGGGAGATAAAATCAAATAGTCCTAACTTTTTCACTAAAATTTTACTCAGGACTAGTCCAAAAAATATTTAGAACTGTTGACAGTCCTTCCAATATGTTGGACTGTCAAAATTTTGACATTCTATTGAACTACATACATTATTTAGGACTGTCAAAATTTTGACAGTCCAATATATTGAAAGGACTGTCAAAATTTTGGCGGTCCTAAATATATTTTTTGGCTAGCCTTGAGTAAAATTTTGAGTGAAAAAATTATAAAAAAAATTGGGGCAACCTCGAGTATTATTTTTAGTGCCTTTATTTGTTGTACTAAATTGCTCGTTCACATTGAACGAGAGCAAATCTGCTCTCTCACTCATATTATGTCATATTCTGTCTCTATCCTATTACATGTGGACCTTCATCCTCATATCTACTTATAAATTATTGTCCGGATCCACATGTAATAGGGTGAGGGACAGAATATGACAGAATAGGAGTGGGACAACAGATCTGCTCCCATGTGAACATTCCAATAGTGACATATGCCACTCCTTTATAGTTGGACTGAGTCGTCCAAGGTCCTGAAAATCAAACAAAATTAGCAAGATTTTGAAAGACAAATGTTAGGTGCACTACAAAAATTACCACAGGCAGCATATTTTTTGCAGGGTTCTAAGTGCCACCTAAGCACTAGGCGGAATCGAAAACTTATTCGGTGGTATAATACAGTTGTGTCTTTGTGCGATCATGTTCGGCGTCTTTTGCGTCTTTGTGCGGCTTGTGTCTACGGAGAGGAAAAGTTTGATGTTTAAGAATTAGGATATTTTTTATGTTTTACCGTGTTATGCTTTGGATAAGTTTGATGGATCATGAATATGTTTTGGATATATTTTATTGTTCCTACAAAAGTAAAAAATACTACGAAACTGTCTTATTGTTCATACAAAATAATTGTTTGATCCAATATTTTTATTGTTGCAACCTTTTAGAAGTATTTGCACATTGTAATAAATAACAAGACGTTTATATATGAGATAAATAGCAAATATAATCTAAATTAGTTTTAAAAAATACTATATAAGTCGTTACAAAGGAGTAGGAGAAGAGAAAAAAAAACTGTCTAATACATGTTTGGCGCATAGACACTAGGCGCCACTCCTCCGCACCGAACTCGCAAAACGAATTTTAGAACACTGCACTTTTAGGACTGCCAAACTTCTGACAATCATGCATATCCAGTGGTGCAAATTTGTGGCATGCTGAAAAAATAAATTATAACTGTCAAAATTTTGGTAGTACTAAAATAACAAAAAGTGCAAAAAAAATTAAACAATCCTGGATATGCCAAAAATGTGTAGCCTTCTAGTAAATCTTGTAGTGCCCTTTTAACATAGTCTTTTGAAAATACAAGACAAAATCTTGAAATCAAACAAAAATAGTTAATATCCTGAAAATAAACACAGCTAGCATCATTCTCAAATTCTTTGAAATAAAACAAAAAAAAATGGTAACGATTACGAGGTTTCCTTGTATGTTCTTTCCCTTGTAACTTATCCCTCGATTTTAGGATAGTATTATGTAATATTCTATTAGAGTAAAGAAATCCTATGATTCTTAGGAAATCACACAGTAAGTTGTTTCTCCAATTCTTGTTCTCTCTTTAGAGCATCCACAATTGAAGTAATTTCAACTGCTATATTTTTATTTTAGCAAAATTTTATAGAACTTGAAGGCTGCAATATACACTTGTGGATACTTAAAAATTGTTAGAAAGCTACGAGACACTCCAGATTTAGAGTATGTCCTAGCTTCTCTATATTAATTAATAAGCCCACCAAAAGTAACCAAACAGAAAAAAAAAATAAAGAAAAAAAATATAAAGAAAATATATTACCAAATAGGGAAGAAAAATAAAGAGAAAAAAGATGAGATTAATTTGGAGTGTTTATTTTGAGTGTTTATTTGGTGTATATCATTGTCCAAAGCAATAATTTACACAATTTTAAATAATTTAGAGTATGTATTTGAAATGTCCCCGCTGTTGATGGTCTTTGTGAAGAAGTGATAGGAGATAATATTCTAGGTATTTCATTCATCATGATATTACATATATATACATCCACATATCAACTTGGGGTCTAAGTCACATGGCCAATCACCATAAATATAATTTAATACAATTTAATCCTAATACTCCAATCACCATATATAGCCAGTCAATCACCATATATAGCTAATCACCATAAATACAATTTAATGATATTATTTAATCACAATACCCCCTCAAGTTGGAGCATGCAAGTCACAAATGTCCAACTTGCGCAAAAAAAACTCAAATTGACGTTTGCCCAAAGCTTTGGTGAAAACATCCGTCAGTTGCCCATCCGTTGACACATGAGATGAGCGAATAACTCCAGCAAGAACATCATCCATCAAAAAATGATAATCCACCTTAATGTGTTTTGTGCGCTCATAAAAAACTGGGCTCTGTGCAAGATGTAAAGCAAATTGACTATCACAAAACAAATCCATAGCACACGAATGTTGCACCCCCAAACTGCCAAGCAACCCCTTGAGCCACTTAAACTCACACGTGACCGCCGCCATTGCACGGTACTCCGCTTCGGCCGAAGAACGGGACACCGTCACCTGTTTCTTCATCTTCCAAGAGATGGACGAATCGCCAAGAAAAATCAACCAACCAGACAAAGAGCGTCGTGTGATGGGACAACTCGCCTAATCAGAATCACACCATCCCCGGAGCCGCAAATCACAGTCAGAGCGAAGAAGAATGCCTTGACCTGGACAACCCTTCAGATATCTAACAACCCTCAAAGCCGCATCCCAATGATCACGCCGGGGCTCATGCATAAACTGCGACAAGATGTGAACAGCATAAACCAAATTCCGCCAAGTAAATCAGCCGTCCTACAAGCCGTCGATATGCTTCCCCATCAGACAAAAGTGGACTTGTAGAGCGTGTTAGTTGATGATGTTATTCCATGGGAAAGCTTGCGGGTTTCGCCCCCAACAATCTTGTCTCAGAGATAATGTCAAGTGTATATTTTCGTTGAAACAGAAAAATACATTTCGCACTTCGAGCTACCTCAACATCAAGAATAAACTTCAACGCCCCAAGGTCCTTCATGTGAAAGCATGTACTCAAATAATTCTTAAAGGCAGTAAAAGCAACAGAATTATTGTCAGAGAGAATTAAATCGTCGACATACACAAGAACATTTATCTGTACATCGCCCTTACGAAGAGTAAAAAAACGAATAGTCAGAGTACGATTGGCAAAATTTGTATTCCCGCAAAGAAGATGCCAACTTCGCAAACCAACAATAAGGCGCTTGTTTAAGCCCATCAAGAGATTTTCGAAGTCGACATACCTGACCAGGGTGTTTGGTTTGGAAACCAGGTGGTAGTTTCATATACACTTCTTCTGTAAGGTCTCCATGTATGAGGCATTATGAACATCCATCTGATGTAGTTTCAAATTCTTTGTTGTGGCTACAGCTGGAAAGGCAAGAACAGTAACCATTTTTGCAACCGAAATAAAAGTATCAGTGTAATCAATCCATTCAACCTGATGATTTCCAAAAACCACCAAACGGGCTTTAAGCCGCTCAACACTCCCATCAGAGTTATACTTTATCTTGTACACCCACCGGCTCCCCAGAGCACGTTTTCTAGCCGGAAGCATCTCTATAGTCCAGGTATCACTATCCTCCAACGCCCGTATCTCATTCTGTGTAGCTTCTCGCCACTCTGCATCTTTAACTACCACTTTAAAGGAGGTCGGTTCTGTACCCGCAGTTACATCTGCAAGATTTCTAGTTCATTCTATTTCTGATGATTAGTTACCTTGTATTCTTTTCTGTTATCTGTTGTATATGCTCGATTATGTATTTGAAACTGCTTTCAGAGGTATGTACTTCGCTCCAATCCTGACTGGATATATATTTTCAGAGGTATGTACTTTGCTCCAATTCTGACCAGTGTCCCACCTACTACGGGCCGCAGGACGGCGTACCATTAGAGGATACTACTTTAGAGCAGGAGGACCTAGTACCAGAGTCTGAGGAGATTTATATTATCTGTTTAGACTTGTATTAGACTTTTATTGAGGCTTATGGCATGTATATATTATTTTGGACTTATGGATGTATTGTGTCTCTTCCTTCGATATTCCATCTCGTGTTTTATCTTCATTAGTTTGCATTGTGATTGTGTATAGTTTACATTTATCAGATACAATTTTGTTCCTCCGTTTGGAGTTGAGATGATTGACAGGTACCATGTATATATTGTATAAGATATTTAGATAGTAGAGTTGACCCAGACATCATACTACCGTCGATATTGCGGCGTAGGCTGGACGTTGCTCACTACTCGTGCCCTTATTCCGGGTGCGGGTCGTGACAGTTATGTATCTGCAGTTACAGCTGCAAGAAAATTTATGTGTCCCAGAGAAAATCGATCACAATTCAAAAAATGTGTTATAGGATAAGGACTACCCGAGGAGTGATTGGATATGTTGGAACGTTGGGAGGGAGGACTATGAGACAACTTTCGTATTGTATTTGCAACAAAGTCATGGAGCTTCACAGACGAAATCTTGGTACGCATGCCACGCCCCAGTGCACCCTCACCATTCGACACCACCACCACCGCCTCATCCTCTGTTGTCGCAACCGCCGCAGATGCCTCTGCCACGACGGCCTCTGTTGCTGCATCTTCCACGGTGGCCTCAGCCTCAGTCGCGCTGTCCTCCACGGCGGCCTCAGCCTCCACGATGGCCATTCCGCCGTTGACCGACGCCAATCAGGGTCCTTAAACTGGGGTCATCTATCACGCACAAATTTTTAGTGAATTGTACAACAAAATTTATATCATCAATAAGATAGGCCATAGAAATTAAATTGCAATATAATTGAGGTACGAATAGAACATTCGTGAGAACCAAGCCTGGTGCAAGAGCAACACGCTCGCAGCACGAGGCAACCGCAGTCCGTCCATTCGGGAGTCCAACCGGACACTCCTCCATTGTCGTCACCCCCGACAATAAATCCAAATTTCTCGTACATGATTCGAAGTGCTTGTATCAATAATCCAAGGTGCAATGGACTTACCCACCATACAATCCTCTGGAGATTTGGCCGCAGAATTACCAAGCATAGAAATAAGTTATTGTTATTGGTCCGGAGTCAATTCCGGCACACCGCCGCCGCCTGCACCATCATCTGCCATCCGCGGCTGTGCAGCAACGAAGCTACATCTTGCCACCGCCGCACGCACTTTTGCACCACGTCCACGTCCACCACCAGCCACATATCCGCTAAATTAGACATTGAGCGGATCCCACGGTGGTTTAGCCTTCTCAAAGTAGGGTATTGACTTCTTCACCGAAGCATCGATAGTATGCAAAATTTACTGCACAAGCATCGATCGGACGTAGTACCAATCCTCCAATCGAAGGTTTATTGATAGACCCATCAACAACCCAAATTTCTGTCGAGCCCGTAGAGAAAGCCGAATAGATCTCGACCATTCCTCATAATTCTCCCCACGAAACATCACTTTCGTAATTGTATTACCCGGATTGTCATTAGAACCAAGGTAATACGAAAATGAGGGATCGATCCACGATGTCGCCGACGTAGAAGTTCCGCCGCCGCCGCTCGTCATGTCGTCGTCGTCACTCGACATACCGCCACCGCCACCGCCGCTCGAAAAAAACGTGCCCTAACCGTCAGGCTCTGATACCATGTATATAGGAAATAATATTCTAGGTATTTCATTCATCATGATATTACATATATATACATCCAAATATGAACTTGGGGTCTAAGTCACATGGCCAATCACCATAAATATAATTTAATATCAATACCCCCAATCACCATATATAGCTAATCAGCATAAATGCAATTTAATGATACAATTTAATTCTAATAGTCTTACTTCTAGCCACATAACTCATGCCAGGGCCGGCCCTGAGCTCACAGGGGCCCGGGGCGAACTTTCAAAATGAGGCCCCATACATAATGTAAAAAAAATAAAATAAAAGTAAAATAAAAAAATATGTCTCCACCAAGATTTGAACTAGGAACCTCTTGTGTGCAAGTCTAATGTAATAACCACTACACAACAATTGCTTTGTGATAAGAATGGTCTATGGTAAATACTAGTTCTATTTTCGGTACAAAATTATTTATATATTTAAACAAAACAAAATTTTGGATCCTTCTGGTCCTGGGCGGTCGTCCTGCCCACCCTGGCCAGGGCCGGCCCTGACTCATGCTAAATCTAGCAAGTTTGAAGAGACGAAGATGAATAAGGACCATTTAGTCTTTCACTGTCTCTTGTTAAGCACTACCCCCTCGTGGTTATCAGGGCAGGCAAACAATGTCAAGAATATTTAAGGGACATATAGCGAAAAGACCTAGAATAAAAAAATAGACCATGAAACATTCAATCTCTATGGTTTAATCTTTCTAACCAATATGCCTTTAGCAAATGCTACTATCGTCAAAAAAACCAACTTGAGCAGAGAAAGACTTCACATTTGGCACACTAAGATCTATCCAAAGAAATTATGTCGATACATCACATTACAGAATCATACAAAACATATACCAACAGAACTGTGTAGTGTACCTTTATTCGATACTAGGGTGCTTGTTTCATATGATGTGTAGCCAAGACATATACCAACGAAGCACCCCGGTTACATTTTGATCGTTCCCGTCAGACAGAGTATCCAAGAGATCCAATATATTGCCATCTCCATTCGTTCAACCAAAGAACCAAATCGACACATTCATCCACACTATTATTATGTGCCAATCACGTCTTGCTCCATCTTGGTCATGTCGAACCCCACCTTTGAAGCCAACGTGTAGTTGTCTCCAACACTAGATCTGATCCGCTTTTCCGGACCTCCACCTTGAGAAGAGAGTCAATATAATCCGATTATACACATGAACGTCCATCACAATCAGTTTCGAACCAATTAGAGTCGTCCAAACCACGACGTCTTGCTCCATCATAGTCGTGTCGGACCCACCTTTGTACCAAACCGGCACATTCATCCACACCATCATTATGTGTCAGCCACAACGTCTTGCTCCACCTTGGTCGTGTTAGACCCACCTTTGAAGTCAACGTGTAGTTGCCTGGTTTGATCCGTCTTACTTTTACCTTCTAACCTACAAAACTTTCTTTCACTTTTCTTTCCGCACCAAACAAATTAAATTGTATTTCTTCCATTTTGAATCTCTTTTACCATTTTCAGTGAATTGGTTGTGATATTATTAATCCACGTTCGCATTACTTCTTATCCTAAGTCTTTGTTTGGTTTGCAAGAAGGAAAGTAAATCAATTATTTGTTTGTTTTTTCTTTGAAAATTGTATTTTCTTTGAGTCAAATCCAAGCTATGAAAGCGTTCTTGCTGCTGCTGCTTTTGTTGTGTATGATGAAAAAAAAAAAGCAATCGATTTGGATTTTTAATAGTCAAGGACCATAATATACATAAATGATAAGTAACTCAAGTCTTTCACCATTACATTACTATATATGTGTCAACCCTTTATTATTCTCACTCTCGCATACACTTCAGTTGGCAGCACTAGACTTCCACATATCCATAAGAACCTTGAAAAATCCCAACAACTTATCGGTCTCTGGCATCACCTCCTCGACCGCAGCATCCGCTGTTAAACGCTCCGCCCACGCAGCCAGGAGGGGCGTCTTGGCCTCGTCCAGGAACTTGATGCCTGCCATCTTCTCGGTCGCGCTGAGCCACCCCAAGTAGCTCCCGAGGGCAATGTCCAGGTACCCGACAGCGTCGCCCCCGAAGAAGCCACTGCCGTTGCTGCACTTCTCGAACGCTTCCTCCAGAAGCTGCAGCCCCGCAAACACTTGCGACACCGCCTCCGCCTTCGCCTCCTCCGACTGGGCCTTGATAATGCCAATCAAGGATGGGAACCACTGGAGAAAGTAATGGAAGTGGAAACTCAGAAATATGTAACAAGTAGTACTTGTTCTAAACAAAGCAAGGAAAGATTTGGACTTCTTCTCTGTGTGTTATATGGACTTTCATCAGCTGTTGGTCTCCAGTGCCTCTCTAAGTTATCATTATATCAGAGACACGTGTCGGACACTCTAAAATTCACCACGATACACCAAAATGGATGTTATGTCCGTGTCACCGCGTCCTTCTAGTGAAGTCTTGTTGTATCCATGTCCGTGCAACATACCTCCAATTATAAGTTATATTCGGCAAGGATTTTTTTTTATTTGGTTAAATTACAGCTTGATATTCTCAACTATTCAAGTTTTTCAACTTGATACCGTCAATTTTTATAGGTATCAATTTGATATCCTAAAATTAAAAAAGGATAAAACTACCCCTCTTTCCTCCTTCCCTCCATCGGCTGCACCACCTCCGGCCCCGTAGTCCGTAGCCGTCATCCCTCCCTGGCTGCAACACCCCCCCCCCCCCCCCTCCGTCGCGGACTGTTGCCGTCGCCGCAGGGGTTGGGGGCGCGGTGAGGGAGGGGTGTGCAACTAGGGTGGTGGGGGAGGGGGTGGTGGGGGAGGGGGTGGCTGCAGGGTGGTGTAACCTGGTGGGAGGAGGGAGGGAAGAGAGGAAAGAACGGGAGTAGTTTCGTCCTTTTTTATTTTAGGATATCAAGTTAATACCTATAAAAGTTGAATGTATCAAGTTGAAAGACTTAAATAGTTGAGAGTATCAAGTTGTAATTTAGCTTTTTTATTTTGATACAAGACTCTACTCAACAGACTTTGGTCAACATGTATCCAGTTTTTGATTGTTAGAAGGATACGTGGCAGTAATCTGACAGTGGATGAGAGATTTTTGACTAGGTCAGCTATGTATGAATATGTAAGGTTTGAATTTTCAATGTTAACATATATTTTGATATACTTTGCTTTGAAGCCAAAACAGATAAAAAAATTTATGGAAAATGCTAAGTTTACTACCGAATGTTTACAACATTCTTACAACCCTCTCTCCCCTTGCTATGTGGGCCACATCCGGCCCCACCTCTCATCCAATGAATGACCACGTGGCTGACATCGGATCTCACATACCCCTCCTCACCCAATAGACGGACGTACTTGACTTTGGTTACACGGATAAGAAATCATTTTTCTACATCCAGGTTAAGCTAAAAATTTCAACATATACTTTAATAAAATTATATAAAATTGAGTATTCGAAACAACAGACAAAATCTTATTTAGCCAAATATTTCGTGCTAGCACCCTTTAAAACTCTACGAGAACAAAGAAAATGAATCAAAAGGGTTTTTGAGTATCGTATAGCTACGTTGTCGTCGATGTAGACGGCCCAGAAGCGAGCGATGGCGCGGTCATACGGGTCCGAGGGGAGAAGAGCCGCCCCTCCGAAGACGTCGTCGACGTACTGCACGATGATCATCGACTCGCATACCGGCTTGCCGCCGTGGATGAGCACGGGTATCTTCTTGTAGACCGGGTTCGACTTGAGCAGCAGCTCGCTCTTGCTCCCCAACGTCTCTTCCAGGAACTCGTACTTCACTCCCTTCAGGTTCAGCGCGATCCTCGGCCGCATCACGAACGGGCTCGGCCACGCCCCCAGCACCTTCACCTCTCCTCCTGCTGCTGCTGCTGCCATGATCAAACCAAAGTTTCGTCACAGGGATAACTAAGAGAAAATGTCTTCCTCTTCTTGGTGAGGATTAGGTTGGTTGTTCTTGGTGTATTTAAAGGGTGTGATGTGGGCAGATTTGGCATTTGTGACGTGATTCTTTTCCGCATTCTTTGAAGTTTGAATGAGATAAGGATGTCTGAATTTAGTGGCTAGAAATAGTAGGCATTGGTCGTTCACATTGAACAATCCAACAGTGACAGCGGCCTCTCCTTTGTTGGACTGAGTCGTTCCTGAAACCAAACAAAATTAGCAAGATTTTTTTTCAAAGACAAATGTTAATGGTAAGCGGAAAGGCAAGAAAAAGAAATCAATTTTTTGCGGTTTTTTTTTCTTTGAAAAAATTATAATTTTTATCGATTTTTTTTCAGTGTTTAAAAATGACAAAAAATTTGGGAGAAAAAATAAATATTTAAAGGTAGAAAAGTGAATTCTTACGTGGACGGCTCCTGATTGGTCCACCACGGTCTCCCAAAAACATAATCCCCTGCTAGCTTCGTAATCCGGTCCCAACCATTGGGTGGGTGGGTGGGTGGGTGGGTGGGGAGGGAGGGAGGGAGGCGACAAGTGGCCAGCGGTCTGGAGCGCCACACAGCCAAGTTGTTCTCCAGATGAATAAGAACAATTTAGTCTTTCACTCTTGTTAAGCTAAGCACTCCTCCTCATGGCTATCTATCGGTACAGGCAAACAATGTCCTTGGAACGAGTAACAAGCTTTAGGAGATCTAAACTCAAAACTCAAACAAGATTTAAGGGACATATAGCGAAAAGACCCAGAATCAAAAAATAGACCATGAAACATATTCAATCTCTATGGTTTAATCTTTCTAACCAATATACCTTCAGCGAATACTATCTCATCAAAAAAGCCAACTTGAGCAGAGAAAGACTTCACATTTGGCACAATAAGATTTATCGAAAGAATTATGTTGATACATCACATTACAGAATCATACAAAACATATACCAACAGAACTTAGTGTACCTTTATTCGATGCAGCGAAACAACAAAACCTTGCATATCTCACCTGCTGATAGAAAAATACAGGTTAGAAGGAACAATGCAAAAGCATCAATGGGCCCCAATAGGCAAACTGCTACCATAATCAAGAAAGATAGCATGAAGCAATGCTTACCAATGCACATCCCCGTGTCGGATTATGCTGCTTCCATGTCGTATATATAGCCTACTACTCTTACAGAGAGGATGTAGGATACATGGTGCCAAAATGTCGTAAATATTTCTGTGGTGATGGTCGGCATGAGTGACCATCGAGAACCATAACATACACCAACAAGTATATATAGCCCACAGAGAGAGCCCCAGGATGGCCTAACGATATCAATGTGTGGCCTATGCTCATGGCTAGGGGCGTCATGGCCATGAACAAAGGGCTTCCTAAGAAAAAACCAATCTGGCTGGTACTGTTAACTGTGGCCAAACCTGAATACCACATGCCATGGCAACTAGAAAGAAAAAATATCCAGAAGTCAGATGTTCTCATGGCCTGTAATAAATTCATGTTTCACCTCGGATCGTGCACAATGTTGTCTCGGTTAGACGACTCCCCGGTGATTATGTTTCAAGGAATCAGAATCATCTGTTAACAGTATCCCTTCTCGGCCCGAAGTCTCTGAAAGAAACTTGGAATCCCTTAGATCGCCTCTGATTACAGTACTGATTGGGGACGAAAGCAACAAAAGGAGTATGATAAATGTTACAACATGAGCAACGGATCCCAAAGGCTGCAAGCTTTCCCATATTATAAGAAGCATCAGATATCCAGCAGCAATCCAAGCAACGAGTGAAAGAAAATACAAGGACCCTTTATCATCTCCTCCATTTGCAGGATGAACTTTGAACGAAGTACATGAACAGGAGCAAAAGAAGACTACAATGCAAGCATCAGGAGGAAATAGCCTGGCTCACTACTGTACATCCTTCGATATATTTGGATTAGTATTGCTCGCTCCACTTAGACTAAGAAAGCTCTAAAGAGAACAAAGAATCAGTACTATCAGAAGTATAAATATCTACTATACTAGCTGTAAAGGTCACATACGTTTCTCTAAAATCAATAAGCATTTACATAGCCATCAATGTGCCAAAGTGCGAAAAAGTTTATTACAAATTACATTACCACAATATCTCATTGATGGGCAAGCGAGAGAGAGCTAAACAGGACTTTTGTCTAGGGCAGACCAAACAAAATTCCCAGACCAAAAGTAGAAAGAAAAAAAATAGGAATCTGAATAATGATGGTAAGCCAAATTATGGATCACTTTGCAACAACTAGCGGCACTAGGTGTCGACAACTGACGATTCAGAGTTTGACTATTGGTTTGATAATCACCGAATATTTTTCTATGATACATTACCAGCCAGATAAACTAGTTTCTACAAGGTTCGCAACATCGGTATCTGAATCGGTTTTGGGCCTTTCTTATGAGTAGCGGTATCAGTGGTATCCACACTTTCGGCCGTTTTAAAGAGGAATATCGGATTCTTCGTTTCGGAAAGCAAAAAAACGATATAAAACAGTTTAAAAGGCTAACAAAATTATTTGACACATTTAGACATAATTTAATATATTATATATTATTTCTTGTTAATTTTAAATGGAATAATTTCCCACTTGCAATAAATTTTATTGTTTATTTACTTGCCTTTAGACATGCCACAATAAATAATTTTCAATAGAATAATATTAATATGGATGAATGTTGTGAATTTATAGATACACAACTTCGACAAATGGTAATGGTTATTGAATTTCATTGTTCACTAATGATTGCTTTGGGCATTTTATTTTTTATTTTGTTTCAATTGAATCAAATAAATAGTAGTTTATCGATAAGGAATCTTATCTACATACTATAACATTGCCAATGTCTAACGCAAGCGAATCATTGTGTTTGACACTAATTTTCATTCTTTTATCTTCTTCATTCAATTTTTCGTTACCAATTTGACTGAGAAAGATATCCCAAAATTGGTATCGGTTGGTAGCGATCGATATCAGATCGGGACATGCCAAAACCGATATTTATCGGTCGTATCGTAATTGATTATCTGCCGGTACCACGAACTATGGTTTCTAAATCTGGTCAAGTTTCCTTATTCATTTTCAGTAAAAACTGAAATTGTTTGGCACCTCCCCTTGTACCACAAATATATACTGTATTTTTTTAACTTAGCCTTGTTGTGTTCTCAATGCTAGTCTTAATCATATCATCACACTTTTCAAACGCCCTCATTGGCTAAAAAAAATGGTTAATCTTAGAATCCTTTGCTTGAAAGCCAAACCAATACCTAAGACAATTGTAACACATAATACATATCCTTTCGGACTTTGGCAGTTTGGATATCTCAAACTACGGCATAAGGTGCCGGTTAAAACAGTCTTGATTTGTAAGGGTGCTTTAATACTAGTAAGCATGAAAGAAATTTATGTGCATAAAACATCGCATTACTTCATAGAATAGTATCATTGACTGGAGCCAAATACAAATTAATACCCGCACAGAAAAAACAATTGTATAATTGATTATATTTCTAAATTTGATCTAAGCAGTATTTATGGATCAAATGTCCTATAAACAAATATGAACTCACAAGATCTTTTTAGTTATGCCTAAGATCCTCGAACAGTTGTGATAAATTCATTAACCTAGCTCTATTACATTTTCAATGCTAGTGTTGCCAAGCTAAATCACACTTTTAGATTTCCTCATATTGTGAAAAGTTTTGGTAAATTACATTACATTGCTTGAAAGGTCAAGCACACATCTAAAACATTTGTAACATCTAAATAAAAATATTTGGAGCTGGAGGACCAGGAGCAGTATGGAAACTCAAAACTATGGCATAAGATGCTCATCAAACAGTCTTGCTTGCAAGGGTAATTCTATCACATATTATCCAAGTAATATTTCTTCCCTAAATCTCTTATAAACATTTTATGAAGTTAACCAGATCTTGTTAGGTATGCATGGGATCCTCATTCCTCACAGTTAGGTTCACGTCTTAATGTTTTCCAAATTTGACATTGACTTCTTTCATATTAATTTACATGTAGAAATGTTTTGGTACTATTTAGAGATTCCATGACTAAATAACAAATTTTAGAACCCAAACTAACAAACTTATGCCATAGTATTGTATCAGAGTAACATTGTGGTCTTTTGGCATCAGAGACAATCCCCCACCCCATATCAAGGGTGGGCGAAATCTAACCTGTTTTGACTTGACAAACCCGGTATGATGTGTTAGGTTGCATTTCTGTTCTTTCTTGGTCAGGCTTGCGGTAGCAATCTCAGCCTGACCTGAATCTGGGATAGGCTCAGGTTTATTCTAAACCAAAGTGCACCTGCTAGACCTTTTTTCCATTGAATTTTAAGGGTCGTCTCTTTGGTAATGTTAGCAACTACCATATACTTTGGTGAGGCCTCAACCTTTATTCGTTTTATACTTAGTTTATGACTATGCAATGTCATCCACAACTTGTCTTAGCAAAGAGAAACATATATTTGTCCAGCTATCTGAAATCTAGGTCCGTCACTAGTTTGCTATTTCTTTTTCATTTTTTCTCTCTTTCATATTACCTTATCCTCTCTCTTATAGGTATGTACATGCTCTGCCACTTTACAAGGAGTATAGCTACAGATCGGCCATTTCAAGCTAATCGCACATTTCATGATGTACGTACATGCTCTGCCACTTTACTCCCTTTCATTTTCTTTCCATTGAAGAAGAAATGAATGACCACCCTAAGGCCATCTCCAATGGGGATTTCTAAAATTGAGTTTATATCCTACTTGTTATTGTACTTTAAGGAAATTTCTATCATAGTTGGTAGAGTTTCTACATAGAAATTGCAC
The DNA here is from genome assembly GCA_036927795.1 of Iris macrosiphon. NCBI lineage: Eukaryota > Viridiplantae > Streptophyta > Magnoliopsida > Asparagales > Iridaceae > Iris > Iris macrosiphon. The sequence continues at coordinate 9,710,091 of JAYESA010000018.1, forward strand.
AAATAGAAAAACACTCTCCAATGGTTCTTCATTTCTATCCTACGTGGCACAAAATAAAAGGATCAATTTAATGATGTAGGGCCCAATATTAATTGCTATGAGAGGGAGAATTTCTATGAGAGTTTCTACATGTAGAAACCCTCATAGAAATTCTCCATCCTATGTCACCGCCACATAGGATGGAAATTGGAATAGAAATCATGGTTGGAAGAAGTTTTTTTTTTTCTAAAAGTGATTTACACCATAGAAATAAGGGAGATAGAAACCTCCATTGGAGATGGCCTAAGAGATGATTTAACTGTCTTGAACTAGAAATTCATTGAATAATGTATTTGTTACGCGCTTCTTCTTGCTTAGCGAAGGCACGCGTAACTGGACGATATGACGAAAACGATGAAGAAGCCATCTGGTCTTGTGACCGGCCGGCCTTGGTGTTGCGCCTTGTCGCAAGCGCGGGCGCTTCTCAGATCGGGAGAAGTACCGCTTATGTTTTTTATTAAACTTTTTCTTTGATAATCTTCTCTAGAGAATTCTCACCTCTATATATAGATAGAGGATGGCTACAATTGCTAACCATAATCTGTTGGAAAGAAAACTAAATCATACTAATTATTGCTAATAATATTACTAGTAATTTATTTTCTTGAAAGAAAAGATATTATTAGCAATATTGCTAATAATATCTTCCTTAAAAGGAAACTAATTATTGTTGATAATATTACTAATAATATTGCCCAGTAATATATTTTCTTTCAAGGAAAGACATTATTAGCAATATTACTAATAATATCTTCCTTGAAAGAAACTAACTATTGCTAATATTACTAAAAATATTGCCAAGTAATGTCGCCGGCTAGGTATGGGCAACCCTAGTCGGGTCTTGTGTGTCTTTCCCTTTGGCCGGTCCATGTGAATAACAGGTATAAGTTCGCCCGAACCGACCCGTAACAATACTCCCTCCCAGCGCGTCCTCGCGCTGGAAGCCGGAATGAAGGCGCTCAAGGGTGTCGTGTTGGACCCATGTAGCATCGTCAGAGGTTTCTTCCGCCCAGCGAACCAAGTACTCACGGGTGTCAGCAACCATCCGAGTATCAAGTATCTCCGTCGGGACCGGGTGTTCGCTTGGTGTGAGGTCGACGGGTAAGGCCGGTACTACCGTCGATGGTGGACCACATAATGGCTTCAACGAGGATACATGGAAGACGTTGTGAAGGCGGGCGTCGGTTGGAAGATCGAGTTGAGAGGCCACCGTGCCAACCCGAGCAGAGACTCAGAAGGGCCCGAAGAAGTGAGGAGCGAACTTGTGGTCAGTTGTGTGCCTCAGAGTGGATTGTCGATGTCGTTGGAGGCGCATCCACACCCAATCGCCCGGGCTGAAGATGACCTCCCGGTGACGAGCATCATATACTTGCCGCATCCGATTCTAAGCATGGTGAAGGCGCTATCTTGCTTGTTCGATTGTAAACACGGGGTCGCGATTGCTGACGATGGTCTCGGAAATACCATGTAGATGCACCACCGTATCAAAAAAAATCTGTGCGACTGATGATGCCGAAAAAGGGTGACTCATTGCCATGAAATGTGCATACTTGGACAACCGGTCCACTACTACCAAGACGACGGATTTGCCCTTGGAACGGGACAACTGAGTCACAAAGTTCATGGAAATATCGGCCCACACATGTTGTGGAATTGGCAGGGGCTGTAGCAAGCCTGCAGGGCTGAGAGTGGATGTCTTGTTGCGTTGACAGGTGGAACATGCGGCCACGTACTCCTCAATAGTGTGGCGTAGACCGGACCAGAAAAACTTTTTACGCACTCGCTCCAGCATCTTAGTACTGCCCTCATCATCCGCCACTTCCACGACAGCCTCGTCGGCAGCAAGCGCGGAGAGCCACTCCTGCTTAAGTGCGAGCACCGGCCGAAAAAGTGCGGCGCATTCGGGAATATCAGTGTCAATGCGGGAGAGTGCGTCGGCCGCTTGGTTTAGTTTGTCTGGCTTGTGCTCCACGTGAAACGAGAAGTCCATGAGTTTACTCAACCAATGTTGTTGCGGGGGTATGACGAGGGCCTGCTCGAGCATTAACTTGAGACTGTAATGATCTGTGCGGACGCAAAAATCCCTGTCCCATAAGTACGGATGCCAATGTTAGATGGCCTTGGAAAGGCCGATGAGCTCCCTATCGTAAGTTGCCAACTTGGCATGATGTGTCGCAAGCTTCCGACTAAAAAATGCTACTTGATGGCCCTCCTGATGTAAGACTGTGCCGATGTCCTGTCCCGATACGTCGCACTCGATGACGAAGTCGGTGGAGAAGTCGGAAAGACGCAAGACAGGGGACGACGTGAGGACGGATTTGAGGTTGTTGAAGGCGGTGTCGGCAAGGTCCGTCCAAATGAAGACGTTCCGCTTGAGCAGGTCGCTGAGTGGTGCCGCTATCTCGGCATAGCCCCTGATGAATCGTCGATAGTAGCCGGCGAGGCCAAGAAAGCCCCGAAGAGCCTGCATGCTGGTCGGACGCGGCCATTCGGCCACGACGGCCAGTTTGGCCGGGTCAGCCGCCACCCCGCTGCTGGAAATGATGTGCCCCAAGTAGGACACATGCCGCTCTGCGAAGGTACACTTGGTTATCTTTAGGTGCAACTTGTGGTGGTGTAGTGTCCCGAACACTGTCTTGAGGTGGCGAAGGTGCTCTTCCATGGAGGGGTTGTACACAAGAATATCGTCGAAGAAAACAAGTACAAACTTCCGTAGAAAAGGTTGGAATACCTCGTTCATTAGGGCCTGGAAGGTCGAATGGGCGTTGGTGAGGCCAAACGGCATTACGAGGAACTCGAAGTGCACGTGGTGTGTGCGGAAGGTTGTCTTGTCGATGTCCTCGTCCGCGATTCGAACCTGATGGTAGCCCGAGCGGAGGTCGAGCTTGGAGAAGAAAGTTGCGCCATGGAGCTCATCGAATAACTCCTCCGCCACAGGAATTGGGAACTTGTCTTTGACGGTCTTGTCATTGAGTTGGCGGTAGTCGACACAGAAGCGCCAAGTATCGTCGGCCTTCCTGACGAGCAACACAAGGGAGGAGAAGGGTGATCGGCTGGTGCGAATGAGACCCTGTGCTAGCATCTCGTCGCATTGCCTCTCTATCTCGTCCTTCTGGCGGAACGGGTAACGGTATGGCCGAACCACGACCAGCTCAGTGCCTTCCCTGAGGCGGATGCGGTGATCACAGGAACGATGAGACGGTAGTGTGGAGGGCAGCTCGAAGATGAAGGCGAAGTTGTGGATAAGGATCTGGAGAAGTGGTTCGTCGCTGGCATGGATGGCCGCGACCGTGAGGGGCTGATCATCGTGACAGGAGAGGCCCGGGAGCAGGATATCGCAATCTTGGAAGGTGAAGCGCATGGTGAGGTACCGGAAGTCCCACCCGATCTCGTCCAGTGTTTCGAGCCATTCGACGCCTAGAACAACGTCAAAACGATCGAGAAGGATGACCATGAAGGGGTTTGTGAATGTATGGTCCGCCACTGTAAAGGTTAATATGTCGAGCTCCCCGAAGCAAGGCATCTCCTTTCCGTTTGCAACCCGGACCGTTCTTGCTGCTCCCGGTGTCGTACGTAAGCCGAGTCGTTGCGCAGCATAGCAACTAACAAAGTTGAAGTGCTTCCCGAATCAACTAAGCAAAGAAATAGCATCCCGTGAATCTGAATGAGAAGCTACATTGTCCCCCCTTTATGGCCATGGATGGCTAAGACGGAGATTGACGGTCGGCCGTCCTCGTCGAACTATTCCCCTAAGAAATCGGCCTCTTCGTCTTCCGGTACCTCTAGATAAAAGAGCTACTTACAGCGGTGTCCGGGGGATTAGGTCTCGTCGCAGTTGAAGCAGAGGCCATTTGCTTTGAGCTCGGCCATCTCAGCTACGTTGAGTCGACGGGGAACAGGTATAGGCGCCGACGAGCCAGCGGAAGTAGCATGGACGGTCGTCCCTGAGGTGTCGGTCGGTCCTGCCGCAGAGAGCCCTGGAGCGTGGGACCCGTCGCAAGAGGCCGATTTGCTGAAAGAGGGGCTCGGGATGGCCGGTCTCTACTGGGGTGCCGCGTAGCGCACGGACAGGAATCGTCCACCGCGATTGAGGCTTCTGGAAACGGCTATGGTGTCGCCGTCCGTCCACCTATGCTCCGTCTCGCGCGCGCACCGCATGGCCTGTGCGAGGGTCAATGGCCGGTCGCGGTGCACATCCTGGCCCATGGTTGTCGGGAAGCCGGAGATGTAGATGTCGATCTCGTCGCTAGACAGGCGCGGAACTCGAGACAGCAGGGATTGAAATTCTCGGTTGAAGTCCGCGACCGTGCCCGTCTGCTTGAGGAATATGAGATCCCAAACGCCCCGTGATGCGTAGGAATGCTGAATCGGATGAGAAGCTCGTCATAGAAGTGCCCCCAGTCGATCCAGTCTACCCGTCGTTGACATCCGTCGAGCCAAGACCGAGCCTCGCCTTCAAGTTTGAGTCCCACCATCTGGACTCGCTCCTCCTCTGGAATGCGGTGGAGTTCGCAGAACCGCTCGCAATGACGCACCCAAAGTAAAGGAACGTCGGTACCATCGTAAGGTTGCAAGTCGAGACGTGAAAAACGCGGTAACCAGCGTTCCTCGCCGACGTCGCCTCGGCCTCCACGACGTTCGGTCCCCTCATAGAAGTGGCGAGGGTCGGGCAGGCGGCGGTATCTGTCGTTGTCGCAGAAGGGGTAGTGGTAGTCGCCGCGAGGGGGGTCGTGGTAGTCGCCGCGAGGGGGGTCGTGGCGAGGTGGGTCACGGTAGTAGTCGTTGCGGAAAGGAGCCCTGCGCAGGGGTTCGCCGTAATGAACTCCTACTCGTGGGGGAGGGGGGGTCGTGGTGGGGTGGAGGGAGGAACCGGGGGGGTCTGTCGAAGCGGGGGACCCGCGGGGGGGGGGGGAGGCTGTCGTCGACGTGCGGGTGTCCCCTCTGCGGGTTGCCGCAGTTGTATCGGCCCTGCAGGGGGGCTGGTACTGCGAGAGGGTGAGGTGTCGCGGCCGGTTGTGGTAGTTGTCGAGTTCGCGAGCAACGCATTAATTTTTGCGGCAACGTCGGCGATGGAGGTGTGGGTCGCAGCGGTACTCTCGGCCTGGGCGTCGAGACGCTTGCGGATGCCGTCGACGGTGGCCTCGAGTCGAAAGAGGCGTTCGTCGTTGGATGGTGGTGTAGGCGCCATGAGGTCGGGAGGATCGAACTGCTCTGATAACAACTTCTTACGCGCTTCTTCTTGCTTAGCGAAGGCACGCGTAACTGGACGATGTGACGAAAACGATGAAGAAGCCGTCTGGTCTTGTGACCGGCCGGCCTTGGTGTTGCGCCTTGTCGCGGACACGTGCGCTTCTCAGATCAGGAGAAGTACCGTCTATGTTTTTTATTAAACTTTTCTTTGATAATCTTCTCAAGAGAATTTTTACCTCTATATATAGATAGAGGATGACTACAATTGCTAACCATAATTTGTTGGAAAGGAAACTAAATCATACTAATTATTGTTAATAATATTACTAGTAATTTCTTTCCTTGAAAGAAAAGATATTATTAGCAATATTGCTAATAATATCTTCCTTGAAAGGAAACTAATTATTGCTAATAATATTACTAATAATATTGCCAAGTACTATCTTTCCTTTCAAAAAAGACATTATTAGCAATATTGCTAATAATATCTTCCTTGAAAGAAAACTAACTATTGCTAATATTATTAATAATTTGTCAAATAATGTCGCCGGCTAGGTATGGACAACCCTAGCCGGATCTTATGTGTCTTTCCCTTTGGCCGGTCCATATGAGTAACGGGATAGGTTCGTCCAAACTGACCCGTAACAGTATTTATGGGGATCTTAGGTTTTTCATACATCACTACTGCTAGTTTACAGGTTTCAACATATATGTTTCTTTTAGGAATGAAGTAACTGGTTGATAATGACAAACTCCTGAACACGAATTTTGCCTTCAAGAATATACGAAAAGAAGCTTCAAGAGAGATCTGTTACTGGAGGTTTACTGGCTCAAACTTTGCCATAACCTTTTACACCCTATCCAATTAGGGTTGCTTGTACAAACAGTATACATGTTGCTTAAAAAGTACCTCCACACCAATCCACGATGAGCTTCCAACTGCAAGCCAGTCTGACCATAGTACGATTTGTGCTTGTTAGACTTTGTTTTGTTTTGGGGTTAAGTTTGCCTCAGTCCAAATAACAACCATTTTTTGGATTCAACTTTTATGAAGAAAGATTTGGTTTTGTTAGACTTGACGGTTTGGCATGACCCTTGGACTTAGCATTGGGTTTTGTAGTGCCCCGTTTCCCCTTTTCGGGGAGCGCGGCTAAGAAATACTTGGTATCGTTTGGTCGGGACAGATTGAATCAAGATCATTTTCTCATTATGGATTGGTTTCTTCGGAAGCAAGTCCCACATTCAGCGGATCGTGCCTCAAGGAAAGACTCAGTGGTAGAGTGGTGAGGGACCCTTCCGTTGCACTGGTTTCTTTGTCCATTTTCGATGCCGCTTGGTTGCTTTCTTGTTGGTTTTGTGACTTGTGTTTTCTTGAACGGTTTCGATGGATTTCATTGCCTTCGTTCTTTGAAACTTCGCATTTCGTATGGAACTTCGGAAGATCGAGGCAGGAGATATTGATCATCTGTTGATGCGTGCAGGTGATCGTGTAGGCGATGCGCGAGCGGAGTTTTGAAGATCTCTCATTTTTCTTCTCCGATTCACCAACTTGTGAGTGGCCTTACCTTCGATTAGCTCCCTTCTTCCAAGTCTTCACTCTTAATAATCTGACTCGTTTGTGCGTTTCGATCAACGATACCATAATGATAATAACTTAGTCAAGATAATAATTAGTAAACTTGAAAATACTTGATGCTTGTCACACAAAATCACTGAACGATCATATTGTTGCGTACTTGTCCGCTATGCATGTATCTATTTTATGTTTCAGTTGTAGCTAGAACTTATTCATCTATAATTGTACAATGAGTAATATATAGTTTGCAATGTGATCATTTGAGCAGATAGACTATGTCATCGCACTGAGCTAAAGTAGCTATGTTCAGTCTGATGTCTTGAAATGCTTAGTATGATAACTTAGTGTTAAGATGTCGTATGGTCACGGACAACTTGTGCACAAGGTTTTAGTCTCTGCGAACGGTCCTCGGGGCACTGGGACCGATTCGACCCGGGCGAAACTCGGATAGCATGGGTGATTCGGGAACTTGCAGTGGGGCTCACTACCCACGCTATAAGGATCGCCGTCTAACCCCGCTACGGTCCAATATGGCTTGTGGTGCCAGTGACCCGCTATGTATATTTAAACTGTGCAACTAACATATGTCTTCGTGACAGAGAAGGTCATGGTAAGTTATGCAGGTGATTCAGACGGCGCAGGTAAAGTCACCGAACGGTGGCATGTTTATTTTAGTCATTCTATAACTATTGCATGTTGTAGCTTGAACTAAGGCAAGATAGAAAGACCACAATAATAACTTGTATGCTTCATCAATTGAATATTGTGTCGATTTGGTGAGTTAGGTTAGCTCGTCCTCACCGGTACTTTTTAAAGTACTGACCCTCGTTGCACCAGGTTCCCCGAGCCAAGGCGACGCGGCGATAAGCTGAAGCTTTTCCCCAACCAGTCCACCAACTTTGACGCGCTCGTGTTCGTGATTTTGGAACGCTTGTACAAGTCACCCGGAGCTCGTGCACACTCTTTATGCAGCTCCGAGACAAGGCGATAGCTTCGTCTGAAGGTCTATTATCTTTTGAAATTCTAGTATGGATTCACGGAATGTAATGTATGGAACGACTATCTCATTTTTCGTCCATCTTGTAAGTCTGTGCGGCACCCATTTACTTTTGAATCAAAAGTTTGTAACAAAGATGTATATTATCAATAAAAGAGAACTTTTCTTCGCTTCAATATGTGTTCTTTAGCTTTGTGCACTCTGTTGTTGTGTTTATATATATATTATTATGCTAGGTCTTGTGCGGGCGAGCCTTACGCTCGCACGGCTTCACGGGGGACGATTAGAGATTCTGCGGAATCGGGGCATGACATATTGGTATCAGAGTACGGCTTCAGATCCTTTAGCCTCGTGTCAGAAAAGTTTAATTGAAACGATTATGTCCCTCCCAGTTGAACTATTGAAATCGTTTGGCCAAAATAAGATGCGTTCCATACAGTGAGTCCATAATATTCTATGAGACTGATGTAAGTTCTTTGTTCTTTTAATGGCTCAAGCACAAGGAACAGCACAAGTGCAAGCAAGTAGTTCTAGCACTTCGACAAGTTCCGAGAGTCAACGACCTGTCGGAAGTGCGTCAGGCCAAACTAGAACAACAAATCGAAGCCCGCTTCCAGGTCCAGCATAAACAAATGGACATCATGCAGCAGATAGTACAGACCTTGGCGTCAAATCATTCAACGACGTCAACTGCACCACCTGTGCGGCCAGTAATCGAAGCCGAAGTGCCCCAGACCTCTGAGGAAAGGGACGCTACCACCCTGCCCTCTAAGGATAATGACACTACCTTCGATTTTGCAAGTTTTAAGAAGGTGTGCAACGTGTCGTTTCGTGGGACTGAAGACCCGGTCGTGGCTTTAGATTGGTTGGCTGAATTGGAGGACAATTTCAAAGCATTTAGACATTCCCGAGAAGAAGCGTGTCGCTTGTGTCCAACTCCAACTTCGACTGAACTCGCATGATTGGTAGGACGTATACCGAAGATCGCTTGCAGGAGACGTCGAAGACGGGACGATCTCGTGGGCTACCTTCCGTAGCGCGTTCAAGGAGGAGTTTTTACCCCCACTCGTTCGTCGTCAAAAGGAAAACGAGTTCGTGCAGTTGCAGCAAGGAAGCATGTCAGTGAAACATTATGCCGCAGAGTTTAATCGGCTCGCTAAATTTGCCAGCTCTTACCAACCCAATACGACGAGCCGTGCCAGACGATTCGAAGGCGGCATGCGACCTTCCATTCACGCACACGTTGTCGTTCCTCAATATCAGACGATGCGGGAGGTACTTAACCATGCCCTCGCCCTAGAACCGCACTATCCTTCAGTTGTTGCTGGCGTTGTGCAACATTCTCATCACAAGCGCCCTAACAACATGGGAGGACAAAGCGCTCTGAAGCGTCACCACAATGGCGGTTACCAAGGGCGCAATTCACAGGGTGGTCAGGGGGTACGTTGTATCAAGTGCAACCGAGAAGGACATCAAGTGAATGATTGTCCCGGTCGCAACAGTGGATGCTTTTACTGTGGTCAGAATGGCCACGTCCTTCGTGACTGCCCTAAACGTCTCAACTGATTCCCTCTGCACCATCCTCAACAGCAGAATCCAGTTCAAGCGTCCCAAGCAAATCGGCATGCGCAACAACAAAAGCGTTGTCCGAATGCAGTAGGTCGAATATTTGCACTAACGCGGGACGAGGCGTTCGCTTCAGACATCGTAGTGACATGTATATTGCTTTTCAATAATGTTCCTGCATGTGTACTATTTGATTCTGGCGCTACACATAGTTTGTATAAGCGAACTTTGCCAAATAAAACGAATTTTCTCATACACCGTTAAGCTTAAAGCTTAGCGTCACTACCCCGTCGAACATGGACTTTCCAGCTAACTCAGTTTGCCGCGACGGCTGCATTTGTATCGGAGGAAAAAAATTGCCACTCGATGCGATAGTCCTAGACATCAGGGACTATGACATCATTCTAGGGATGGATTGGCTCGGCACTTGCTCGGCTATTATTGATTGTGCGGAAAAGAAAGTCGTGTTTCGTCTACCTGACGAGAACGAATTTTGCTACGCGTGCAGTCCAGCATCGAGAGCGTCGAATGCCTGCATGGTGATTTTTGCAATATCTACTCGACGGATTATACAGTCCGGCTATGAAGGGTACTTGGGATCCGTTCGAGACACTCAGCGAGATTGTGCAAACGTAGAGTCTACTTCCGTTGTGGTGGAATTTCCTGATGTGTTTCCAGAAGGGTTGCCTGGCATGCTGGACGACCGAGAGATAGAGTTCACTATAGATACATTTCCAGATACTCGGCCGATTTCCAAAGCTCCGTATCGAATGGCCCCTGCAGAACTGAAGGAGCTGAAGGTCTAACTTCAAGAACTGCTCGATCATGGGTACATCCGTCCGAGTATATCTCCGTGGGACGCGCCAGTGCTGTTTGTGAAGAAGAAAGGTGGTTCGATGCGACTCTGCATTGACTATTTCGAAACAAGTACCCCTTCCCAGAATCGATGACCTCTTCGACAACTGCAAGGTGCATCGGTATTCTCTAAAATCTATCTTCGTTCGGGCTACCACCAACTGAAGATCAAGCCCGACAACCTGCCGAAGTCAGCCTTCCGCACTCGCTATGGCCACTACGAATTATTAGTTATGCCGTTCGGATTGACCAATGCCCCTGCCGCCTTCATGGATTTGATGAATTGAGTGTTCCGATCGTACCTTGACAAGTTTGTAGTAGTGTTCATTGATAATATCTTGGTGTATTCAAAAAAACAAGGAGGAACATGAGGAGCACTTGCGGACCATGCTTTAGACACTTCGAGACAACAAGCTATATGCAAAACTGAGCAAGTGCGAGTTTTGGCTGTGCAGTGTATATTTCCTCGAGCATATCATTTCTGTTGGAGGCATCTCAGTCGATCCGAAGAAAGTTGAAGCCATCATCGAGTGGAAGCAACCTGCATCAGTCAGTAAAATTTGAAGCTTTCTCGGGTTAGCGGGCTACTATAGACGGTTCGTGAAAGACTTTTCTAAAATTGCTTCGCCCTTGACTCGCCTCACTCAGAAAGGAGTCGTATTTGAGTGGTTTGCCGACTGTAAAGCTTCGTTTCAGGAGTTAAAACAGTGCCTCATCTCTGTTCCGATACTTGCACTGCCAAACGAGAATATGGGATTTCAAATCTTCAGCGACGCCTCAGGACAGGGCTTGGGAGCTGTGCTCATGCAACAAAACAAGGTGATAGCTTTTGCTTCGAGACAACTGAACCCGCATGAGCGCAACTATCCGACTCATGATCTAGAACTTGCGGCCATTGTGTTCGCACTGAAGTTGTGGAGACACTACCTTTATGGTGTGGCTTGCCAAATTTTCACTGACCACCAGAGCCTCAAGTATCTTTTCACACAGACGGACCTAAACCTACGGCAACGACGTTGGCTAGAACTGATCAAAGACTACGACTTGTAGATCAACTACACTCCAGGCAAAGGAAATGTTGTAGCGGACGCGCTGAGTCGAGTATTTGCGGAATCTCTATCCATCAACCACGGGCTACAAAAAGAATTTGAGTATAGGCATTGAGCTGCGAATTCGATATCGAGACGGACCAATTGGGGGATCACTAGCTCAGTTACTCCTTGAACCGAGCCAGATAGAAAAGGTCAAGTCTGTGCAGACGAACGACCCATTCCTGATGAAGACGCGCGAGCAGATTTCAGCAGAGAAGGCAACCGACTTTGCATTGGATGAAAGCGGAACGTTGCGGGTAAGAGGAAGACTATGTGTGTCCAACGATAAAGAACTCAAAAAGGAGATCCTCACGGAAGCCCACTATGCGGCATATGTATCACATCCTGGAAGTACGAAGATGTATCAAGACCTCTGCACGATCTTCTGGTGGCACGGCATGAAGAAAGATGTGACGCTCTTCGTGTCACAATGCTTGTCTTGTCAGAGAGTAAAGGCCAAGCACCAGAGGCTGGGCGGAGAAATGCGAAACCATATCACGTTGGACTTTATTGTTGGCTTGCCAAAGACGCAACTGAAAAATGATGCCGTCTGGGTCATCGTCGACCGATTAACCAAGTCGGCGCACTTCACTACCATCAAAGTTACTTGGAGCATCGATCGCCTGGCCCAGATATACCTTGATGAGATAGTTCGACTACACGGTGTGCCAGTGTCTATCGTTTCAGATCGGAACGGACGGTTATCACGTTTCTGGAAAAGCCTTCAGTCAGCTATGGGGACCAAGTTGAAGTTCAGTTCAGCATACCATCCTCAGACCGATGGCTAAACGAAGCAGAAAAACCAGATACTTGAAGACATGCTACGTCTCAGTGCAATCGACTCAAAGTCAAGTTGGAACATCCATCTACCGTTGGCAGAATTTGCATACAACAATAGTTACCAGTCCAGCATTCAGATGGCTCCGGACAAGCTTTGTATGGGTGGAAGTATAGATCGCCTATCTGTTGGGATGAAGTTGGCGAGCGACAGATCCTCGGCCTGAAGCTAGTAGAGCAGACCGTTCAGAAGGTTCGGCTGATCCGAAAGCGATTAAAGATGGCGCAAAACAGACAGAAGAGTTATGCAGACATCCACAGACGACCCCCTGAATTTACAGTTGGTGATCACGTATTTCTTAAGGTCACGCCGATGCGAAGAGTTACGAGATTTGGAGGGAAGGGCAAGCTAAGTCCGCGATTTATTGGTCCGTTCGAGATTCCCAGGCGAGTCGTCCCAGTTGCATATCAAATTGTCCTACCACTGAGCTTATCAGACGTGCACGATGTCTTTCACGTGTCTCAGCTGCGGAAGTACGTGCATGATCCGAGTCACGTGGTATATTTCAGTCAGTTGGGTTTGCAAGCAGACTTGTCCTATGTAGAAGAACCTGTACAGATCATCGATCGAAAGGATAAGCAGCTCCGAAATCGTTCAGTCCCGCTCGTGCGCGTACTCTGGAGGAACCACGCGATCGAGGAGTCGACCTGGAAACTCGAATCAGACATGAAGGAAAAATTTTCCTCATTATTTTCTTAGGGATAGGTTACATTCCTAAGTTTCGAGGACGAAACTTTTTATTAGTTGATTAAGATGTAATGTCCCATTCTCCCTTTTCAGGGAGCGCAGCTAAGAAATACTTAGTATCTTTTGGTCGGAACAGATTGGATCAAGATCCTTTCCTCGTTATGGATTGGTTTCTTCGAAATCAAGTCCCACATTCAGCGAATCGTGTCTCAAGGAAGGACTCGGCGGCAGAGTCGTGAGGGGCCCTTCCGTTGCGCTGGTTTTTTTGCTCATTTTCGATGCCGCTTGGTTGATTTCTTCTTGGTTTTGTGACTTGCGTTTTCTTGAACGGTTTCGATGGATTTCATTATCTTCGTTCTTTGAAACTTTGCATTTCGTATGGAACTCCGGAAGACCGAGACAGGAGATATTGATCATCTGTTGATGCGTGCAGGTGACCCTGTAGGCGACGGACGCGCAAACGGGGTCTTGAAGATCTTCTATTTCTCTTTCCCGATTCACCAACTTGTGAGTGGCCTTACCTTCGATTAGCTCCCTTCTTCCAAGTCTTCACTCTTAATAATCTGACTTGTTTGTGCGTTCCGATCAACGATACCATAATGATAATAACCGAGTCAAGATAATAAGTAGTAAACTTGGAAATACTTGATACTTGTCACACAAAATCACCGAACGATCATATTGGTACGTGCTTGTCCGCTATGCATGTATCTATTCTATGTTTTGGTTGTAGCTAGAACTTATTCATCTATAACTGTGCAATGAGTAGTATATAGTTTGCAATATGATCATTTGAGCAGATAGACTATGTCATCGCACTGTGCTAAAGTAGCTTTGTTCATTCTGATGTATTGAAATGCTTAGTATGATAACTTAATGTTAAGACGTCATATGGTCACGGACAACTTGTGCACAAGATTTTAGTCTCCGCGAACGGTCGTCGGAGCACTGGGACCGATTCGACCCGGTCGAAACTCGGATAGCATGGGTGATTCGAAAACTTGCAGCGGGCTCGCTACCCGCGTTATAAGGATCGATGTCTAACTCTGCTACGGTCCAATATGGCTTGTGGTGCCAGTGACCCGCTATGTATATTTAAATTATGCAACTAAATTATGTCTTCGAGGAAGAGAAGGTCATCGTAAGTTGTGCAGGTGATTCAGACGACGCAGGTAAAGTCACCGAACGGTGGCATGTTTATTTCAGTCATTCTATAATATTGCATGTTGTAACTTGAACTAAGGCAAGATAGAAAGACCACAATAATAACTTGTATGCTTCATCACTTGAATATTGTGTCAATTTGATGAGTTGGATTAGCTCGTCCTCACCGGTACTTTTCAAAGTACTGACCCTCGTTACAGCAGGTTATCCGAGCCAAAGTGACGCGGCGAGGAGCTGAAGCTTTTCCCCAACCAGTCCACCAACTTTGACGCGCTCGTGTTCATGATTTTGGAGCGCTTGTACAAATCTTCCGGAGCTCGTGCACACTCTTTATGCAACTCTGAGGCAAGACGATAGCTTCGCCTGAAGGTCTATTATCTTTTGAAATTCTAGTATCAGATGTAATGTATGGAACGGCTATTTCATTTTGCGTCCATCTTGTAAGTCCGTGCGGCACCCATTTACTTTTGAGTCAAGAGTTTGTAACAAAGATTTATATTATCAATAAAAGAGAACTTTTTTTCGCTTCAATGTGTGTTCTTTAGCTTTGTGCACTCTATTGTTGTGTTTCTATATATATCATTATGCTAGGCCTTATGCGGACGCACCTTACGCTCGTACGGCATCACACCCGGGGGACGGTTAGTGATTCTGCGGAATCAGGAAGTAACACGTTTGACCCTTTGTTTGTGGCTTAGTTGGATTTCCTAGATCATGATTCGGCTTAGTCCCTTGGATTGGATTTCGGTTCAAATTGGTTACTTTGGTTTGGTCTTTTGGATTGATTTCGTCTTAGTTGGTTAGAATATGCTTGGTTTGGTTGTCCCTTTGTGCTTGATGGGTTTGGATGATTGGTTTGGATACTGGGTGAGGCCCATTTTGAGTAGACACCTATTAAGAGATTCATTTCAGATTCAAATTCAAATCATATCCTTGGAACATTCTTACAAATTATTTTTGGTGTCCTCCAAATCTCTTTTGGTAAGATCTTTAAGTTGGGATATTCTTTTTTTGGATCCTTTTGAATTTCTCACCATTTCTGGTAAGATTTGATCATATCTCCTAATTTGGAATTGGACAGAATTGAGACCGAGTTTGATGTATCTTGGAATCTACAGTTGAGATTAAAACTTCCTTAAAAAACTTCATCCTAAGGTTAAGATTCGGACTAGTCCTTGGACTATAACTAGAGAGTTTCTCTTATTTCTCTTCACAACATTTTATTCTTTTGTGTGTGTGTGTGTGTGAGAGAGAGAGAGGGGGGGGGTGGAGGGTGGGGGTGTGGAAGAGTTGTCTGGGACTAGGATACCAATATGAAATGGATTAAGGCAATAAGAAAAAATATGGTAGTTGCTAGTTATATAGAGAAGATGGCTCTTAAGAAAAGTTGAATAGGCCGAACTCGGAAGGATTCATGTAGCTAATAAAAAAAACTAATGTGGTGGTGTTAAATTCATGTTCATTAAGGCGATAGAGAAAAAAAAATAAAGGTAAGCCACAACTTATAAAATGCTGAAGTTGGAGGGGGGTCTGTATTGGGTGCCAACCTCGGAAAGACGGTCACTCCAAAAATTGGTGACGTGTTTGTACTATGTCATGTCGGGCATGAGATGGACACTCGAAAATACACTACGACAAGTCAAAAGATATTTTGTCTCAACCATATTGTGTTGTCGTATTTATCTCCATGCAACATAGGTGCTAAGAAAGAGGAACTTCACACCATTCCCTCAACCAGCACCACATCATCCCAAAAAAGAGAAATCAGAAAAGAACCCTAAGCTTTGGCATTGTTCCTATTTCATTATTTCTTAATTCTTTCCTTCCAAAACCAGAGTTATGTCACCCTTACCTCTAGACCATGCAATCAGAATTTGGTTGACTTGTAAGAAGAAATCATGAAACAGGTGCCGCGTAGGTAAAGAGAGTGATGTGTGACAACAGCAGCTGTTTTATGTAAGGTAAAACAAAGTAACAAGGAAATACCCTGTGGGCATGTGTAATAGCTATAGCATATAGCTAAAACATCAAGTATTTGAAACTAAGAAATCTAGTCTCTTTTGAGTTTGAAGAAACAATAAGCAATCACCTTTCCAACTATAATCTTCATTGCTTGCTCCATACAAGAGAATAGAAAATTAATGTGTATGTGATGTGGCAAATATATGTAACTACTATGAGATGAAATTTGACTTATTCTGTGTGGAAAATTAAGGTGTATGTGTATGTGATTAGGTTTATAGATAGGAAACCAGTTTCTATTAGAATTTGGACAAGTGAAAAAAAAATTAAGTTTGTACAGGGACATAATAGACTTCTCGGATGCAATAAGTACTTAAGCAACCCATTAAGCGAAAAAAATTCACTTATGAATTTGGAGCCACTTATAAGTGCGAAAAATGAACGCACTTATTGGAACCAAATCCACTTATAAGTGAGGCCCCACACAGAATAAGTGAAATTCACTTATAAGTGAAAAAATACACCCCCTAAAGTTGCTACACAGCTTCCACGTCTTCTTTTTTCCTTCGTTTTTGAAAAGCAATACATAAAGTGCGCTTGTAAAGGTTGCTTCTGAAAAAATGGAGAGATTGCTTTCGAAAATTGCTTCAACTTATCGTGTATTTTTTACTAAAACTATCATTTACCATTTTCTAGAGTTGCATCTTAGACCCTTTTTCTTTTTCCTTTACTCTCATAGACTTGGGATGAAGACTTTGTTGTTGTTGTATCATTTTTTTACTGAGAAATGTCCGACTTGGTAATTTTCAATAATTTCAGTAACGTTTCAATAATTATAATTATTAGCATCAAAAGCTTCTTAAGCAAATTTTGATAAGTTTTGGCAATATGAAACCCATGATGTAGCGATCAATTCCAATGTAGGGTCGGATTATGGTTAAAAGTATCAAATCTAATAACTTTCCTAAGCGGCAATTAAACAAACAGTTGGCAGGCGAGAGAGACAAGGCAAAATCAGACCTTCGTTATGGCAACGGTGCCCCTCCGGCTCGGGAAGTTGCTCACAGCGATCACGACTGCGAGGCTTCGGTGGAGAGAAGGAGGTCGGAGAAGAAGCCAACGGTGGCGCCGGCGTCCTTGGCTAGAGCGGCGGCGGCGAGGGTGGACTGGGAGTAGGAGTGGGTGGATATGAGGAGCGCGAAGTAGGCGGAGAAGCAGTAGCCGGATCGACTGGCGCACTGGATCCACATGCTCGCTGCTGTCGCTGACCACTTACAGTCGAACATTGCAGACGCATAGTTTAAGGAAGGAAATGCTAACGGGGATCCACTTTCCTTGGCAAATTATAAGGGCACTACTACTTTTACTTGGGGCTAGTCTAATATAAAGTTTTCCAAAATTACAAGTTTGTCACTCTCATAGTTACTTGGGACTAGTCCACACCAAGGTATAAAAGTGAAAAAATTTCTATTTTTGGCATTCCACCCACACATGGGGCTAGCCTAATATAAAGTTTCCCAAAATTACAAGTTTGTCACTCTCATAGTTACTTGGGGCTAGCCCACATCAAGGTATAAAAGTGAAAAAAAAATTATATTTTTGGCATTCCACCCACACATGAAGAAAATCCTCATTCTCCAAGTCTAAACCTAAATTTGAAAATTGCTATTTGTGGTTGGAGGAGAATTTTAGTTTGGTGATTGTCCAAGGAATATTCTTCCGGTATGTCTTCGACAACCTACGATGAATAAGTTTTGCGATTGTCAGAAAAAAATTTAGTTTTTTTTACTATTGTAGGAACAATGCATGAAAATATGTTCGATGACGAAGTCGGATCCTCCAATCCATTAAATATGCACTCTGGACGTTCCGAAGAACATGTCGGTTGTTCCGAAGCACGTACGGTACGTAAAACGACAACCCTAATTTGACAGTCACGAGTAAGGACTGTAAAAATTAGACAGTCCTATATAAATATAGGACTGTCAAATATTCTACAGTCCTATATAAATATAGGACTGTCATAAATTCGACAGTCCTATATAAAAGTAGGATTGTCATAATTTTGACAATCCTATATAAAAATAGGACTGTAAAAATGGTGACAGTCCTGGATAATTATATGAAGTTATTAATTTTTGTTTTATTTTATATTGGTTATAGGACCAACCTTGTTCAGATATTGTGGTACATCCTGCTGTTGGTGTTGATGTGGATGATATTTTCTCAACGGATATTCAATTTGCAACCCAGGAAGAAGCATTAGAGTGGTGCATAGAAGTTGGAAGACGATATAACGTAGTTATTGTCATTGCAAGATCCATAAGATCTCGGCCGGACCGAAAATATCTTGAACTGGGATGCGAAAGAGGAGGTGTGTTTAGGGAGCATCATAAAAAAAAGGGTGTTGTTGAAAAAAAAATCCCTAAGAAAAACGTTGGAACGAGAAAATGTGGTTGTCCATTGAAGGTGTTGATTGTAAAAGTTGAAGATGTGAAGTGGATAATCGAAGTTAAGAATGGAAGACACAATCATCCTATTCTAGGGACACTTACGGGTCATGCCTACGTGGCACGGTTGAAGGAGGATGAGAGAAAGTTGGTTGAAGAATTGTTCCTTTCCGGAGTTGCACCGAAACAAATTTATTCTGCCGTGCGACAAAAAGAAGATAGGCACAAGTCTACCATGAGGACCATATATAATAGTTTGGCCAGAGCGAAATGTAATAGTATAAAAGGAAGAATGGCGATGCAGCAAGTATTGAAGTTGCTTGGGGAGCATCACTACGTGGAGTACCATAGAAGACATCCACAAACTGATGAACTCCTTTCGTTGTTTTGGGCTCATCCTGATTGCACACACTTGGCTCGGTCCTTCGCAGACGTGTTGGTCCTTGATTGTACATATAAGACCAACAAGTTCAAGATGCCTCTTTTTCACGTTGTTGGGTTTACGTCTACCGGAAAAACATTTATAGTTGCTTTTTGTTTTATTAAGAGTGAGACAGTAGAGGATTACACATGGGCGTTGAGGAAACTACAATCCCTTTACACAGGTCACAAAGAGCCCTCTGTTTTTGTTACTGACAGAGAATATGCGCTGATAAATGCTATAGATATTGTATTTTCTCATGCGCATAGACTACTATGCACTTGGCATATAAATCGAAATATCCAAGCTCAATGCAAGAGAAAGTTTATAAAAGTGGACGGTAAAATTGACATGCTTCGCTTCGAAGAATTCTACAGTGATTGGAGTCTTGTATGGCGAGCAAGTACTACAGATAGCTACGACACAGCATGGTACATGTTCCAACAAAAATGGGAGATGAGTAACCCGAAATGCATATCTTATATCAAAGATACTTGGCTAGAACCACATAAAGAGCAATTTGTCTTAGCATGGACCAACATGGTGAAGCATTATGGCATAATCACTACGAACCGGGTCGAATGAGCACACTCAAGTTTAAAAAGATATCTACGGTCATCGATCGGTAATTTTGTCTCTGTTTGGCAATCGATTCATTTGATGACTATTTCCACGGTGAACGATATTGTAGCATCATTTGAGATGAGCATCAATATTGCAAAGCATGAATACAAGCATGAACACCTCTTGGATGGTTTAACCCATGTGGTATCTCACAAGGCCTTGGGCTTATTGTTTGAGGAGCTTGATAGGTCGAAGTTGGTGGGTTATGATCCCGAGATTTGCGGTTGTTCATATCGACATTCACTAGGACTTCCATGTGCACATGAGATCAACGAATATCGTCATGAATCTATACCTATTCCAGTAGATGTTGTTGATCAACGTTGGAGACAGCTATCGATAATGCCGACGGTGGAAGTTCAAGATGATTTCTTTGCGTTGCCACAATTAAAACTACTTCACACAAGGTGGTGTGGCGCATCGGAACCGGAGAGAAGATCCATTGAGGTTAAAATCTAAGAGATTGCAGTCCCGGCAACAACTCGATTGCAAGAGCTATCCGTTGTTCGAACTCCTAAGGGAAGACCACAGTTAAGAAAGAGTAGAGCAAAAAAGAAGGAGGAGAAGTCAACTAAAAGAGATCCATCCTTATTTGAACATATCGAATGCAGTTTGGAGGCAAAGTCCGTAATGGATTGGGGGTATTTTCGCAGAAAAAGAGTAAGCTAACTATTCGAAGGGGGAAGAAACAGAAAACGATAGATGCAGTAACGGCGGAGGGTTTTGAAAACTTTTCTGATTCTTATAGTCTATACATTGAAAATTTCCTACCTGAGATACAGAATTTTATTTGGTCTATTGTTGATGTTCCTGTGGATGACCATTGTGGATACCATGCACTAGCAAGACAACTAGGCTATTCAGTTGAAGCAGGATGGAGACAGGTTAGGGCAGAGCTGTACGAGGAGTTGGAGTCGCGACTAGCCTTCTATAGCCAGATACTTGGCGAAGAAATTGTTGGAGATTTGTTGGCAGGCATACCTTGTACGAAAACAGTTACCGGACCAGACCATTACATGGATGTCCCGCCTGCTGCTTACGTATTCTCTAATAGGTATAAGTTACCTATTGTAATTATCTCACAAGGTATTAACAATACTTTCTTTCCAATGTGTGCCCCCCCCCGGCCGAACACCGAGTATCCAATCTATGTTGCATAGGGCTTGTCGGACAACACTTCGTCATCCCAAGGTTGATCGCTCATTCTCCTATTCCGCCACCTTCTACGCTTTGGTATAAACACGCACCAGAGGAAGCGATCGCATGGACGACACCCTACAAGGATGCAATGGCTACCTATAAAAAGATGATGAAGATGGAGGATCCAAAAATTATGCCGGACGACTACTTTGATATTATAATCGATTGATACTGTATATTGAAAATGTATTTTGTGTTGATCCATGTATATTGAACTATATGCTGTATGTTGTGTGTATGTTGTGTGTATGTTGTGTAATGAAAGGAGTTATTTAATTGATACTAATAGATTTTGACTGTATGTTGTGCATTGTTACTAGTAACCTGGGACTGTCAATATGTAAAACTGCCAGGATACTAGGACTGTCACAATTTTGACAGTCCTAGTATATACTAGGACTGTCAAAATTGTGACAGTCCTAAAGTTTACCCACTGTCTATTGGCAGTTATATGTAACTTTAGGACTGTCACAATTTTGACAGTCCTAGTATATACTAGGACTGTCAAAATTGTGACAGTCCTAAAGTTTACCCACTGTCTATTAGCAGTTATATGTAACTTTAGGACTGTCACTTTTTTTACAGTCCTAGTATATACTAGGACTGTCAAAATTGTGACAGTCCTAAAGTTTACCCACTGTCTTATATGCACAGTTCTATACAAATTTCTCAACAGTATGTATGCAGCTCAAATTGATAGTTTAAACTTTTATACAACTCAAATTCACTCAAAGTGTCAATAGTAGCAAATTCATTGAAACTGTCAATAGTAGGAAATTCCCTCAAAGTTATACAACTCAAAATCATAGTTTAAACTTTTACAATTCTCAAAAGTCATATTCATTCAAACTTTTACAACTCAAAATGATAGTTTAAACTTCATGGCGCCTCTTTGTACGTTGCTCTTTATTTTCCAAGAAAGGAAAATCTTCAGCGTTGTCGATTTGTTGGAGTTCGTCATTGATTGCCATATAATTCGAACCCTGGCAACTTACGAGACTTCTTCCCAACTTCTTCACTTTTCTTGCCTATTCATGAGAATTTAAAAAATTTGTTAGCCACGGTTACAAATATTAAACTTAAAGTCTACAAGTTGGCTCACCATCTTGACCAGTACAGTATACAAGACCGATTTGGCAGGAAGATCTGACGGTACACGCACAATATCCCCTCCGCGTTGGAACAAGGTAGGTAGTCCGACACCGGCATAGTAGGCGAGGTAGTCGTCGCTACACTCCGCCATATTGACTGCTGCTTGTCGGTCGGTATCTCTAATAACGTGGCGTTGCCACTCGGTGAAGAAGTCTGATACCCAGTTGAACGACGCAGGAATTTTTTATTCGTTCAGCGAGTGAAAACACAAGCAATTCAAGGATATCTCCAGAATACTTTATGTATTGTATAGTCATGAATCCAACAAGATGGACGCATGTTGTCAGTATGCGGGAATAAGTTCAAGCCGTATAACCCTCTCGGGCCGCATAACACTCTTTGCCGCATAGGTCACTGGCCGCATGAAGACTTCGTCTTCTCCAACAACAGGTTTAGCCATGGCCGAAAGCTCTAAAAACCAAAAATTTGTTTTCTTCATAGAAACTTTATTTTTACTCCAAATCAAGTAAAATAAAAGCTAAATTACACGAAATGAAATACTCTAACATAAGAATCCACTAGTTTTTAAAAATACTAAGTTTTAATAGATCAAAACCAAGGAAAACTCATGGAACACATAAAAATTCTAAACTTGAAACTCAGATCTACAAAAATCTATACATTAAAATACAAAACTCTAAAATCTAAACATGATCAACAACTCAAGGAGAACATTTTTCATCAAAAATATTTTTAAAATAACATATACATAAATCTAAAAATTCATGACTTCATCATTGAGCAAGATGTACTTGTCTTGGGTGGCTCCAATCCTCAGCCTCTCACGATCCAAGTCACATCAACTTTCCCCTAGGGCTAGGGTTAGAGGGAGCTTGAGGGAGAGGAGGAAGAAGGAAATAAAAATAAAGAAGAAGAAAGAGAGGAGAGAGAGAAAATCTCATATATATACAAGAAGGAGAGGAAAATAGTTTAAGCATGGGTTCACCCAAAATAAACCGAACCGAGTGTCCATTCTACATGCGGGTCCTAAACTAGGTATATGGCAATGCCAATGGGTATTCTAGTGGTCTCGAGTAGTCTCTCTCAACAACAACAAAATGGTAGGAACCAACAAAAGAAATACAGCAGGAATACATTATCAAGAAAATTTTAATTCTAAAAATTCAAGAAACACTAAATCTAGAATTGGGTGTGACATCTCTGCCCTCCTTAGAAATAAATTATTCTCAAAATTTCACCAAGGCTAGTCGAGTTGGAATATACGAGAGAGCTCAAGAAATCAAATCATAATTCAAATGATTATACTAAGCAATAACTAAAACTAGAAAAGATAGCTGCAGAAGTAACTAATAAATAATTATACAAAAGCAACACACAGGAAAATGGAGGCATATGAATACATATACTCCTGAGTCAGTCGAATAGGAACTCGTCCTCGCTTGCCTATGCTGACTTACACAAATGGACAAGAGCCAAGCCTGGAGGTAAGTCGGTACCAACGACTATATCGAGGACATGACTCAAATCCAGGACATACCTTCGCATCAGGACACATGATAGACACCATGTACCACGAGTCACAAAGGCAGAAGAGCGGGGCGATAAACTCGCCTTTTGCTCAACGAAAGAATTGAAATGACTATCATATCTCGAACGTGTCAGAACACAAGATCGTTCAACAAAAACCCAAGAATAAGACAAGCTAAAAAGTGCTTAAAAATCTTACCCACAATTGTAGTGCCTTCGGCTAACAACTGCTCTAGGTTGCCAAATATTTCATCATGCCAACGTCCAGGGGCCGTGGCTCTAACTTTCTGCTGGTTCTGTCTTGCCGGTTGGGCTTGCTAGACTTGCGCATACTGTGCCGGACATTTCTGCTGGAACTACTGAGTCTGAGTCGGGAGAGGACGCTGGGCTAGGGGTCAAACTGCTAATATTGGTCCTCACGGCCTTCAATCGCTGCCCGAGGCAGAGCTGGTAACTGACGGACTAAAGAAGTCTTTGGGTACAGGATTGGGCATGAACCAATCATATGGTCGGATGCCCCACATCTGAGACACTGGCTATTAGCCCTCCTATATTGATCATTGGTGTTTCATGGCTTATCGTAGTAGCTGCATCCTACTAATACGGACTGCCTGGTAGATTGTACTGAGGTTACTGTGGAGATTGGAGGTGCTGGCGGGCGAGGAGTTCTGACTGCTGGTGGAGGAGAAGATGACTGAATACTGGTGCTTCTCATGGATGAGTGCCACATCTTCTAGCCTCCGGTCCTTGCTACTAATCTCTGGCCGACAAGTTCTTGGGACCTAGCTGTCCTGAGTACTGCATCGTAGGTGGTATAATTATGACCCACCGTAAACTGCTAAAGCTCTAGATGTAACCCTTGCTCAAATCTCTTGGCTCGGTCTTCCTCGGAAGCTATCATATGAGGAGCAAATCGGCTAAGTCAAGAAAACTTGGCCGCATACTGGTCGACCGATCTTGTGTTCTGGCGGAGGTTGATGAACTGCTGCTGGAGCTGGAACTTGGCGGTTGTGTGAAAATACTTTTCCTGGAAGTGCTTCTTGAACGTCTGCCAGTTAATGGGTTTCGGAAGCGCCAATTCTTGTACTTTCCACTAATCTCGGACAAGATCTGATAGTTGTAGCTTTACGACTGCAACCTTCTTATCGTCTGGGATCTTGGTTGCATCCAGGATGACCTCAAAGTCCTGGAGCCAAGAATCGGCTGAAACTGCATCTTCCGTGCCAAGGAACTTGGTTGGGCGCATGCGACTAACATTGGTCGCCGAGTTATGAGTATAATGCACCCTGTTCTCGAGTGCTACTCTAACTCCCTGGCAAAGAGTAGTGAGGGTATGTCCTTATCCTTGCTGAAACTGCTGGCAGAGTTGGACCACTTGTTGCTAAAGCTGGAGTTGTTGTTGTTGTTGTTGTTGTTGTAGTACCATCATCATAATTTGGATCACCTCTAACATAGCCTGCGAGCCTGTCTTCCCTGGTTGTACTGGAAGAACTGGTGTTATTGTCTGGACTGGCTGGGATGGTATGAATGATGGAGCGGGCTGAACTGGCTGTTCCGACAAGACTGGTAGAGCTGATTGTACTGGTCGGGCATGCGAGATTTGTGGAGCCAACTGATGAAAAGCTATTGACGCTTGCCCTTGGTTCAATACCGAAATCTGGCCTTGGCCTACTAGATTTGCTAGAGTTATCGGTGCAATAGAATCCTCGGAAGGAGGAGCAGGTGGGCGTCCCTGAAGGATAAGGAAACAAGGATATCAACAAGGGACGAGAATGGAATAATCATGTCAAGCAAGTTTGAAGTTTAAGGAGAGCGAGAAGTGCATGTTGCAAGTGGAGTTCAATCGAAGATAAGTAGAGGATTGATATTCTAACAAGATGAGTCCTCCCATAAGTTTAAAAAATAGACCTGCATGGGCCACCAAGAAAGCCTTGTCACGCCCAGCTCCCAGAATACTGGGTAAATACGGGGACTGACATGGCGAACCGCACCTTACAGAATACCGAAGTAAGCCTCAATGTGTTAAGGTTGTTTATAAGACAGATGGGTGAACTCTAACATGCTATGATATCAGTCTTAAGGCCGGCAAATCCTATAATCTCAATCCAACAACACAAGTACAAGAGTATATCATACATGAAAGTAAAGAGGCATCCTAAATTATATGTCAAATATGATCATGAAGCTAGTGAATATAAAATATTGTACTAGCAGAGTTTAATAATACATGATTAAATATACCAGCCACGGTCTAATATATACATCATGTTGGTCGTAGTCTCAAAAATATAAGAAGCTAACTCTGCCCCTTGCTAAATACCACAAAAATAAAGTAATCAAGACGAGAGGTAAAAGAAGGAAAACCCACTCACGAGCTTCGGTCGCAGTCCTACGAGTGTGAGTCATGTAAAGCTAGTGGGGTCAGAACCCCAAGCAACAAGTACCACAAAGAAGCTCGAGGTGATAGACCAGATACATCACAACATAAGCAGAAAGAGACATAAAAAATAATGCAGATCGAGACTTGTACGGTACCAACATACTTGTCTCAATAATAATACTGGAAGAACTGATAATAAGTGCAGAAATGAAAGTAAGGCGACGAGCGGCAAGAGACCATAGGAACTACACTAGATCGGGACCACAACCCTTAAACTAAACAAGGACCGAGGTTGTAGACCTTCACACGAGCAGAACTTAGCACCCTAGCCACGCGCCGGGAGAAAATAAAACTAAAAGAGCATGCTATAATGAAAGAAACATCATTCATCGAACGACCAAACAACTTTATGGCTTGCTACGATTAACTAGCTAGGGTTGTCACATACATTAATTCTAAATGCATGTTTTAAGAATATTGCTACCACCGATACTTCAGTTAACCCGGATGGCCAAGGGTACGCTTGTCTAGTAAATTTAAATGCGCATTCAACCATACAATAACATAACTTGTTACTTGTCACAAACAAAAATTGAACTCAAAAGCATAAACTTGAACTTGCAATCATAAACTTGCTTTATAAATATAAACTTGTATATAAACTTGTCTTGTAAGTGCCGCAGCACGCGTAAACTTTGTCAGTCATGGAGCCCTTGCCGAGCAGGGTTGTTCCATGATGCATGGGGCCCTTGGAGATCGGGGTAGCCGGTAGCACAATATTCTCTCCTCCCAATTTTTTAGGTAAATCTTATCTTGTTTAATCATTCTAAATTATTTCAAGTTCTCGAGTCGTGGATACTTGAGAACTCCCTATAATGATGAGTCGCGAGTATGAGTTTTTTTATGAGTTATCATATTTGCGACACACGATACATTGGACAATACTCACACTCGATTGTCCAATACCAAATACAATAGATTTTCATACACAAATATTTTTACGGTGTCGTGAGGATGGAGAACTTGTACGTAAACTTATCTCGTGAACTTATATGCAAAACTTGTATGGTAACATAAACTTGTATCGACATAAGAAGCACACAATAATAATCACTAAAAGAAATTACTAAATGAACATAATTAAAGGGAACACAAAATGTACACAAAAATTCCTGGCCGCATGGACTCACTTGCCACATGCACCTACTTGCCGCATGCACCCAATTGCCTTATGCATGCACCCAATTGTCGCATGGACTCACTGGCCGCAAGCACCCAATTGTCTCATGGACTCAATTGCTTCATGCTCAAGGTTAAATTCTACTCCTAGGGGCAGGTGCTGAGAGATGGGTCAATAAATAAAGTGTCAGTGAAGTAACAATAAAGTAATTGATGTGATAGGCCAAAAAGTGTGTCAGAAAAAAAATAAGAATTATAAAAAGATGTGCCAAACAGTTCAGAGTCGTACGTTCAAGAAAAATAGCTCGTGGCCGCATGAACAGTGTGCCGCATAAACTGCTCGTCGCATAAACTGCTTGCCGAAAAAATGCCCCTCTTGGACTTAGCGAATTTTTCATTCATTCAGCGAATGAAACACAAGCAGTTCAACGATAGCTCCAGAACACTTTGTGTAATATACAATCATGCATCCAACAAGATGGATGCATGATGTCAGTATGCGGCAAGGAGTTCAAGCCACATAACCCTCTCGGGCCGCATAACGCTCTCTGCCGCATAGGTCGCTGGTCGCATGAAGAATTCGTCTTCTCCATCAGCAGGTTCAGCCATGGTCGAATGTAAACCCCCTCAATTTTAATCTTTTAATTTTATTATTTTATTTAATTATAGGAATTTTGGTTATAACTTTAGCTGAATTAGAAATATATAATTTATTGATATCTTGAATAAATATTATTTAATTTTAGTAATTAAAATATGTCAAAAAACTAATTTTTTTAATATAAAAGTATTTTTAAAGTATTATAAAATTTCTATATATATATATATATATATAAAAGAAAAGAAAAGAAAGAAATGAAAATGAAACCCAAACCCGAAACCCCTCCCCCGACCCCTCTGTTCGACTCCCGTAACCCCCCTAATTTAAAAGCCACCGCCACCATCACCATCTGACCGCCACCATCACCATCAAACCACCACCGCCATCACCTCCAATCACTGTGCCACCGCGAGCGCCGATAGCCGACCGCGCTACTACCAGCCGCGTGCCTAAGCCCGCCCACACGAAAGCATCAGTAGTAGCAGCGACAATCCCAGCGTCGCGTCAACGCCGTGGAACAGTAGCAGCATTGACCCTCATGTCCCCGCACGAGCCCATGAAGCACCGTCGTCCTCCACGATGTCCACTGCGGACAATTTTTGCGTTTGGTAGTCGATCCCGTCGTGACGCGCGTGATCATAAAGTCAGAATTATGCGTTCGTTACAGCAACTTTACACGTAGTTTTCGAGAATTTAACCATTGGATCGACAATCCAAAACCTCTAATGCAATCTCGGTATATAGATCTTCACTCAACTCCATTTTCAGTCGTTAATTCGATCGTTTGATAGATCAAAACTTGTCGCAAAGTTATGTATTTAAACTGAAATTATATTTACAGTCTCATGGTGTCAACTTCGCGTACTTGTTTCTCCCTCGTCGTAACCCCATTTCAGGAACTATTTTCTCTGATTCACATAAGGTATAACCACCTTCATGCTTGTATTAATAGTTGAGAGTAATTCATAGATTTTATTGACCAAACTTTTATTCTAAAAATATAGAAAAAGTTAATATTTTCTATATTTAGAATTTTCTAATATAGGGTACATCCTATCACGTCCCGGACCCACCCGGGCCGCCGCTCCGCCCTGCCCCGCCCCGTACGGCCGGAATTAACGAACCGGACACGAATCACCGTGCCTCGGCGCGCCGGACGCGAATCACCGCGCCCGTCCCACGGGTGCGAGGGAGGAAGGGAGCTAAGCGAATGGCCCGTTCGAGCTTTCGGGGGACGTGATGCCGCACGGGCCTGGGGTTGCGCCCGTGCAAGGCCAATCGTTTAAGTTGATAGTTGGCTATCATCGTATCAATCGAGTAAGCAGCAGAAAGGGACTTGTTGCAATGCAATGCATTTAGCCAACTGAGTGTTCGGGACAATCGAGGCAACTTGGGTTTCCTTTAGCAAAGGCACACGTTCGTTCCATACATTATGCCCCCTTATACGATAGCATTCTCGGGGCAACAATCGAAACCAGGATTCCGGGTCTTGGGGACTGTGGCACGCCTATCGCTCCCTCGGACGATCCAGTACCTGCAAGCAAGTAAACTGTTGGTGGGTCAGCACTTTATACAAGTACTGGTGAGATAAATCAACTGAACAGAAACAAGCATTCACTCAAACGAGCACTAAGTAATCATGTTATAAAACATTACATTACTAGTGATCTTTCTAGTTTTACCTAGGTTCATTTCATACAGTTCTAGCAGAGTCGATTTACTTGTTTGAAAACATGTTTGGAAATAGAGTTTCATATTGAATATGCAAGCAAGCAAACCGCTCATGTTTCAGGGTGTGCGCAGCGTGTCTCGTGCGACTCGAGGGTCAGATGCAAAGCTAGACACACAATGCACAATCTTAGGGGCAGTCACTATCCAAGCCAACACAATGACTTAGCTATATGCAGGGCGGTCCCCGAGTATCTCAGGATCAGCAGCTGGTGGAACAATATACCAATGACTCATTTCTCTGATGCTAATGGCAGCTGTGACCCATGGTGGCTATGACGCATGCAGTTCAGCTCTCCACCAAAAGTCATTGTCCGACCGCGTGCGAATGCATGGAACACTATCAAATAAACTCTAGTATGCAGACGAGACGAACCATCAGAATACACTCGTTGTTGTGGGGCAATCCGATTTATCACTTGAACACGTTCAGGCACAGTATGGTTCTCTCGAAGCATAGACGATAGTGAACATGTTCATGCATTCTAAGCAAGCGATTCAGGATTCTCGTTAAGCAGACATTGTTTCAAAGACAAGCTAGGTGAGTTCGTTCATTAACATGCAAGGCAGGTTCTATCATTCTCTTAAGAAAATATTGCAAGCAAAAAAACAGGTTATTATTAAGGCGTGGAAGAATCAGAGAACGAAGTTCTGCCCACTCACCTTGATACATAACGCCGGCGCGGAGCAGGGCGTTACACATCCGGCCAAGCGAGGCAACTTCGTCGTGTGAGGATTACACCAAAAGACACATATCGTCAATCCGGACGTGTGGAAATTTGCGAAACTTGATTTGGATGTACGTGCACACCGGAACCAACGTGTATCCGACAAAAAACATTGTATCAGCCTATTCCGACACATTATCATAACTTCGTGTGTGCTTGTCGTTTTGTAACGATACTTATGTCATCAAATTTGCAGCATTATGATGGTCCTGTGACCCAAGTTTGGTTCGATTCTGAGAACGTTGACGAAATAACGTTTCACGGGCCCCACGGTTCTACTTGACGGGTGATTTCGTGACCGGCTCACCGGAATCCAATTTTGGAAATTCTGTTGAGTTCATGCCATTGTTTTGGACTCGTAGACACTAAGTTTGCTAAATTTGAAAAACTTTATCTCTGACATGCTTTTCGGTGCGAAGTGGGCTACTTGTGGACCCCGCTTTGACCCGAAACTGTCATTTTTGTCCCTATGTCCAAATTGGACTTATGGGTAGTCAATCCTAGTTATTTTAAGTATTCTGAAAATATTGGTGATGTTTGTTTCAGCATCCGGAGGTGTACGTACGGGTTCCACTTTTCCAGGAGCAGTTGACGGAGTTCAGAACCCAGACAAGTGTACCTTGCCAAACTTGCAGTAGATCTTGTTATATTATCTTCTTGTGTTTCTTTCCATATATATATATATATATATATATATATATATATATATATATATATATATATATATATATATATATATATATATATATATTCTTGTGATGTGCCTGTTCAACCTAGGACCGTGAGACGTTGCTTAGCGTCCGAACAAGATTCGGGTGTCAACGCCGTACGTGGAGTCGAGTAACGTCACTTAGAGAGTTGATACAATGATCCTATTTTTACGTGCTTGTTTTACCAAGTACGTCGTACCGTAGGACACTTGACACCATTTTATGTGACAGAATCTTTCTTGAGTTATTCATGGTGATTCTGTATAGGCTTACATGATTCGTGATATGAGACTTGTATATTATATAGATGTCATTATGACTCGTTATACTAGCTAGAGGTCATAATCTTGCGTGTTATGGACATGAGATGTGAGGTTACATTGGGTGGGGAGAGACACCCCATACTATAGGCTAATTATATATATATATATATATATATATATATATATATATATATATATACTATATTATATTATATTACTGGAGGTGTCTTAGACTCTGTCTCAGATCTTTGGCACATTTACTGTCCCTACGAGATATCATTTGCTGCTATGGGCTCCCCGACACAGAGTCTGTAGTGGTTTCAACCTGAGTACGAGTGATGTTCTCGCGTGCATATCACTTAGATGGTTACAGTAGTTTACCCTTGAGTATGTGGCATTATACTGTTTTACTTTGGCATGTTGTTTCTTGTACCTTGTTATGTCCCTCTGAGGACCCGGTCCCCTGCCAGTTTTGCAGCATAGACAGTTATGGAGCTTTTGGAGTTGCTGATGTGTGTTGCTTGTCATACGGGCATTGGTGCCAGGTACTTATATTATTTCTACCGAAGTTATGGTTATTTATTTATATTATTTATTCATCTGCTGATGTAGCCTAGTTTTATAGACTCATATTCATTTCTCGAGTCTATTCGAGCTTATGTGTTACTGGACGACCGACTTTAGCACATGTAGTTCATTCTTGATATTTTATTCTTTATGTGGATTATGACATAGATATTTTCAGTATTCTTAGATAGTTACCCTTATTATACAGCTTATACGTATTCGAGTCGGACCAGAGTCTGGTCGAATGCGTAGCTGGCATGTTACATATCCCTAGTTCTACGTATTTTGGGACTGGGGCGTTACATCGAACGCTCAAAAAACCAAAATTTTATTTTCTTCATAAAAACTTCATTTTTACTCCAAATCAAGTAAAATAAAAGCTAAATTGCACGAAATAAAATGCTCTAATATAAAGAACTACTAGTTTTCGAAAATACTAAGTTTTAATAGATCAAAACTAAGAAAAACTCATGGAACACATAGAAATTCCTAAACTTCAAACTCGGATCAACAAAAATCTATACATCAAAATCCAAAACTCCAAAAACCAAACATGATCAGCAACTCAAGGAGAACATTTTTCATCAAAAATATTTTTAAAATAATATATATATAAAATCTAAAAATTCATGACTTCACCATTGAGCAAGATGTACTCGCCTTGGGTGGCTCCGATCCTCAACCTCTCACGTTCCAAGTCACATCAACTTTCTCCTTGGTCTAGGGTTAGAGGGAGCTTGAGGGAGAAGAGAAAGAAGAAAATAAAAATAAAAAGGAAGAAAGAGAGGGGGGAGAGAGAGAGAGAGAGAGAGAGAGAGAGAGAGAGAGAGAGAGAGAGAGAGAGAGAGAGAGAAGCTCATATATATACAAGGAGAAAAAAATGGTTTAGGCATGGGTTCACCCAAAATAAACCGAACCAAGTGTTCATTCTACATAAGGGTCCTAAACCGGGTCTATGGTAATGCCAATGGATATTCTACTGGTTTTGGGTAGTCTCTCTCAACAATAGAAAAAAATAATAAATAAAATGACAGGAACCAACATAAAAAATACAGCAGGAATATATTATCAAGAAAAAAGTAATTCAAAAATTCAAGAAATACTAAATCTGGAATCGGGTGTGACATGGTAGCCGGTAACGCAATATTCTTCCCTCTCAATGATCTAGTAAAATATTATCTCGTTTA
The DNA here is from genome assembly GCA_036927795.1 of Iris macrosiphon. Taxonomy (NCBI): domain Eukaryota; kingdom Viridiplantae; phylum Streptophyta; class Magnoliopsida; order Asparagales; family Iridaceae; genus Iris; species Iris macrosiphon. Next base: position 9,742,734 of record JAYESA010000018.1, read on the forward strand.
ATCATTATTTCAAGTTCTTGAGTCATGGACACTCGAGAACTTCCTAGAATGACGAGTTACGAGTATGAGCTATTCACGAGTTATCACTGGCGAACTTATCGTATCCGCGACACGCGATACATTGGGCAATACTCACACTTGATTGCCCGATGCCAAATGCAATAGGTTTATCATACATAATAATTTTCACGGTGTCTTGAGGGTCATAACATGTGTTAAATTATAAGAGCACAACATCCAACTATATAATACACAAAGAAATATTCCAAGCAAAAATGGAAGAAACGCATGATAAAACCAGATGCACAAACTCACAAAAACAAGATTGGCGCACAAATTCACAAAAATAAGGTTGGCACACTTTGTCAAGTTAACCAACACGGCGCACTTGACAAAAGTGTGCGGGCAAGAATAAGACATGCTTTCAAAGAAAGTGTACGAGCAAGCTAGCTAAAAGACAAAAATATAATCCGAAGTCAAAGCTCGGCAGTCGAGAAACTCGCCAATTGAGGAGCACACAAATCAACAACACAGAAATCGAGAAACCAACCAAAGCTTCGTCCATAAGGTAACAAAGAGGAAAGAAAGTGCGCGAGCAGACCAAACGCAAGAAAAGTGCGTCGGTGGACGAAACATAGGAAAAGTGTGCCAGATTGCCAAACGCGAAGGAAGTGCGCTGACTGACTGTGGCGCACTTTCTCTAGGTTTTCAAGAGAGAACTTTGATTGGATATGTACCAAAATGCGCCAACTAATTTTTCTCTCAAAAGTGCGCCACTGACTCAAGGAGTATGACTGACACACTATTGCTAGGAGACCGAGTGCAGTATGATTAATGCAGTATGATTAATACACACGAAGAGTTGGGACAATACACCAATGCGCCCAAAGTGAAACATACAAATTTCTACGACAAAAGGGTTCTCTTGCATACCCTTTACAGATAATTGTTCTTCTTCTCTAGTCAGCCATTTTTTATACGTATTGTATTAAGTTTCAACACTAAACTAAGCTGGACTCAAAATCAAGCATGTCCAAAATCAAAGTCACATAAAATATGGTGCTCTACACTATGAGATAATGTCACGCCCCAGTCCCAAAATACCGAGGGACTGGACGCGTGGCAATGGCCAGCAGCACACACCAATGGACAAACCCAATTTAATGGATCCATCGGGGCATGCTTAAGCTGTAATATAAGAATAAGTAGGTCCAATGATACAAGTCACAGTCTAAGCTAATCTCATCCACAACAGATAATCACAGATCAAATGCCAGAATAATACAAATAGGAATAACTATCAAATCTTAATAAAAGTGTCTCGGAGAACAATTCGAGAACAAGTCTGATACATAAATGCAATAGACTAGAAATGTAAAGGAACTGGAAATAGAAATAAATGAGTATATAAAGCCAATACTCAGGAGAAGTCCTCTGATGTGATCTCGTCCTCGGGTGTCGGTACAACTCCTATATCTGCTCCTGCTGCGGTCCCGTATACCTCGGGATAGATCTCGTTTGTAAATCCTGGGGACATAATCCGGATCTAGGTCCTCAGGGGACATAGCAAGGTACAAGAAAGCTCATGCCAAAATAAATGCAGTGCAGCAAATAATGAAATAAATATGGTAAGTATGCAATCATCTGTGTGAAATGCAAGAGAGAACATCAATAGTACTCAGGTTAAAACAACTACAAGCTCTGTGTAGGGGAGCCGGTAGCAGTGGTATCATGAGATGGTCTAGCTCAGCGGGAGACTGAGTAGCCGACATAATATAGTCAACCTGTAGCCTGCGGGTCTCTCCAGCAATAGATGGAACAATAAGGGAATACTAAAATAACCAGCTAAGTGATATGCAAGATGAGAGCAGCACTAGAACTCAGGCTGAAGCCACTACAAGCTCTGTGTCGGGGAGCCGGTAGCAGCAGTAATAATGAGTAATGGGCCAAGCTCGGGCTTCAGAGTCTTGTGCCTCACAATAATAGGGGTGTATATATATGATCAGCCTGTAGCTTGTGTGTCTCTCCCCACCCAATGTAATCACACGTCTCATGTCCATGATACCTCATATCCATGTCACGCACGATCGTATCTAATGCACAAGTCATATAATGTCTAGGAATATAATATCAATGTCAAGTCATGTATTCTATACAAAATCACCATGAATATCTCAGGAAGATCCTGTCTCATGAATAGTGTCAAGTGTCCTGGGTTATAGTGTACTTGATAAGACAAGTACGAGAATGCAAAGGGTCACGAATGTCCATCTCTAGATGACAATACACAACACCGCGTACGGTGTTGGCACCCGACTAATAATCGGACGCTAAGCAAGTCACTCGGTCCTAGGTCAAGCATGCACAGCAATATAATGAATCAAGAAAATTGCAACAAAAAATATAAAGTTGGCAAGGTATACTTGCCCACTGATATATAAACAAGTCAATGAAATAAGTAGCAAAGCTGCAGGGTTTGGCAAGGTACACTTGCCTGGGGTCCTGGCTCCAACTGTAGCTCTGGTCTCAGTGCGATCTGCAGGTACTACTCCGATTGCTGAAATAAATATCACCATTAGATTCAGAAAATATCAAATAGCTAGAACCGCATGTCCTTAAGTCCAATTTGGATATAAGGGCAAAAATAATATTTTTGGGTCAAAGCGGGGTCCACATGTGTGCCACTTTGCACCGAAAAGTGTGTCAGGGTCAAAGGTCTCCAAATTTGCCAAACTTAGTGTCAACAAGTCAGGAACGACGATACGAACCCAACAGAACTTCCAGAATTGGGTTCCGATGAGCCGATCACAAAATCGCCCGTCAGGTGGAGCCTGTGGGGCCCACGATACGCGATTTTGTCAACGTTCTCAGAATCGAACCAAACTTGGGTCACAGGACCAGCGTATCGCTATGAGTCTGATGGCACAAGTTTCGTCTCGATCCGACGTCTGTACACAAAGTTACAACATATTCCAGAATGGACGGATACGGGACGGTGTCGACGGATACGTGTTGATTCCGGTGTGCACGCACATCCAAATCAACTTCTGCGAAATTCCGTACGTCCGTATCAACGACGCACACGTTTCGGTAAAGATCGCGTACGACAAAGTTGTCCCGTTTGGCGGGGCGCACTCAGTTTCGGGGTGAAACAAGGCGTTGATTTTCCTGTTTTTGGATCGCGGTTTACGATCACCACAGGGCGCGACGCACCGAGCGAGTTGCACGGGCATCGAAGGGTCATGCGGTCTACGCAATGCAACTGACGGAATCGAAGACGGAATTACGGGGAGAGAGAAACGGGTACCTGAACAGAGCTCCGAAAACTGTATTTTCTCGTGTCCGAGTGTCGAGTTCGAAGTGTCCGGGTCCTGTGTCCACCCTAGGGTTAGGGCCGGAGCTGGCTGGGGCAGCACTAGCGAGGGCAGCCGGAGGCGGCGCAGGCTCGGACGGCCGGAGGCGGCGTCAGGGGCTGACCGGAGTCGGCTAGGACGGGGAGATGTCGAGGGCGGCTGGGAGGAGAGAGGGGAGCCGTGCTCGGGGAAGGGTCGAGGGGGCAGCGGGGTCGGCTCGAGCTCGGGTCTCCGGTGACTGGGGCGGGAAGGAGTGGAGCCGTGCGAGGAAGAAGGAGGAGGATGAGGAGGAGTTCGTTGACGGGAGAGCAGCCGGCGGAGGCCTAGGGTTCAGGGGAGGAGTGGTGGCCGGATTCGAGGGGGAGAAGGGGATTTATAGGCTGAGGGGGAGCGGGTGGCGCCGGGCGTGGCGGAGCGGGGAGGTCGACGTGGCGGAGAAGGGGGAGACGCGACCGGGCGGAGCGGCGCGTGGCCGGACGTGGCGGCGAAGGAAGCGGCTGGGCTAGGGGCGGCGGCTTAGGGTGTCACGCCCCAGTCCCAAATTAACGAGGGACTGGACACGTGGCAATGGCCAGCAGCACACACCGATGGACAAACCCAATTTAATGGATCCTTCGGAGTGTACTTAAGCTGTATTATATTAGGCAGGATTTACTATCTCATCCACAGAACAGCATGAACTAAAACAAAACAGAATTAAATGCTGAAAGTAAAGTTACAGACGAATATTCAGCAAGAAATAATACTAAGTCGGGAGGAGACAAATCCACTACCGACAAACAAGAAAATAAAGACAAGAAAGAGATAACTAAAACATGCTAGAAAGTAACTAAGAAGCAGGGCCATCAACTGCAATCAAACTCTCGTCTGGTGCTGGTCCGTAAGCTGCGGTACTCCTTGTCTGCTAAATCTGGAGAACAAAACCAGGTCCTCAGGGGACATAGCAAGATACAAAAGAATACGAGCCAAATATAGTAAATGACATACAAAAGAATACGAGCCAAATATAGTAAACACAAGCAAATAGGACACGAGAAAATCACTACATCTAAGACAGTGGCATGCCAGTGATGCTATCAGACATGACTACTAGCAATCGGGGTAATCGCATCTCAATGGGAGATCACGATCCTATAGAAAGCAGTCCAACGGGGACTCACAATCTATAGTATGGCTCTTTCGCAGCCCATCGGGAGCTCACGAAGGAGGTAGTCAAATGAACAATTCTCTATTGCAGTACATTGTGTACTCACAATCGAGATTGCTCAAGTGTAGTCAATGTCCAATAACTTCATCTAGGAACTAAGAAATCAGTCAAGTCAACTCCAGAAATATAGAGTAAACATATACCATCACAAAATGTCTATGGAACAAGTAGTGTTCCAAGGAAAGAGCAAATAATGTACATGCACGCAAACAGAGAAAATATGACTAGAGCAGCAGGAATAAACCAGAGCACATCAAGAACTATATATGACATGAAAGTAACAACTGAAAAACATGCAACCATTGTACAAGTATCTTGCAAGACTATGAAAAATAATCCAGGAGATAAGCAACAAAACTGCAGGATTTGGCAAGGTATACTTGCCTGGGTTTTGTCTCCAATTGTAGCTCTGACGTCAGCGGGGATTTGCAGGCAGTACTCCGGTTGCTGAAACAGACATCACCATCAGGTCCAAAAAATATTAATCAGCTAGAAACGCCTGTCCTTGAGTCCAATTTGGAGACAAGGGCAAAAACGTCATTTTCGGATCAAGGCGGGGTCCAAATGTGGGCCGCTTTGCACCGAAAAATGCGCCAGGGTCAAAGGTCTCAAAATCAGTCCAACTTAGTGTCAACAGGTCAGGAACGATGATACGAACCCAACAGAACTTCCAGAATTGGATTCCGATGAGCCGTTCTCAAAATCACCCGTCAGGTGGAGCCTGTGGGGCCCACGATACGCGATTTTCCAACGTTCTCAGAATCGAACCAAACTTGACTCACAGGACCAGCGTATTGCTACTAGTCCAATGGCGCAAGTTTCGTCTCAATCCGACGTGTGTACAATAAGTTACAGCGAGATACAGAAAAGTCGGATATGGGGCGATGTCCGCGGATACGTACTGATTCCGGTGTGCACGCACATCCGAATCAGCTTCTGCGAAATCTCGCACGTCCGTATCAACGACGCACACGTATCTGTGAAGACCGCACGCGACCAAGTCGTCCCGTTTGGCGGGGCGTACTCAGTTCCGGGGTGAAACAGGGCGTTGGTTTTCCTGTTTTTGGATCGCGGTGTGCGATCACCACAGGACGCGATGCCCCGAGCAGTTTGCACGGGCACCGAGGGGGTCAAACAGGCTACGCGATATAATTTACGGAATCGAATTCCGATCTACGAGCAAGAAGTTATGAATACCTGAAGTGAGTTGAAAAATCGAGTTCTTCGCGTCCTTGAGTTGTGTCCTGTGTCCTGGACACGGTGTCTGACACAAAACACAGAAGCTAGGGTTTACTGTTTAGGGTTCCCGTATCCTCTGCTACGTGTCCGTGTCCTCTGTGTCATGGCTCGCCGGGGTGCTGGGACGACTCGCCGGACGGAGGCGGCGAGGTCTCGAGGGTCGGCTGGTTCTGCGGGTGGTCGACGATGGTAGAAGGAGGAGGAGGTTCTGGAGGAGGGTGGAGCTGGAGGGCGAGGTGGCGGAGAGAGGAGGCCGGAGACGGGCTACTGCGGGCTTGGCGAGGTCGGAGAGCAGCGCGGTGGCGGCGTCAGGGTAATTCTGGCCGGAGGGGCGGGTGTTCTAGGGCTTATATAGGGGAGGAGCGGAGGCCGAGCGTCGTCCGGTGAGGAGGGGAAGGGCCAGCGTCGCCGGAGCGGAGGGGACGGCGGTTGCGGGGAGAGGAAGAGGAGCGGTCGGCCGGCGGCTGCGTAACGGCCGGCGAGGGAGATCAGGCGTCGGGTGCTTTGGGGGAGATGAGGTTTCGGGTTGCGGGTGGCCGGGTCGGTTCGGGTCAGGCGGATCCGACCCGATCCGAAATCAATAGGCGGGTCGGGTTGGACGGATTAACGGGTCGGGTCTGGGTTGGACCCGGATCCGACCCGATAAGGAATTAGGTTTAAAAATAAACCCGGTCCGGTTCAGTTTGATTTGGTTTGGTTTGGTTCAGTTAAATAAACCCGGTTTATTTGGGTTTAATAATTAAATTAGTATTTAGGGTTTTAAAAATTCATCCGGGGTCCAATAAATTTCCGGAAAATTACCATATGTCTGATTTTCTATTTTACACCATAAATTATTATTTTCATAATATTTTAATATTATTAAACATTAATTAAAAATCAGTTAATAATTAAAACACCTTAATTTAATTAGAGAAAATTCTCAGAAAATACCAGAAATTCCAGAAAAATGTAAATATCCAAAAATTAAAATTCTTGAAAATCAGGGGGATTACAATCTACCCCCCTTAAGAAGATTGCGTCCTCGCAATCAAAGATTAACCGGTCAACAGAGATGACACGGTTGTAACCATTGTTCGAAGCACATCAAAATCAAGGAGCACCTAGGAAAAATTATTTCCCTAAGCATTAAAAGTTATGCAATTTCCCAAATATGGGAAATCTAGAAAATTACAGTTTTAGAAAACCAGGTTATCAAAAATATATCAGGTTATCATTTCTAAAACATTCTAAATTATAAGTTCAAAATTACTAGGTTAACACTAGGTTATCAATTATTAGCAAGTTAAAGTTACCAGGTTAAGTCTGGGGTCACGAACCAGCAGGCACAAACTACAGAAATGCTAGAAACAGAACAACTATAAAGACTTACTCGCACTAGCTACTCCTTGGTTCTGCGCATCTCCCACAGTCATCACGAAAACTTGGCCGCGTCCTTGAGGTGGTGCTCTCTGCTGTTGCTGGACTTGCTGGTAGGGTGCTGTTTGAAGTACCAAGGGTGGCCTTGGTTGATGCCCTCCTGGTGCTGGTAGAGCTTGTTGGTTTGCTCTTGGTGCTACTTCTCGACGCTCAGGGCATTCCTTTAATAAATGCTGACTGGATCCGCAAACTATGCATAATTTCTTCTTTCGCCTGCACTCGTTCTCAGTATGGCCTCGCTTGCGACAATATGGACAGACAGGTAGTGTCTGTGGAGATGCTCCCGATGGCTGGTGTATATGAGGTCTTTTTGTGGCTTCTTCTTGTGGTGCTCCGGCGGGTGCTGATGTGGATGATCGCTTCAGACTGGTTTCTCTCCTGATGATGCGCTCCATACGTCGGGCTGCAGCAAGGACGTCCGGGTAAGATGTAGGTGCAACGGATCCAATTAGTTTCTATAACTCAAAGTTTAGTCCATCGAAGAACTTCTCGGCCTTCTCTTCTTCTGTCGGGATCAATGTTGGGGCGAAGCGACTTAGACGAATGAACTCAGCGTTGTACTCTTCCACCGTCATAGCATCCTGAGTGAGGCGATTGAACTTGTCCCGAAGTTCTGATCGAGCAATGGCTGGAATGTACATCTCCAGAAAGAGTCGAGAGAACGCTTCCCAAGTGACTCGGTCTGGTCCGAGCCGGGTCTCTTCAGATAGCCACCAGTGATGAGCATTGTCCGTCAACTGCATTCTGACGGCAGTCATCCATCGTTCCCTTGGAATCTCAACTGCTTCTAGTTGATGTTGTATGTTGGTGAGCCACTCATGAACTTCTGTGGGCTCTTCTTTTCCTGAGAAGGTATGGGGCTTCAGCTGGCAAAAATCGACGATAGAACCCGTCGTTGGCCGTCGTGCCTGCTCTAGTATGGTTACTAAGCTGCGACTCCAAGCCTCTTGTTGAGCTTGCACTATTGCATAGATCATTTGAAATATCTGCTGCCCGTCCATGGCCTGCCCTGGTGGAATTACGGGCAATTGCGTCGATGGTGGATTGTTATCTTGCTGGATTCTCGTGGCATGATGACTTGCTTGTTGAGCTGATCGTCCTTCATCAACTGGTGTCGCTTCATCTTCGTTGGTTACTACAACATCTCGTGGTAATATTACAGGAGCCTCGTCGTTTACTCGTGAATCCATAACTCTGTAACCAAAATAAACAATGAGAGGCGCTCAGGAATCAAGGCAGGATGCAATTCAACAAATTGATTCGAATCCGATATAGATATCAAGAACGTTTCAAGCAAATGGATGAGATCTTAAAAACCTTCCTATCTTTATTGCAGGCCTGTTCGGTCCCTAAGTTGAAACCGAACAATTTTAGTCGTTGACCTGCATGGGCCACCACAAAAACCATGTCACGCCCCAGTCCCAAATTAACGAGGGACTGGACACGTGGCAATGGCCAGCAGCACACACCGATGGACAAACTCAATTTAATGGATCATTCGGAGTGTACTTAAGCTGTATTATATTAGGCAGGGTTTACTATCTCATCCACAGAACAGCATGAACTAAAACAAAATAGAATTAAATGCTGAAAGTAAAGTTACAGACGAATATTCAGCAAGAAATAATACTAAGTCGGGAGGAGACAAATCCACTACCGACAAACAAGAAAATAAAGACAAGAAAGAGATAACTAAAACATGCTAGAAAGTAACTAAGAAGCAGGGCCATCAACTGCAATCAAACTCTCGTCTGGTGCTGGTCCGTAAGCTGCGGTACTCCTTGTCTGCTAAATCTGGAGAACAAAACCAGGTCCTCAGGGGACATAGCAAGATACAAAAGAATACGAGCCAAATATAGTAAATGACATGCAAGATAGAGAAGAAAGTAAACACAAGCAAATAGGACACGAGAAAATCACTACATCTAAGACAGTGGCATGCCAGTGATGCTATCAGACATGACTACTAGCAATCGGGGTAATCGCATCTCAATAGGAGATCACGATCCTATAGAAAGCAGTCCAACGGGGACTCACAATCTATAGTATGGCTCTTTCGTAGCCCATCGGGAGCTCACGAAGGAGGTAGTCAAATGAACAATTCTCTATTGCAGTACATTGTGTACTCACAATCGAGATTGCTCAAGTGTAGTCAATGTCCAATAACTTCATCTAGGAACTAAGAAATCAGTCAAGTCAACTCCAGAAATGTAGAGTAAACATATACCATCACAAAATGTCTATGGAACAAGTAGTGTTCCAAGGAAAGAGCAAATAATGTACATGCACGCAAACAGAGAAAATATGACTAGAGCAGCAGGAATAAACCAGAGCACATCAAGAACTATATATGACAGGAAAGTAACAACTGAAAAACATGCAACCATTGTACAAGTATCTTGCAAGACTATGAAAAATAATCCAGGAGATAAGCAACAAAACTGCAGGATTTGGCAAGGTATACTTGCCTGGGTTTTGTCTCCAATTGTAGCTCTGACGTCAGCGGGGATTTGCAGGCAGTACTCCGGTTGCTGAAACAGATATCACCATCAGGTCCAAAAAATATTAATCAGCTAGAAACGCCTGTCCTTGAGTCCAATTTGGAGACAAGGGCAAAAACGTCATTTTCGGATCAAGGCGGGGTCCAAATGTGGGCCGCTTTGCACCGAAAAATGTGCCAGGGTCAAAGGTCTCAAAATTAGTTCAACTTAGTGTCAACAGGTCAGGAACGATGATACGAACCCAACGGAACTTCCAAAATTGGATTCCGATGAGCCGTTCTCAAAATCACCCGTCAGGTGGAGCCTGTGGGGCCCACGACACGCGATTTTCCAACGTTCTCAGAATCGAATCAAACTTCACTCACAGGACCAGCGTATTGCTACGAGTCCAATGGCGCAAGTTTCGTCTCAATCCGACGTGTGTACACTAAGTTACAGCGAGATACAGAAAAGTCGGATACGGGGCGATGTCCGCGGATACGTACTGATTTCGGTGTGCACGCACATCCGAATCAGCTTCTGCGAAATCCCGTACGTCCGTATCAATGACGCACACGTATCTGTGAAGACCGCACGCGACCAAGTCGTCCCGTTTGGCGGGGCGTACTCAGTTCCGGGGTGAAACAGGGCGTTGGTTTTCCTGTTTTTGTATCGCGGTGTGCGATCACCATAGGACGCGATGCCCCGAGCAGTTTGCACGGGCACCGAGGGGGTCAAACAGGCTACGCGATACAATTTACGGAATCGAATTTCGAGCTACGAGCAAGAAGTTATGAATACCTGAAGTGAGTTGAAAAACTGAGTTCTTCGCGTCCTTGAGTTGTGTCCTGTGTCCTGGACACGGTGTCTGACACAAAACACAGAAGCTAGGGTTTACTGTTTAGGGTTCCCGTGTCCTCTGCTACGTGTCCGTGTCCTCTGTGTCATGGCTCGCCGGGGTGCTGGGATGACTCGCCGGACGGAGGCGGCGAGGTCTCGAGGGTCGGCCGGTTCTGCGGGTGGTCGACGATGGTAGAAGGAGGAGGAGGTTCTGGAGGAGGGTGGAGCTGGAGGGCGAGGTGGCGGAGAGAGGAGGCCGGATACGGGCTACTGCGGGCTTGGCGAGGTCGGAGAGCAGCGCGGTGGCGGCGTCGGGGTAATTCTGGCCGGAGGGGCGGGTGTTCTAGGGCTTATATAGGGGAGGAGCGGAGGCCGAGCGTCGTCCGGTGAGGATGGGAAGGGCCAGCGTCGCCGGAGCGGAGGGGACGACGGTTGCGGGGAGAGGAAGAGGAGCGGTCGGCCGGCGGCTGCGTAACGGCCGGCGAGGGAGATCAGGCGTCGGGTGCTTTGGGGGAGATGAGGTTTCGGGTTGCGGGTGGCCGGGTCGGGTCGGGTCAGGCGGATCCGACCCGATCCGAAATCAATAGGCGGGTCGGGTTGGACGGGTTAACGGGTCGGGTCTGGGTTGGACCCAGATCCGACCCGATAAGGAATTGGGTTTAAAAATAAACCCGGTCCGGTTCAGTTTGATTTGGTTTGGTTCAGTTAAATAAACCCGGTTTATTTGGGTTTAATAATTAAATTAGTATTTAGGGTTTTAAAAATTCATCCGGGGTCCAATAAATTCCCGGAAAATTATCATATGTCTGATTTTCTATTTTACACCATAAATTATTATTTTCATAATATTTTAATATTATTAAACATTAATTAAAAATCAGTTAATAATTAAAACACCTTAATTTAATTAGAGAAAATTCTCAGAAAATACCAGAAATTCCAGAAAAATGTAAATATCCAAAAATTAAAATTCTTGAAAATCAGGGGGATTACATAGGGTTAGGGTTAGGTTTAGGTTTAGGGATTAGGGATTATGTTTATTTGGGATTTTCTTCTTTTCTTTTCTTTTTTTTTTCTTTTTGTTTGTGGAGGAAAACTAGGAAAACATGTATTTATACATGCAGAAATTGGACTAGGATTTGACCTAGGATTTGGGCTGGGTCAACGCTCCTTGGGCTTGGCTTCGGCTCTCATGGGGATGTTGGACGTTTGGCACGAGTTTAATTCGGTTTAATTATTTAATAGTTTCTAGGGCTTTAAAAGGATTCCGGAGTCCAATAAATTCACAGAAAATTACCCTATGTCCGATTTTCTATTTTGTACCATAAAATATTATTTTTATAATATTTTAATATTAATTATCAGTAAATAAAAACTCATTTAATTACCAAAAGCCTAGATTTTAATCTCAAAAAATCCTAAAAAATTCCAGAAAATTGTGAGAAGTCCAAATTAATAATTACGAAAAACTAGGGGGCTTACAATCTACCCAACTTATAAAAATTTCGTCCTCGAAATTAAAATATGGTAGGGTTCTCTCTATCCAATCTCACTTGATTACAGTCTAAATGATTTCTCTCAAGTGAACATTGCGGTCTCTGCCCAACTTAGAATTTATCTATCTATCATCTAAGGCTATACATCTAATAAAGCTATGCCCAACTTATTTAATCATGTTATTGAATCCTTCAGACTTTAACACCAAACATATCACCCATGATATTCCCTTAATCATATATAAAAGGGTCATCAACAATGCGACCGGCCTGTGGGGTATATATAATATTGTCTATATATCAAACTTATACCAAGCACGAGGTTTCGTCTTTCCAAAATAAGGGAAGACGAAGATCAATAATAAAGAAGTTCAAGGGTGAGGTAATAGAATAGAAGTATCAGGATCAAGGCGTTAACGAATTCAAATAGGATTTGTCAAGACAATTGTGGATTGAAACCCTATTCTGGTAATCCTTTGTTCGCATGCTCATATTAGTACAATTATGTAACTGATACGATATGCTCAGACATATCTAGAGGGCAAGTATACTAGTCAACTATGTATCTCAATCCACGTGAAGTAGTCGTGCGAAGAGTGAACCAAAATGCACTAAGGTTGATCAGACCGTAATGCACTGATTCTGAATAGACAATTGTATTAGTGTGTCGACCCAATAATACATATGTCATGAACAAGCTCGATAAAAGAATAAGCTTGCAAAACTAGGCCACATTAGCAGCATAAGTCAAGGTAGTACAACGAATATAAGTACGCTAGATGATGATGAAAGAAGGTACAACTTAATTCAAATTTACAAAATAAGCACAATAACAAAAGACTCTATACTCTCTACAGTTATCAATTATAAAAACATTCTAGGTTATAAATTATTAGCAGTCCAAAACTACATAGGTTAAGGCTGAGGTCACGAACCAATAGGCACGAGATAAAACGAATCTATAAACAGATAACTATGACAAATTACGCGCATTAGCTACTCCATGGGTCTGTGCGTCTTCCAAAGTCATCGATGGAGCTTGTTCACGTTCTTGCAGTTGATTCCTCTGCTGTTGTTGAGCCTGCTGGAAGAGTGTTGCTTGTGGTGCCAAGGGTGGCCTCGGCTGATTCCCTTCTGGGGCTGGTGGTCTGACTCCTTCAACTCTTGTTTGCGGTGCTTCTAATGTTGGAGAGGCTGGCCTTGGTGCTGGTGTCATTAGCGCTCTTTCTCGACGCTCAGGGCATTCCCTCAATGATTGTTGACTGGATCCGGAAGCTAAACATACTTTCCTTTTTCGTCTACACTCGTCCTCAATATGTCCTCGCTTGCGACAATATTGACAGACAGGTAGTACTTGCAGAGATGCTTCTGGTGGCTGGTGCATGTGAGACTTCTTTGTAACTTCTTCCTGTGGTGCTCCGGCTGGTGCTGATGTGGCTGGTTGGTGAATCATCACTGCTTTCTCTCGATGCTGAGAACAGTCCCTAGCGAAGTGTTGACTGGTTCCGCAAATCAAGCATAATCCTAACTTGCATCTGCATTCTTTTTCAATATGGCCTATCTTGCCACAATAGTAACAAGTAGGAAGGAATGAGGCTCTGGGTGCTGCTCTTGGTGGTGGATTAATCTGTGGTCGCTTTGCAACTCTTTCTTGTTGTGCTTGGTCTGGTGCTGATGCATACGGCCGCTTTTGGCTGGACCCTATCCTTGTGTTGCACTCCATGGGTCGTGCTGTAGTAAGAACATCCTCGTCTAAGGTAGTTGCATTTGAACTGATTAACTTCCGTAATTCCAAGCTAAATCTGTCGATGAACTTCTCCGCTTGGTTTTGCTGAGCTTCTTGATGAACTTTTTGGTGGGCTTGCATCATCGCGTAGAACATTCGAAACATTTGTTGTTTGTCCATAGCCTGCCCTTGTGGGACGGTATGCATTGGTGGAGCAAACTGCGTCGATGGTGGAACGTCATCTTCCTGGATTCTCGAGGTATGCTGACTTGCTGGACTACGTTGTTGTGATGATTGCCCTGCTTCTACTGGTGTTACTTCATCTTCGTTGATTACCACAATATCTCGTGGTGATCTTGCAGGAGTCTCGTCGTTTGCTCGTGAATCTATAACTCTGCAACCAAAATAAACAATAAGAGGCGCTCAGGAATCAAGGCAGGATGCAAGTCAAGAATTTAATTCGAATCCGATATGGAGATCAAGAACGATTCAAGCAAGTGGATGAGATCCTAAAACTTATCATATTCTTATTGCAGGCTTGCTCGGTCCCTAAGTTGAAACCAAACAATTTAGTCGTTGACCTGTATGGGCCACCACAAAAACTATGTCACGCCCCAGTCCCAAAATACCGAGGGACTGGACGCATGGCAATGGTCAGCAGCACACACCGATGGACAAACCCAATTTAATGGATCCATCGGGGCATGCTTAAGCTGTAATATAAGAATAAGTAGGTCCAATGATACAAGTCATAGTCTAAGCTAATCTCATCCACAACAGATAATCACAGATCAAATGCCAGAATAATACAAATAGGAATAACTATCAAATCTCAATAAAAGTGTCCCGGAGAACAATCCGAGAACAAGTCTAATACATAAATGTAATAGACTGAAAATGTAAAGGAACTGGAAATGGAAATAAATGAGTATATAAATGCAATACTCAGGAGAAGTCCTCTGGTGTGATCTCGTCCTCGGGTGTCGGTACAGCTCCTATATCAGCTCCTGTATCTGCTCCTGCTGCGGTCCCGTATACCTCGGGATAGATCTCGTCTGTAAATCCTGGGGACATAATCCGGATCCAGGTCCTCAGGGGACATAACAAGGTACAAGAAAGCTCATGCCAAAATAAATACAGTGCAGCAAATAATGAAATTAATAGGGTAAGTATGTAATCATCTGTGTGAAATGCAAGAGAGAACATCAATAGTACTCAGGTTGAAACAACTACAAGCTCTGTGTAGGGGAGCCGATAGCAGTGGTATCATGAGATGGTCTAGCTCAGCGGAAGACTGAGTAGCCGACATAATATAGTCAACCTGTAGCCTGCGGGTCTCTCCAGAAATAGATGGAACAATAAGGGAATACTAAAATAACCAGCTAAGTGATATGCAAGATGAGAGCAGCACTAGAACTCAGGCTGAAGCTACAACAAGCTCTGTGTCGGGGAGCCGGTAGCAGCAGTAATAATGAGTAATGGGCCAAGCTCGGGCTTCAGAGTCTTGTGCCTCACAATAATAGGGGTGTATATATATGATCAGCCTGTAGCCTGTGTGTCTCTCCCCAGCCAATGTAATCACACGTCTCATATCCATGATACCTCATGTCCATGTCACGCACGATCGTATCTAATGCACAAGTCATATAATGTCTAGGAATATAATATCAATGTCAAGTCCTGTATCCTATACAGAATCACCATGAATATCTCAAGAAGATCCTGTCTCATGAATAGTGTCAAGTGTCCTGGGTTATAGTGTACTTGATAAGACAAGTACGAGAATGCAAAGGGTCACGAATGTCCATCTCTAGATGACAATACACAACACCGCGTACGGTGTTGGCACCCGACTAATAATCGGACGCTAAGCAAGTCACTCGGTCCTAGGTCAAGCATGCACAGCAATATAATGAATCAAGAAAATTGCAACAAGAAATATAAAGTTGGCAAGGTATACTTGCCCACTAATATATAAACAAGTCAAGAAAATAAGTAACAAAGCTGCAGGGTTTGGCAAGGTACACTTGCTTGGGGTCCTGGCTCCAACTGTAGCTCTGGTCTCAGTGCGATCTGCAGGTACTACTCCGATTGCTGAAATAAACATCACCATTAGATTCAGAAAATATCAAATAGCTAGAACCGCCTGTCCTTAAGTCCAATTTGGACATAAGGGCAAAAATGACATTTCCGGGTCAAAGTGGGGTCCACATGTGGGCCACTTTGCACCGAAAAGCGTGTCAGGGTCAAAGGTCTCTAAATTCTCCAAACTTAGTGTCAACAAGTCAGGAACGACGATACGAACCCAACGAAACTTCCAGAATTGGGTTTCGATGAGCCGATCACAAAATCGCCCGTCAGGTGGAGCCTGTGGGGCCCACGATACAAGATTTTGTCAACGTTCTCAGAATCGAACCGAACTTGGGTCACAGGACCAGCGTATCGCTACGAGTCTGATGGCGCAAGTTTCGTCTCGATCCAACGTGTGTACACAAAGATACAGCGTATTCCAGAATGGATGGATACGGGACGGTGTCGGCGGATACGCGTTGATTCCGGTGTGCACGCACATCCAAATCAACTTTTGCGAAATTTTGTACGTCCGTATCAACGACGTGCACGTTTCGGTAAAGACCGTGTGCGACCAAGTCATCCCGTTTGGCTGGGCGCCCTCAGTTCCGGGGTGAAACAAGGCGTTGATTTTCCTGTTTTTGGATCGCGGTTTGCGATCACCACAGGGCGCGACGCACCAAGCGAGTTGCACGGACATCGAGGGGGTCATGCGGTCTACGCGACGCAACTGACGGAATCGAAGACGGAATTACGGGGAGAGAGAAACAGGTACCTGAACAGAGCTCCGAAAACTGTATTTTCTCGTGTCCGAGTGTCGAGTTCGAAGTGTCCGGGTCCTGTGTCCACCCTAGGGTTAGGGCCGGAGCTGGCTGGGGCGGCACTGGCGAGGGCGACCGGAGGCTGCGAGGGTGGCCGAAGGCGGCGCAGGCTCGGACGGCCGGAGGCGGCGTCGGGGGCTGACCGGAGTCGGCTGGGACGGGGAGACGTCGAGGGCGGCTGGGAGGAGAGAGGGGAGCCGTGCTCGGGGAAGGGTCGAGGGGGCAGCGGGGTCGGCTCGAGCTCGGGTCTCCGGCGACTGGGGCGGGAAGGAGTGGAGCCGTGCGGGGAAGAAGGAGGAGGAGGAGGTCGTTGACGGGGGAGCAGCCGGCGGAGACCTAGGGTTCAGGGGAGGAGTGGTGGCCGGATTCGAGGGGGAGAAGGGGATTTATAGGCTGAGGGGGAGCAGGTGGCGCCGGGTGAGGCGGAGCGGGGAGGTCGACGTGGCGGAGAAGGGGGAGACCCGGCCGGGCGGAGCGGCGCATGGCCGGACGGGGCGGCGGAGGAAGCGGCTGGGCTAGGGGCGGCGGCTTAGTGTTAGGGTTAGGTTTAGGGATTAGGGATTAGGTTTATTTGGGATTTTCTTCTTTTTTTTTCTTTTTTTTTCTTTTTGTTTGTGGAGGAAAACTAGGAAAACATGTATTTATACATGCAGAAATTGGACTAGGGTTTGACCTAGGATTTGGGCTGGGTCAACGCTCCTTGGGCTTGGCTTCGGCTCTCATGGGGATGTTGGGCGTTTGGCACGGGTTTAATTCAGTTTAATTATTTAATAGTTTCTAGGGCTTTAAAAGGATTCCGGAGTCCAATAAATTCACAGAAAATTACCCTATGTCCTGTTTTCCATTTTGCACCATAAAATATTATTTTTATAATATTTTAATATTAATTATCAGCAAATAAAAAATTATTTAATTACCAAAAGCCTAGGTTTTAATCTCAGAAAATCCTAGAAAACTCCAGAAAATTGTGAGAAGTCCAAATTAATAATTACGGAAAATCAGGGGGCTTACAGATAATTAATTTTTTTAAACACAAAGTTTTGGTAGATCAAACCCCAGGAAAACAAAAGTGAACCCAAGAAAAATCCAAATCTTGAAACTCATATCTACTTTAAATCATCCATCAAAACCCAAAACTTCAAGAACAAAATTAGATGAGAACATCAAGGCAAACAATTTCTATCAAACATATTTTAAATTACACAATATAAATAAAATCCAAAAATTTATGAATTTATCATTGAGCAAGATGTACTTGCCTGGAGTGGGAGTGGCTTCTTAGCCTCTACCTCTCGCGGTCCAAGTGATCACAATCTCTTCTAGGGTTAGGGTTCGGTCTAGGGAAAGAAGCAATGGAAGGAGAAAGAAGAAAGAAAGTGAAATGAGTGAAATGAAGAATGAAAGGGAGGAGAGAGAAAACACTCATATATATATATATATATATATATATATATATATATAAGGGGAGAGGGGGTGGTTTAGCCATGGGTTCAACCAAGATGAACCAAACCAGGTGTCCAGTGTACATGCGGGTCCTAAATCGGGTCTATGACAATGCCAATGTGTCACGCCCCAGTCCCAAAATGCCGAGGGACTGGAGATGCGAGGCAATGGCCAGCAGCACGCACCGATGGATAACCCAATTTAATGGAGCCATCAGGGCGTACTTAAGCTGTAAATAAGGTCTACTACAACAAGTCACACTAATCTCATCCATAAAGATAAAGAAATAACTGCATAATGGAATGGAAATAAGTAGCAACAATAATCACAGCAAGTCAGTCGGAGAAACAACCCGACTTAAGTCTGAATAAACTGGCTCTATAGGCCAGGAACAAGAGATAAACATGAAATAAATACTGAGTACTGGAACAGGCACTCAGGAGAAGTCTTCGGCAGTCACCTCGTCTTCAGTGTTCGGTTCTATTCCAGCAATAGCTTCAGCTCCTGTCCCGTATACCTCGGGATACTGCTCCTCAGCTAAACCTGGGGACATAATCCATTCCAGGTCCTCAGTGGACATAGCAAGGCACAAAATAAAACAAGCCAAATGAATAAGCAGTACAATAAATAAATGAACAGCAGGGTAAACTAAGTAACCATCTATGTGATATGCAAATGAGAGCAACACTAGTACTCAGGCTGAGACCGCTACAAGCTCTGTGTCGGGGAGCCGGTAGCAGTAATAACACGTAAAGGGTCTAGCTCTGCTGGAGAGTCTACAACCTCACAATAATAGTAGATATATATGTAGAACAGCCTATAGCCTGTGTGTCTCTCCCCACCCAATGTAATCACGTAAGCCATGACCATAACGTCTCATGTCCATGTCAGCGGGATTATGACTAATGCAACAAGTCATACTATCTATAAATAAATGTCTCTATCAAGTCCTGTATCCTATACAGAATCACCACGAATATCTCAGGAGGATTCTGTCCATGATAGTGTCAAGTGTCCTGGGTTGTAGGGTACTTGATAGGTCAAGTACAAAGTAAGGGGATCGTAAATCCATCTCTAAATGACGAACCCAATACCGCGTACGGTGTCGGTACCCGACTATGATCGAACACTAGGTACGTCATACGTTCCCTAGGTTAAGCAGTTTAAACAAGTTTATATGAATTTGCACAAGAAATCCAGCAGAGTATTTTTACAGAAAATATGAAAATAATGACTGCAAGTTTGGCAAGGTGCACTTGCCTGAGGTTTGGATTCCACTTAGGTCCTAGTTTCGGAAATTTCTAGAGATATCTCCGAAAGCTGAAACAAACAGTACCATCACGCTTAGAAGGTGTCAAACAGCTAGGAACGCCTGTCCTTGGGTCCAATTTGAAGACAAGGGCAAAAATGACAATTTCGGGCCAAAACGGGGTCCACCGGTGGGCCCGCTTTGCACCGAAAAATGTGTCAGGGTCAATGGTCTCCAAATTTACCAAACTTAGTGTTAACAGATCAGGAACGCTGATACGAACCCAACGGAACTTTCAGATTTGAATTCCGATAAGCCGATCACAAAATCGCCCGTCGAGCGGGGCCTGTGGGGCCCACGACACGCGATTTTGTCAACGTTCTCAGAATCGAACCAAACTTGACCCACATGACCAGCGTATCGCTACGAGTCCGATGGCGTAAGTTTTGTCTCGATCTGACGTGTGTGCACGAAGTTAGGGTGAATTGCAGAAAAGTCGGATACGGGGCGATGTCCGCGGATACGCGTTAATTCCGGTGTGCACGCACACCCGAATCAGCTTTTGCGAAATCCCACACGTCCGTATCGACGAGGCGCACGTATCTGTGAAGACCGCACGCGACCAAGTCATCCCGTTTGGCGGGGCGTACTCAGTTTCGGGGTGAAACAGGGTTTGGTTTTTCCTGTTTTTGGATCGCGGTGTGCGATCACCACAGGACGCGATGCCCCGAGCGGTTTATCCGGACACCGAGAGGGTCATACAGGCTTCGCGTAGAAATTTACAGAATCAAAATCGTAGATACAGGGTGCAAGATACGAGTACCTGAAGGGGACCCGAAAACCGGGGTTTTCCTGTGTCCGACACGCGAGTTCGTGTCCTGGACGCTGTGTCCGCGCTGTGTCCGGCCTAGGGCTGGGCTCTGCCGTGTCTTGGCTGGCCGGACTCGGGCGGCTGGACTCGGGGACACGCGACGCCGGGGCTCGGGACGCGGCGGCGCCGGCAGAGGGTGGGTCTGGGGAGTTGGTCGACGGCTAGGGCGGCGCCGAGGGAGTTTCTGGAGAGGGGAGGAGGAGGAGGGTGGTTCTGGAGGGGGCTGGCCGGCTCTCGGCGGTTGGTCGGCGTCGAGCAGAGGGGAGGTCCGGCTGCCGGAGTTCGGGGTGGTTAGGGTTAGGGTTTGCGGTTTGGGGGGGAAGGGAGGCGGAGGAGAGGGGATTATATAGGGCTCGGGGCGGGGGTGAGGTCGGGGACGACGTGGGCCGAGGGAGTCGGCCGAGGGGAGCGTGGGCGGGGGTCGTGGCCGACGGGCACGCGGCGGGCGGCGGAAATCACGGGGCGGCGTGGGGTTCTGGACGTGGGAGGGGAGAGGGAGGACCTGGTCGGGTCGGGCGGCGGGCTCCGGGTGAGCGGACCCGCCCGACCCGCTAACAGCGGTTGGGACAGGGCCGGGCTGGGCTTCGGCCCACTGGGCCGGGCCAGACTCAAAACTAGAAAAACAGAAATAAAAACAATAATAATAATTATTATAAAACAGTAATTAATTAATTTAATTACAAAAATAGTTTTTAGGCTTTTAAAAATAGGTCTGAGGCCCAATAAAATCCCAGAAAATTATCCTAAGTCCGGTTTTCTATTTTACACCATAAAATCATATTTTCATTTCATTTTAATGTTATTTATTGGCAATTAAAAATTACAAACTCACTACAGGACCTATGTAAATTCCTAAAAAATGCATATTAATTCCAAAATTTTATTTTTTTTTTAAATCTGAAAATATAGGGTGTTTACACAATGAGTATTTTACTGGTCTCGGATAGTCTCTCCAGACAACATAAAAAATATAAATGATATGAAGCATCATACAACTATAGCAGAAATACAATATCAGAAAATAAATTGAATATAAATAATTCAAAAAATACCAAATCTGGAAACGGGTGTGACAATATTCACATTCACAATCCACGGATCTTAGTTTCAAGTATGCAACATTACTATAACAAAAAAATTCTATTGCCAAATGAATTAAAAAGCTGCTTCTGCCAAATGCCAAACAAATTTACTGAAGCACACTGAGAGTGGAAACCCACAAGTCTACAATCTATAGTGTTTTATACATATTTAAAGCTCATGTATGGCCCTACTGCTAAGTTTGGGTTGGTTCGATTTAAAACTATTTTTGAAATGACAGTCGAACCAAAACAGTCAGTTATTTAAAAAGTCAAAACTGAACTAAGCCAACCAGATTATCGGTTCGGTTAAAAATCGAACGGTTCAGTTTGGTCCAGTTCGATTTGGTCGGTTTGACCCATATGTCTGCATGCCTAGCTACCACACCCCATGTGAACATGTCAATACAAAGCATAACCTTATATTGAAATATACACTTGGGATTCTAGGAAATGTAGGACTATCTTTCTACGAGTCCAAGGCTAAAGACTCCAACATCGATTATCTTTTGAATATCAGTCAGTATTATAAGTAAGGTATTCACTATAATCTTATATATACTTGATTCATCTTTCCAATTGTAATGAGGTTTGAAAACGACTCAAAATAAGCCGTCTAAATCGTATGTATTTTCTCATGTAATTATTTTTAAAAAAATCCTTCTGACTTCCACCGTGTGTATATTCCTCGCGTAAAAAATAATTCCTAAAATCCTATCTAATTTAATTTTTTATCTAATTTAAATATTTTAATATATTTAAACTAACTACATGGTATTATCTAATCTTATATTCAAAATTATAAAAACATATGTATAACAATTTTTAATAAAAATATATTTGAATATAATTTAAATTCCTATCAGTTATAACGTGGGTTATTAAAGGGTTAAATTTTCACTTTGTATTTTAGTCCCACATTGGTTAGATATTAGTATTACACCTTTATTGGGTTGTATAAATAAGGCATTTGCCGCCCACTATGTGATTACACCAATAAGAGTTCTTCTCTCCTATTTTTTTTCTATGTTTATTCTAACACGTTATCAGCACGAAGCTCTAAAGGGAGAAAATAAGTGAGAGCATCTCAGTGAAGTCGCCATTTGCGGATTCTCTACTTCGGTAATAGGTATGGTTATTTATATTTTTTCTGCATATGCATACCCTAGGTGCAGCCTGATGTTGATGTTTATACATCTCTTGGCATATCACTAGGGCAAAAAGAATAATTTTTATCCATTCATCTCACTTCTTTTAGTTAACTCTGATAGCACTCCAATATTAATCGCATATAGATCTCTCGGAGAGAATGCTGGAGTTATTCTTTATTTCTTTCTTTCTTTTATATATGTTAATACATTTCGATCAAACCATCAGAGATCTGATGACCATGAACATGAATTGTTTGGTCTATATATATAAGACTTCTGGAATATCATTGATCGAAGCATACCATATGTGGTATTTTTTAAAGACTTCTTGAACATAATCATTGTTCGAAGCATACCATTAACATCTAGTGTTTGGTATTTACCTACGACTTCTGGAACATCATTGTTTGAAGCATATCATGAACAAGATTTGTTTGGTATAAATAGACTTTTGAAACATCATTGTTTGAAGCATACACCATGAACATAAATTGTTTGGTGATTTACCAAGTTCTTATGTTAACTTGTTATTATTGATCTTATAGAGTAATATGACGAGTCTTACAAAGCATGATTTCAAGCCTCTAAACTTAAAAGGCCAGAACTTTCTCAACTGGAGATTGGATGTTGAATTGCACCTTCAAGCCAAAAGCTTAGGTGATGCAATTGTGGCTGATAAGCCAACATCTGCACAAGATAAAGCGCAGGCTTTAATTTTCCTAAGATATCATATTCATGATGATCTCAAGGCTGAGTACTTAACAGTCAAGGACCCCTTGGTTCTATGAAATTCTCTAGCTGAGAGATATGATCACAAAAAATTGGTCATACTACTATGTGCACTCTATGATTGGCTCAATCTACGTTTCCAAGATTATAAGACAGTTGCAGCCTATAATTTAGCTATGTTCAGGATTACTTCACAATTGAAGTTATGTGGTAAAGAAGTGACATAGCATTCCATGCTAGAGAAAACATTCACCATATTTTATGCGACTAATATGACCCTACAACAGACGTATAGGGAGAGAAATTTTAAGAAGTATTCCGAACTCATTGTTGTCTTACTCGTGGCCGAGAAAATAACGGGTTATTAATCAAAAACCACACTAATAGGCCAACTGGGTCTGCACCAATTCCAGCTGAAGTGAATACTAGTGCTCGAAAAAATGTGACCAATACTAGGGGTCAAAAAAATCACAGAGGTAGAGGACATGTACACCGTAGAAACCAAATAAATGGCTACAATCTGGGTCCAAAGAACGATACACGGTTCAAAAATAAGAGATTTAATCATCGAAGAAACAATGCCCAAATTCCCAATCCAGCTGCTCCAACTGATATTTGCAAACATTGTGGAAGAGCTGATCATTGGATGCGAAACTGTCTAACCTCACAAAAGAAAGTAGACGAGTATGAAGTCTCAAAGGGTGTAGAGACTAATCTCATAGAGGGTACAACATAAATGGATTTTAATAATTTCTTCCAAGATAAGGATGGAAAAGCAATTTCGGAAGACCAGTTCAACACCATGATAGACAAAGTCAATGAATAGTTATTGTATGCTTATCTAAGTTTATTTACTTTTCACTTTGAATAAATTGATCATTATATAATCAATATTCTAGGTAGTTTACTTTCTTTGAAGAAGTTTTATTTAGATTTAGATCAAGTTATAATAATTGGCAATATGTCAAGTTTAACCATTTAGTAAAATATTAATATATTATTAATTTTTGCTTTTGAAAGGTATGGACAATGATGATGGCATGTGCTTGATAGATAGTACAATAACTCACACTATATTAAAAACTTGAAAGCTTTTCACAATATATGCCTCAAACACTGCCAAGGTGACCACCATTGTTGGACCCGTACAGATTATAGAAGGTTATGGTAAGGCCGATATTGTGTTGCCAAATGGAACACACTTAGTCATTTGAAATACATTATTCTCTAGTACATCTAAAAGAAATATACTCAGCTTTAGAGATATTCGAATGAACGGGTTTCATGTTGAAACCATGAACGATAATAGCAAAGAGTATCTTTGTATCACCTCTATTGCTGGAAGCAATAAGCTCACATTAGAAAAGTTTAAGTTAATCTCCTCGGGGCTATATCAAACTACTCTGAAGGTAGTAGAATCTCACCCCATCATTAGCAAAAGGCTAAAGGATCAAAGGGATATAATATTTTGGCATGACAGATTGGGTCATCCAGGATCGACTATGTTGAGAAATATCATCAACAATACCAATGGACATAATTTATCATACCAAAGTCTTTTCTTTTCTACTAAACATTTGTGTGTAGCTTGTGTCACGTTCCGATTTCGTGGAATCGATAGTCGTCCCCGAGCGTGATGTGTGCGTGCCTAGGTTGCACAACACAAAAGGCTTAGGTATTTTTGCATAACGAGTACATATTCAGAGTACGCAGATAATTGAAACACAAAGTTGAAACATGAAAAAGTTCTCTTTATTGATAATGAACATATTTTACAAACTCTTGAACGAGTCATAATATTTGTCATACGGGCTTACAAAAGTGGACTCAAAATAAGATAGTCGTCATGTACATTACATTCTTTACTAAAGCTTCAAAATGTTAAGGACCTCCAGGCGGGACAATAGCTTTTCCTTCGAGCTGCATGAGTAAAGTTTGCTAGCTCCTGGATCTTCAAAAATGCTTCCTCCAAGGCACGATCAGGACGCGCCGGCAGCTGGACTAGATTGGGAAGTGACTTCAGCTCCTCGCAGGATCTCCTTGGTGCGGGGAACCTATTTCAACGAGGGTCAGTTCATCAAAATGTACTGGTGAAGGCGAGCTAACCCAACCATACCAATCAACACGTTGTTTATATGAAGCATGCAAGTTATTTTGTGGTCTATCTATCTATCTTGCCTTAGTTTATTTTACAAGCAAGCAAGCATTGATATAGAATTTATTGAAATAAACTTGCCACCATTCGGTGACTTTTACCTGCCCATCCGAACCACCTACGCGATACTTACCATGTCCTTTCCTGCCACAAAGATACAAGTTAGCTTGCACAGGTTTAAATATACGTGGGGATCACTGGCTAGATGCCATAATGGACGATATAGTTGTTGACAAGGATGGCATGCAACAAAGATTCATGAGTGGCTACAAACCATCATGTCCATATAATTGAGACTATCGTGAAGTTTCGTCCGGATCCGATCGGTGCCAGTACCTCAGCGTCCGTCCGCATGAACCATTGACCTTGTGCACAAGTTGTCTGTGATCAAACGGCGTTCATACTAAGTTATCATTTGATGTAATTGAGGCAACATTAGTACGAGACAAGTGGCATGGCATGATTCATTTTTGCATAGTCTTCCTGATCAGTTTGTTGCATAGCAAGGCATGTTCTATATATAACACAACTTATAGAAGAAGTATGCGTTCTAACTAAAATTGAAGCATAGTAAGAACATTCTAAACAAACTAGCATGCAATAAGGTAACCATTCACAAGTTGATTGACAAGTAATATAGTCCAAGTCTGTTCCTTTTTATCTTGACATCTTTTAGTTATTTTGATATCGTTTGATCGGGACAAGCAAGAAAGCAAGATTTTAGATGTGAAGACTTGGAAGAAGAGTCAACTGAATCGAATATAAGCCACTCACAAGTTGGTTTGAGAAGAAAAGGAAAGAGGTGCTTCAAGACTCGCTAGCACGTCGTCTACTGCATGATCACCTGCATTGTCATGAACTGCTGATCAATACCTCTTGTACTCTTTCCAAGCTCGAAATTAAAGTGCAGTTCAACGAACACAAATAATGAAATCCATCGAAACTGTTCAAGAAAATGCAAACAAATCCGAAAACTAACTCAAAGCACGAAAGAAATAAAGCGACAGCGAAAACTAGGCAAAAAAACTTGCAGCAAAGATGTCCCTTTTGACTCTGCCACTAAGTCGATCCTCGGGGCATGGTCCACTGAATATGAGAATCGATTTCGAAGAAGCAAATCCATAACAAGGATGAGTTCTTGATTTAATCTATCCCGATCGAACGATACCGACTTGTATTTCTTAGCCGCGCTCCCCGAATAGGGGGAACGGGGCACCACAGCTTGTTTACAGGGTAAACTCATTACAAGACCTCTACTTCTTAAAATAGCTTCTGAATCACCATCATTCCTTCAAAGAATACAAGGTGATATTTGCGGACCAATTGATCCTGCTAGCGGACCTTTCAGGTATTTTATGGTTCTAATAGATACTTCTAGTCGATGGTCAAATATTTCCTTACTCTCATCTAAAAATTTTGCCTTCTCCAAGCCACTTTCTTAGTTGATCAAGCTTAAGACTCATTTTTCTTACCAACATATTAGAACGATTCGACTTGATAATGCACCTGAGTTCACTTTTCGTACTTTTGATGATTATTGTGCTTCCGTAGGAATAGAAGTTGAACATTTTGTCCCTCGTGTTCATACCCAAAATAGTTTAGCAGGGTCCTTGATTAAGTATTTTTAGCACATAGCAAGGCATTTACTCATGCAATCAAACTTACCCATTTCAGCTTGGGGATATGCCATATTATATGCTGCTAAATTGATCATTGTTGGGCCAACTGTATATCATAAATTTTTACCATCACAACTTGTGACTGGCCATCAATCTAACATTTCTCATTTGCGTAAATTTGGTTGTGTTGTTTATGTTCTTATTCTCCCTTCTCAGCGCTCTAAAATGGGACCTCAATGCCGTTTAGGAATTTATATTGGTTTTGATTCGTCCTCAATCATTAGATATTTGGAACCTTTAACTGATAATATTTTTACTGCTAGATTCGCAGACTGCCATTTTGATGGGACTAAATTTTCGCCGTTAGGGGAAGATAAGAAAGAAAAGAATGTTTTGACAGAACCATTCGCCACAAATAAATAACATAAATTATCGTGGAATAATTCTACTTTGTCTCATCTAGATCCTCGTACTAATCAATATGAAACTGAGGTATGAAGGATATTGCATCTACAGGAGATTCCAAATTGTCATGCCCCAGTCCCAAAATATCGAGGGACTGGTCAAGTGGCAATGGCCAGCAGCACGCACCGATGGATAACCCAATTTAATGGAACCATCAGGGCGTACTTAAGCTGTAAAGAAGGTCTACTACAACAAGTCACACTAGTCTCATCCATAAAGATAAAGAATTAAACTGCATAATGAATGGAAATAAGTAGCAACAACAAGTTAGTCGGGGAAACAATCCGACTTATGTCTGAATACACTGGCTCAATAGGCCAGGAACAAAAGAGATAAACATAAGTAAATACTGAGTACGGGATCAGGTACTCAGGAGAAGTCTTCGGCAGTCACCTCGTCTGCAGGATTCAGTTCTGCTCCAGTATCAAGTCCAGCAATAGCCTCAGCTCCTGTCCCGTATATCTCGGGGTACTGCTCCTCGGCTAAACCTGGGGACATAATCCATTCCAGGTCCTCAGTGGACATAGCAAGGCACAAAATAAAATAAGCCAAATAAATGCAGTGCAATTAAATTAAATAAAACAACAGGGTAAACTATGTAACCATCTATGTGATATGCAAATGAGAGCAACACTAGTACTCAGGCTGAGACCGCTACAAGCTCTGTGTCGGAGAGCAGGTAGCAGCAATAACACGTAAAGGGTCTAGCTCTGCTGGAGAGTCTACAACCTCACAATAATAGTAGATATATAGATAGAACAGCCTGTAGCCTGTGTGTCTCTTCGCACCCAATGTAATCACGCAAACTATGACCATAACGTCTCATGTCCATGTCAGCGGGATTATAACTAATGCAACAAGTTTAACTGTCTATAACTAGAATATCTCTGTCAAGTCCTGTATCCTATACAGAATCACCATGAATGTCTCAGGAAGATTCTGTCCATGTATAGTGTCAAGTGTCCTGGGTTGTAGGGTACTTGATATGTCAAGTACAAAAGTAAAGGGTATCGTAAATCCATCTCTAAATGACGAACCCAACACCGCGTACGGTGTTGGCACCCGACTATGATCGGACACTAGGTACGTCATACGTTTCTTAGGTTAAGCAGTTTAAACAAGTTTATCTAAATTTATATAAGACATCCAGCAAAGTATTATTACAGGAAATATGAAGATAAAGACTGCAAGTTTGGCAAGGTGCACTTGCCTGATATTTGAATTCCACTTAGGTCCTGTTCTCGAAAATTTCCAGAGATGTCTCCGAAAGCTGAAATAAACAGTACCATCACGCTCAAAAGGTGTCAAATAGCTAGGAACGCCTGTCCTTGGGTCCAATTTGGAGACAAGGGCAAAAACGGTAATTTCGGGCCAAAACGGGGTCAAAAAATGTGTCAGGGTCAACGGTCTCCAATTTTACCAAACTTAGTGTTAACAGGTCAGGAACACTGATACGAACCCAACGGAACTTTCAGAATTGAATTCCGATGAGCCGATCACGAAATCGCCCGTCGAGCGGGGCCTGTGGGGCCCACGACACGTGATTTTGTCAACGTTCTCAGAATCGAACCAAACTTGACCCACAGGACCAGCGTATCGCTACGAGTCCGATGGTGCAAGTTTTGTCTCGATCCGACGTGTGTGCACGAAGTTAGGGTGAATTACAGAAAAGTCGGATACAGGACGATGTCCGCGGATACGCACTGATTTCGGTGTGCACGCACATCCGAATCAGCTTCTGTGAAATCCCATACGTCCGTATCGACGAGGCGCACGTATCTGTGAAGACCGCACGCGACCAAGTCGTCCCGTTTGGCGGAGCGTACTCGGTTTCAGGGTGAAACAGGGTCTGGTTTTTCCTGTTTTTGGATCGCGGTGTGCGATCACCACAGGATGCGATGCCCCGAGCGGTTTGTCCGGGCACCGAGAGGGTCATACAGGCTACGCGTTGCAATTTATGGAATCAAAATTTGAGCTACAGGGTGTAAGATACGGGTACCTGAACGAGGCCCGAAAAGCTGAGAATAATTCGTGTCCTACTCGTGTTCGACACGAGTCCTGGACGTATCCACTGCCCGTGTCCTGTTGGGCCCGTGTCCGGCAGCTGGCTGTGTCCGGCCTAGGGAGCTTCTGGCAGAGCCGGCGGAGACGGCCAGGGGCTGAGTTGGCCGGCGGCGGGTCGTCGACCGAGCGGTGCACGGCGGGGAGAGTGGAGGAGGAGGCGCTGGAGTCGGGGAGAGGAGGGGAGGAAGAGGCTGGGGACGAGGCGGAGGGCGGCTGGGTGCTGGAGGGTGGTGGTCGGCGGGCTTCGGGCGGCGTTGGAGGGTGGTGGTGCTGGTCGGCGAGGGGGATCCGGTCAGCTAGGGTTCCGGCGGGGGTTTGAGGGAGATGGGGAGGCGGAAGAGGAGAAGAAGGGGGAAATTTATAGGGGGTGCCGGGGCGGACGCGGCCGGGTTAGGCGGGCTGAGGGGAGGTCGTGGGGTGAGCGGGGAGGTTCTCCGGCGACGTGGCCGGAGAACGCGGCCGAAATCCGCGGGTTCGTGGGGTAGAGGGGGAGAGGGAGGACCGGGTCGGGTCGGGCGGCGGTTCGGGTCTGGCTAACCCGCCCGACCCGCTAGCCCAATGGGCTGAGCTCGGTTTGGTTTGGGTTGGGCTGCTGGGCTCGGCCCACTGGGCCGGGCCCAAAACAAAAAATAAAAAAAACAATAATAATAATAATTAAAATATTTAATTAATTAATTAATTACCTTAAATAGTTTTTAGGCATTTAAAAATAGGTCTGAGGCCCAAAAAAATCCAAAAAAATTATCCTAAGTCCGGTTTTCTATTTTACACCATAAAATCATATTTTCATTACATTTTAATATTAGTTATTAGCAATTAAAAATTATAAAATCACCACAGGACCTATGTAAATTCCTGAAAAATTGCAGAAAATTCCCAAAATTTGATTTTAAAAAAATCTGAAAATTTTAGGGTGATTATAATCTACCCCCCTTAAGAGGATTGTGTCCTCGCAATCGAAGGGTAAACTACAAAGGCACGAAATTTATAGAATTAAAGAATGCTTAGGTTTACCTGCATCAGCAAATAAGTGTGGATAACGCTGGCGCATAACATCCTCTCGTTCCCAGGTCGATTCGCCCGGAGAATGTTGTTTCCAAGCTACCCGAACCAGTCTGATTGTCTTCCCTCGCAGTGTCTTCTCACTGGTGTCGAGTATACCCACTGGCTGCTCTTCGTATCTCAGGCTAGGTCCCACCAAAATCTCAGAATGATCAACTATATGGCTTGGGTCAGTCACGTATCGCCTCAGCTGTGAGACGTGGAATACATCATGCACTCCCTCTAAGGATGGAGGTAATACAAGATGATAAGCCACCTCACCAATGCGCTCCAAGATGTCAAATGGCCCAATATACCTTGGACTTAACTTGCCTCTGCTGCCAAATCTGATAGTACCTCTAGTGGGCGAGATCCTCAAAAATACATGCTCTCCTTCCTTGAACTCCAGGGGACGTCTGTGCGCATCGGCCCAATGCTTCTGTCTATCCTGGGCTGCACGGAGATGATTCCGAATCTGCCTTACTTTCTCCACTGTCTCCGTTACCAACTTGGGACCCAGTAATTGACGTTCGCCAACGTCACTCCAGCATATCGGCGATCTGCACTTCCTTCCGTATAATGCCTCGAAAGGTGCCATCTGAATGCTTGTCTGATAGCTGTTGTTGTAGGAGAACTCCACTAAGTGCAGATGATCTTCCCAAGATCCTCCAAAGTCCAGTATACATGATCGCAGCATATCTTCCAAGATCTGAATTGTGCGCTCTGACTGGCCATCTGTCTGAGGATGATAGGCAGTACTGAATTTGAGCCTGGTGCCGAGACTCTCTTGTATGCTTCGCCAGAAGTGAGATGTAAATCTCGAGTCTCGATCTGATACAATACTAACCGGCACTCCATGTAATTTTACGATCTGTCGCATATACATGTCGGCTAGTACTTCCGTGGATTGTCCGACTCTGAATGGCAAGAAGTGAGCCGACTTAGTGAGCCGATCCACAATAACCTATACCGCATCCTTTCCACTAGGGCTTCTTGGAAATCCAGTGACGAAGTCCATGGTAATATGCTCCCACTTCCATTCAGGTATGGGAAGTGGCTGCAACATACCTGCAGTCCTTTGATGTTCGGCCTTTACCTGCTGGCAGACTAAGCATTTTGCCACAAATCGGGCAATCTCCCTTTTTATTCCATGCCACCAGTAATATTGTCTTAAGTCCCGGTACATCTTGGTTCCTCCTGGATGAACAGAGTATATAGAGCTATGTGCTTCAGTCATCAACTCCTGCCTCAATTCTCCATTTGGAACATATAGGCGATTTCCGCACCTTAATGTCCCGTCCTCGTGGATGCGAAGTCCCGTTTGCATGCCTGCTTCGGTTCTCTCTTTCAGCCTTCGAAATCTGGCATCATTAGGCAAAGCTTCTTTGATTCTCTCCACCAGCGATGACTTAACTTCGAGGTTAGCCAGCAAACCATTTTGTCCAGGTAGAACAACCTCTATCTGAAGATCTTGCAAGTCTTGTAATAGCTGAGGCTGCTCAGTTAAGAAATAAGCCGAGGGTTTTCTGCTGAGGGCGTCGGCTACAACATTTGCTTTCCCCGGGTGGTACTGCAGATCTATGTCAAAGTCCACCATCAACTCAAGCCAACGCCTTTGCCTCATGTTGAGCTCATTCTGAGTATAAACATATTTCAAGCTCTTATGATCAGTGAATATTTCGACCTTCTCTCCATACAGATAATACCTCCAGATCTTCAATGCAAAAATCACTGTAGCTAGCTCCAGGTCGTGCGTTGGGTAATTCTTCTCGTGGACCTTCAGCTGCCTCGATGCATAAGCGATAACCTTGCCATGTTGCATCAAGACACAACCTAGTCTACTGCCGGACGCATCATTATAAACAACAAAACCTCCTGACCCTGAGGGAAGAGTCAAGACTGGTGCTGTTGTTAGACGCCTCTTCAATTCTTCAAAGGCATTCTGGCATTCTTCCGTCCATATGAACTCCTGATCCTTCCGCGTCAGCTTAGTCATCGGTTCTGCGATCCTTGAAAAATTTTCTACGAACCGCCGGTAATACCCAGCAAGTCCAAGAAAACTTCTCACTTCTGCAACAGAGGTAGGGGTAGGCCAGGTTTCTATTGCAGTGACCTTCTCTGGGTCCACAGACAGTCCTTCACCCGAGATAATATGTCCTAAGAATGGCACATTGTCCATACAGAACTCACATTTGCTGAGCTTGGCATACAGCTTCTCCCTTCTCAGAGTTTCTAGTACAATTCTGAGGTGTTCCTCGTGCTCTTCGTGGTCCTTGGAGTAGACTAGAATATCATCAATGAATACCACCACGAACTTATCCAAGTACTGATGGAAAACTCCGTTCATCAAACTCATAAATATAGCAGGTGCGTTGGTTAAACCAAACGGCATTACTAGGAATTCATAGTGTCCATATTTAGTTCTGAAGGCCGTCTTTGGGATATCTTCCTTCTTCACCCTAATCTGGTGATAACCGGATCTAAGGTCAATCTTTGAGAATATCCTAGCACCACTCAATTGGTCAAACAAGTCATCAATGCGTGGTAAGGGGTACCGGTTCTTAACAGTTACAGCATTAAGGGCTCTGTAATTAATGCACAATCGCACGGTTCCGTCCTTCTTGGGTACAAAAAGTATAGGTGCTCCCCAAGGTGAAACACTGGGCCGGATAAATTCTTTCTCCAAAAGATCGTCGACTTGCGCTTTCAACTCCACTAACTCCTTAGGTGCTAGCCGATATACCGATAAAGTGATGGGTTCGGCTCCTGGAGTTAGGTCTATTGTGAATTCTATCTCTCGATCAGGTGGTAAACCTGGAAGGTCGTCGGGAAATACATCCACAAATTCCGTTATGACTCTTGGGTAACCTGAATCCTCTTCTACAGATAATACCCTAAGAGTTGGCTGGACCCCTTGCTCTACAGCTCCTCGGAGAAATTCAAACTCAGGAAGGCTAGGGGGTCTAAATATCACTTTTTCAAGCTGGCAATCCAGTGTCGCATGGTACTGACTTAACCAGTCCATACCAAGTACAACATCGTAATCAGGCATAGAAAAGATTAGGAATTGGGCTCGCATTTTTCGGCCACAGACTACTACCGAACATGATCTACAGATATCACTAACCGGGATAATTCTACCTCCCGTTAGAATTCTCTTCATCTTCGAGAGAGGTGCGATAGCTACTCTATGTGTGGCTACGAAGCTAGCAGCAATAAATGAATGCGAGGCTCCAAAATCAAATAATGCTACAGCAGGAATTGAAGCTACTAATATGGTACCTGCTATCACTTCGCCTGCAGTAGCTTCCTCAGTGACTGCTAGTGCATATGCCTGACCTCGTCCCTGAGCGGGACCCCTTTGTTGACGAGCCTGCTGGAACAAAGCTGCCTGAGGTGGTAGTGGTGGCCTGGCTCCTCCAGGCCCTGTCTGAGTTGCTCCCCCAGCTGGAAGAGCTGGCCTAGGTGCAGGTGGAGCTGGTTGATTCGGAACTCCCTCTCGACGTTCCGAGCAGTCCTTTGAGAAGTGTTGTCCGGATCCGCAAACCAGGCAGAGTCCCAGCTTGCGTCTACATTCTCTTTCAATATGACCTACTTTGCCGCAGTAATGACAAGTAGGTAGGTTCTTTGATGCTGCTTTCTGAGGCAGGTTCTTCTGGGGTCGTTTGGCAAAATCCCCAGGTGAAGACTTGGACGGTACTGAGGAGAATGGACGTTTCAGGCTTGATTCCCTCCGAGTAACGCGCTCCATCCGACGTGCTGTAGCTAGGACGTCGGAGTAAGATGTGGGCGCGACCGATCCGATTAACTTCTGAAGCTCGAACCTGAGTCCATCAAAGAACTTCTCCGCCTTCTCTTCTTCGGTAGGAATTAGAGAAGGGACGAAGCGGCTCAGGCGAATGAATTCGGCGTTATATTCCTCCACCGTCATGTTGCCCTGGATCAGGCGGTTGAATCTGTCTCGGAGTTCTGACCGAGCAACAGCAGGGATGTACATATCCTGGAAGAGTCTGGAGAACTCCTCCCAGGTGACCTGATCATGTCCGAGCCTTCTTTCTTCGGACAGCCACCAATGGTGCGCGTTGTCCGTCAGTTGCATCCGGACGACAGTCATCCATTTGTCCCTTGGAAGTTCAGCGACCTCCAACTGGTGCTGAGTGTTCGTAAGCCATTCATGAACTTCAGTTGGTCCTTCCTTGCCCGAGAAAGTACGGGGTTTGAGTTGACGGAAATCTGTGATGGATCTCGTCGCTAGCCGCCTATTTGGTGGATTTGCATGTTCCAATGCTGCAACTAGGCTGTTCCTTAGGTTCTCGGCCTCATGACGTTGGGTCTCCTGTTGGATCTATTGTTGTGCCTGCATCATGGCGTAGAACATCTGGAACATTTGCTGTCCGTCTATTGCCTGCCCTGGAGGAAAGACAGGCATCGTAGGAGGGAACTGGGGTGGAGGCGGGATGTCATCACGCCTGAACCTGAAACTGGGTTGGCCAGATTGATTGCTCTGAGAGGATTGTCCTCTGGTATCTGGCGTCATTCCAGCTTCACAGGTAACCACAGCTTCAGGCGGTGTACTCAAGGGATTCTCGTCACCACTTCTGGGATCCATTACTCTGCATAAAAAGAAAACAATGAGAACGCACAGAGGAATCAAATCAGGATGCAATTCAAGCAATTAAATTGAATTCGACATAGAGTCCAAAAACGATTCAATCAATGGATGAGATCCTATAAACTTATCCTATCTTATTGCAGGCATGCTCGGTCCCTAAGTTGAAACCGAACAATTTAGTTGGGACCTGCATTGGCCACCACAAAAACTATGTCACGCCCCAGTCCCAAAATATCGAGGGACTGGTCACGTGGCAATGGCCAGCAGCACGCACCGATGGATAACTCAATTTAATGGAACCATCAGGGCGTACTTAAGCTGTAAAGAAGGTCTACTACAATAAGTCACACTAGTCTCATCCATAAAGATAAAGAATTAAACTGCATAATGAATGGAAATAAGTAGCAACAACAAGTTAGTCGGGGAAATAATCTGACTTATGTCTGAATACACTGGCTCAATAGGCCAGGAACAAAAGAGATAAACATAAGTAAATACTGAGTACGGGATCAGGTACTCAGGAGAAGTCTTCGGCAGTCACCTCGTCTGCAGGGTTCAGTTCTGCTCCAGTATCAAGTCCAGCAATAGCCTCAGCTCCTGTCCCGTATATCTCGGGGTACTGCTCCTCGGCTAAACCTGGGGACATAATCCATTCCAGGTCCTCAGTGGACATAGCAAGGCACAAAATAAAATAAGCCAAATAAATACAGTGCAATTAAATTAAATAAAACAACAGGGTAAACTATATAACCATCTATGTGATATGCAAATGAGAGCAACACTAGTACTCAGGCTGAGACCGCTACAAGCTCTGTGTCGGGGAGCCGGTAGCAGCAATAACACGTAAAGGGTCTAGCTCTGTTGGAGAGTCTACAACCTCACAATAATAGTAGATATATAGATAGAACAGCATGTAGCCTGTGTGTCTCTCCCCACCCAATGTAATCACGCAAACCATGACCATAACGTCTTATGTCCATGTCAGCGGAATTATAACTAATGCAACAAGTTTAACTGTCTATAACTAGAATATCTCTGTCAAGTCTTGTATCCTATACAGAATCACCATGAATGTCTCAAAAAGATTCTGTCCATGTATAGTGTCAAGTGTCCTGGGTTGTAGGGTACTTGATATGTCAAGTACAAAAGTAAAGGGTATCGTAAATCTATCTCTAAATGACGAACCCAACACCGCGTACGGTGTTGGCACCCGACTATGATCGGACACTAGGTACGTCATACGTTTCCTAGGTTAAGCAGTTTAAACAAGTTTATCTGAATTTACACAAGACATCCAGCAAAGTATTATTACAGAAAATATAAAGATAAAGACTGCAAGTTTGGCAAGGTGCACTTGCCTGATATTTGAATTCCACTTAGGTCCTGTTCTCGAAAATTTCCAGAGATGTCTCCGAAAGCTAAAATAAACAGTACTATCACGCTCAGAAGGTGTCAAATAGCTAGAAACGCCTGTCCTTGGGTCCAATTTGAAGACAAGGACAAAAACGGTAATTTCGGGCCAAAACGGGGTCCACCGGTGGGCCCGCTTTGCATCAAAAAATGTGTCAGGGTCAACGGTCTCCAATTTTACCAAACTTAGTGTCAACAGGTCAGGAACGCTGATACGAACCCAACGGAACTTTCAGAATTAAATTCCGATGAGCCGATCACAAAATCGCCCGTCGAGCGGGGCCTGTGGGGCCCACGACACGCGATTTCGTCAACGTTCTCAGAATCGAACCAAACTTGACCGCACGCGACCAAGTCGTCCCGTTTGGCGGGACGTACTCGGTTCCGGGGTGAAACAGGGTCTGGTTTTTCCTGTTTTTGGATCGCGGTGTGCGATCACCACAGGACGCGATGTCCCGAGCGGTTTATCCGGGCACCGAGAGGGTCATACAGGCTACGCGTTGTAATTTACGGAATCGAAATCCGAGCTACAGGGTGTAAGATACGGGTACCTGAACGAGGCCCGAAAAGCTGAGAATAATTCGTGTCCTACTCGTGTTCGACACGAGTCCTGGACGTGTCCACTGCCCGTGTCCTGCTGGGCCCGTGTCCGGCAGCTGGCTGTGTCCGGCCTAGGGAGCTTCTGGCGGAGCCGGCGGAGACGGCCAGGGGCTGAGTTGGCCGGCGGCGGGTCATCGACCGAGCGGTGCACGGCGGGGAGAGTGGAGGAGGAGACGCTGGAGTCGGGGAGAGGAGGGGAGGAAGAGGCTGGGGACGCGGCGGAAGGCGGCTGGGTGCTGGAGGGTGGTGGTCGGCGGGCTCCGGGCGGCGTTGGAGGGTGGTGGTGCTGGTCGGCGAGGGGGATCCGGTCAGCTAGGGTTCCGACGGGGGTTTGAGGGAGATGGGGAGGCGGAAGAGGAGAAGAAGGGGGAAATTTATAGGGGGTGCCAGGGCGGACGCGGCCGGGTTAGGCGGGCCGAGGGGAGGTCGTGGGGTGAGCGGGGAGGTTCTCCGGCGACGTGGCCGGAGAACGCGGCCGAAATCCGCGAGTTCGTGGGGGAGAGGGGGAGAGGGAGGACCGGGTCGGGTCGGGCGGCGGTTCGGGTCTGGCTAACCCGCCCGACCCGCTAGCCCAATGGGCTGAGCTCGGTTTGGTTTGGGTTGGGCTGCTGGGCTCGGCCCACTGGGCCGGGCCCAAAACAAAAAATAAAAAAAACAATAATAATAATAATTAAAATATTTAATTAATTACCTTAAATAGTTTTTAGGCATTTAAAAATAGGTCTGTGGCCCAAAAAAATCCAGAAAAATTACCCTAAGTCCGGTTTTCTATTTTACACCATAAAATCATATTTTCATTACATTTTAATATTAGTTATTAGCAATTAAAAATTATAAAATCACCACAGGACCTATGTAAATTCCTGAAAATTGCAGAAAATTCCCAAAAATTGATTTTAAAAAAATCTGAAAATTTTAGGGTGATTACACAAATCAAATGCGAGATGCATTTACTGATGCAGGTAAAGTGATTAAATCATATGTGCCCGCTGTAAATACACCAGCTCGAATTGATATTCCCATAGGGAAAAATAGCAGAGTGGCCAATGAATCTACTGCACGCCAGAAGCGTGGCAGACCTATAGGTTTGAAGGACTTAGTCCCTAGAAAGAGAAAATGTCCAAGTAACACTCTTAAGGAGGTTACACATAACGCTTAAGAAGATATTATGAATGACAGACCCATACTCTCTGAAAACCCAAAAGAGGTTATTGTCTTAGAAAAGACACAAGCCCAAGAGAAGGCTCAGGTACCTGAAAGCAAAGAGATCTCTATGTTTTATATATATACAAGAGAGGTATGTGATCGCAAAGATATAACAATAGATGGGATAGTCTCATTCTCAATAGCTACTGAAATATCTAAGGGCATTAATGACACTGAACAACGTAGCATCGATGAATGTAGACAAAAAAATAATTGGCCAAAATGAAAGGATACTATTCAAGCAGAATTGGATTTCCTTATTAAACATGGAGTGTTCGGACCTATAGTACAAACACCAAAAGGTGTCAGGCCGGTAGGTTACAAGTGAATGTTTGTAAAAAAGCGACATAAAAAGAATAAAATTGCTCGATTTAAGGCACGATTAGTGGCACAAGGGTTTTCTCAAAGATCCGAGATTGATTACGAAGAGACGTATTCTCCCGTAATGGATGCAACAATGTTCCTGTCACTACCAAATTTCTAGAGTAGGGATATTTTTGTCATTTTGTACTATTGTGAATATTGTGTGTGTGGTGTGTGTGTGTGTGTGTGTGTGTGTGTGTGTGTGTGTGTGTATATATATATATATATATATATATATATATATATATATATAAAATAAAGTGTATGATAAATATGAGTTGTGATTAGTATA
This sequence comes from Iris macrosiphon, assembly GCA_036927795.1. Lineage (NCBI taxonomy): Eukaryota > Viridiplantae > Streptophyta > Magnoliopsida > Asparagales > Iridaceae > Iris > Iris macrosiphon. The sequence continues at coordinate 9,781,734 of JAYESA010000018.1, forward strand.
GGTCAGAAGTTGGACTATTTGTTTAGACAAGACCCTAGTGGACCTAACTAGACTTTGACATAACAACTTAAGTAATTGGTTAGGCTAGTCCACATTGGACCCAACTAGACTTGCCATGACACCATTAGTAAACCCATTAGTTGTTCATGTTTACCCATTTAATTAGAGAGCAATGATTAGGAAAATCCTTCCTTTAGTTAGTAAAAACTCCCTTTAATTAAACCCTTTCCTAATAAAAACCTTCATGAATAATTAGTGAAGGGCTCCTTGTACTTTTAGCATGGAAAATTAGGGTTAGTAGTGGCGGCCATAGTGAGTATATAATCCCCTCATTTGATTTCATTTATAGCTTCCAATAAACCCTAATTTGCCTCCTCTCGTTTCTCTCTCCATTTGAGAAGAAGACCCAACCTCTTACATTCCCAAATTGATCCTCAACCCTTTCCTACTGCCATCCCAAGGAGGCTTGAGCTTGGATTAGCAAGGAGGAAGCATTGGATGGAGAGAAGCTTGAAAGAGGGGTTCATTCTTGAGGATTGTGTCCACTAGTGCCTTTGCATTGGAAATTAATCTTCCAATAGGTAAATCTGAGAATAACCTTTGTATATTGCATCTATAATAGTGTAATTATTCATTTAAAATCCATCCTTGTATTAGGGCTATCTATGGAGAGAAGTTTGGGCTTCATTGCACTCATTTAGAGACTTTTACATAGAATTTTGTATCAATTTTGGAGAAAATCCGAGATTGGCACACCAAGTATTTGTCATTAGGTTAGCTACATGTATTTATGTTTGTTTTGTTGTTGTGAGTCTAGATATGTATCTACAATTGGGTACGAGTATGTCATGTTATGATATTTTGTGATACGGGATGATTTGGGGGGGTTTTCTTCTATACGGGTGCCACACACATGTCATATTGTGCCATAACACTTGGAATGATTTACTAACACTTAGTTTAGACTCTATTTGTTTTAGAACTTGTTGGTTGGCTTTGGGTTGGTTTGGATAGGTTTGGGGTACGTATTGTGAGCGTTTCCTAGCGTATCGCTAGTGTGCATCCCAAGTGTTTATTTGAATGCCAATTTGGTCATTTTAGACTTTATATTCAGTGTTGCACTTATATATATACATATGTATATTCAATAGAGAGTGTGTGGATGTGTGTTCCTACTAGTATGTGTGTGGTGATCAGGGAATAATTGTTATTGTTCTTGCTGTATTGGAGGATTGAACATTGCTGCAGTGCAGGAAGGGACAGTTGTGGTTAGGCTCGAGAAAGTGAGCAATTGGTCAAGTGCAAGGGGAAATTAGTTTTAGAGTTGAGGGGTGCCAAGGGGTTATCAGGTATTGGGGAAGAGCACATGGTGCAGTGGAATGGGAATCGCATATCTCAGTAAATAGAGGGGAAGACCTGGGCCTACACTGCATTGCAGTATGGTGGGTGGACTGCAAGTGTGCCTGCAGTGCACATATATGTGCAAGATCGGGCAAGGTTGCAGGGAATTGCAATATGCAGTGCAACAAGGTAGGAGATTAAGTGTGCAACTGGATATTTGGGTGCAGGTTAGTGAGGTACCTCAAATGCAATAAAGATTTGAGGTATCATACCAAAGAGATACATATGTTGGCAAGTGTAGGTGACTAGAATAGTAGTGTAGTTAGAAGCATTTGTGTACATGTGTATTGATACATGGGAGAGATTATTAGAGTATTAGTATGGGTATTTGGGTATGTATTAGAATTCGTGTGTTCAGGTGTCAAGGATAGGTAAGAGTGATTTAGGGTGCACTGGTTTGATGCGCACGAGTAGCAGGTAAGAGGTTGGTCAGGAAGTAGGAAGGGGTTGCACTGTAGTTGGTTTGAGGTGAAGGCTTATGGAGTGTGTGGTGTGTCTGATATCAGACTTGTGTGTCTGGTATTTTGTGTAAGTGTATAATTACCTAATCAGAGTGATGTATGTATGTATGTATGTATGTATGTATGTATGTATAATGCTAGGTATATGTATATACATATATGTGTGTGTGATACTTACAAGTATTAGTAGCATCTGTAGTAGGAAAATGCATTGTGGGGTATATCATATATTTATAGTGTCTTGTGTATGCTTGTGTGTGTGTGTGTGTTTTGGGAGTTGTTTGACTATGTGTGATGACTGATTAGTGAGGGGACTGAGAAAGGGTTCTTGTGTACAGCTGGGAGGTGAATATGGTGTTAGACAGTTGGGCTGTGGATTTTACCAGGTAGGAGTTGTTCAGTTATACATTGAAGAGGGGTTTACTTCATGTTCTGTATTCAACACTTGGGGCAGTGGGAGGAGTTGAGGTAAAGTGTGAAGTGATCAGTAGAGATAGATTATTATGTATCTTAGTTAACTGATGTGAGATATGAGGGCCTGCAGACAAGAAGGTGTATTGCTCAACTAGGAACTGAGATAGCATTAACAGCAACAACAAACTGGAAGAATAAAAACAGCAGTAGCAGCAATTGGTGAAGCCTGGATGCACAAGCAACAAGTGAATAGTGGATTAGAGTGTGGAAGAAGTGTATCAGTAAGTCATGTACTGAGGTTGTTGGGCACACCCATCTGTGTATCAGTTTACAGTGAGGGGGTTTCCTGTGTGGGTGTATCGAGTGGATTAGAGTATTGATAGGTACCAATTAGTTAGTGTATTGCTAATAGTTAGTATAAGTTGGAGCTACCAGTTAGTATAGTGGTATAGTGTATATAAGATATCAGTTAGTATAGGTATTGTAGTAAGTATTAGTTAGTTTAGTTGTAATACATAATATCAGATAGTGTATAACAGTTAGTAAGTTAGTATATATAAATGTCTGTTAGTATCAATCCTAAGTTAGTTAGTTAGTTATACTAGATAGTGTAAGTATTAGTTCAAGTATTAATTTTACATATAGGTAACAACCTAGTATAGTTAATACAAGCTAGTATTAGCTAGTTAGTGCCAATATGGACTAATTAACATAGTATGGACCTAAAAACTTGTGAATGACCTACTTTAGCTAGTGTGACCTAGAAATGGCCTATAAATTCATATTAGTGCATCATTTAACTCATTTTTCATTCTTTACACCATTTGACATGATATTTCCTACCTAGGATTGTGTGACACCAGCTCGGGCATCGAGATACACTCTTTGTACAGGACCAGAGGCGAGTACATTCTCTGACAGTTTCTATTATTTTGATGATTACTATGATTCCAGCTTTGTAGTGTTATACCTGATTCTTGACACGAGGATACACGGATTAGTATATCTTGGTTATCGTCATGAGATGTTATTTCCTAGAGGACCCTGTACATGTCTTGTGATTCTTATACATGTATAAACACCGATTCAGGAGTAGGTTGACACCCTGCTCCATGAATCTTGTGTCGTAACGTGTCCTGGTAGGATCCAATATACTAGTCGGGGACATGAGAAGTATTAGCAAGTTATGTGTTCATACCCCACCTTACATGCATCATAGCTCACCCTACATCTCATGTAGGGTGTAGCCTGACCAATATACATGCCTCATAGCCTGTTATATATGATTAGCCTGACTCTCTTGCTTGCTCACATCATAGCTAACTGATAGTTAGCCTGACCTTACATGTATCATAACTAATCATATATAGCAAGCATGATCCAGATCCCAAGCCGATCACATAACAAACTAATATTTCAAACACATGGCTAGTTATTCCTATTTCTTTTATTCCAGCTTGTACTTGATGAGACTGATATTTACCAGCTTACTCATTGCTAGTTATTTCCTGTGATATGATTATATGCCTCTATAGTTTTTCTTACATTATAGTATTTCATTTTCATCATGTATATTCATTACTCATTGTTTTATAGTCTTTGTCAAATTAATTGGAACTGCTGTTAGTTTATGTGCTTGCTCCTTTCCTCTGGATAATATTTTTCAGAGGATCTCGATGACTTTTGTCCTACTTATTATGGACGAGAGTAGATAATAGTTACAGTCCGGAGCCACAGGAGGAGCCATTTCCCGTAGAGGAGACACCAGTAGTGCCTTAGCTATTATAGTCTTTTATTTTGTATTGGATTGTTCCAACTTTGAAACTATGAGTTGTATTATGTTGAGACTTATATTGTGTTGAGATAGCTAGACTCTTAGACTCTGACTTGTTGAGTTATATATTATTTGTCTCTCGTGGTTCTTTACATCTTTATCGTGCCATTTATCTTCCTTATAGTTATTGTGATTGAGTAGATTGAGAGTTGATGATTATATATATTCATTGTCCTCCACATGGAGTTGAGATACATTGACAAGTTATGATACCATATATTTATAGTGAGATGGATAGATAGCTTTATGGACCTAGACAACTTTCTACCGTCGATGCTGCGGCCTAGGTTGGACGTACCCACGTACTCGTGTCCTTATTTCGGGTGCGGATCGTGACAGTTCCTTATTTGATAAGTCTAACAGTTGAGAAAAAGCTGGACATGAGACTTATGGACGTTGTAACAGTCTATCTATATGGTGATTTAAATAGCGATATCTATATGAAAATCCTAGATGAATTTAATCTACCCAGCTTAAAAGCTAAGAACATGCATTCCATAAAGCTAGATGTTCATTGTACGATTTAAACAATCCGGAAGGATGTGGTACAACCGTCTTAATGAATATATGACAAGGGAGGGATATGAGAATAATCCTATATGCCCATGTGTCTTCATAAAAAAATCTAAGGAGGGTTTCGCTATAGTTGCAGTATATGTCGATAACATAAACTTGATTGGGACAAAACGTGAAATCATTGAGACTGCAAACTATCTGAAAAATGAGTTCGAGATGAAAGATCTCGGAGACACAAAATATTGTCTCGGATTACAAATTGAGCATTGCACTAATAGAATTTTAGTGCATCAATCCAAATACATATAAAATATATTAAAACAGTTCAATATGGATAAAGCTCATCCCCTTAACACCCCAAAGGTTGTTCGATCTTTAGATATCAATAAAGATCCATATCGTCCTAAGGACGACAATGAAATGATACTAGGACCCGAAGTACCGTACCTTAGTGTCATTGGGGCATTAATGTATCTATCACAATGTACAAGGTCAGACATATCATTCTCTGTCAATCTGTTGGCTAGATATAGCTCGGTGCCAACTTGCAGACATTGGAATGGTATTAAACATGTGATGAGATATCTTCGTGGAACTACTAACATGAGATTATTTTATACTTGTGGTTTATCTGACATCACGGATCTAGTTGGCTTTGCAGATTCATGTTATTTATCTGATCCCTATAAAGGTCATTCACAAACTATATATTTGTTTCTTAATAGCAATGCTGCTATTTCTTAGCGTTCAACAAAACAAACAATGGTTGCTATCTCCTCAAATCACTCAGAAATATTGGCTCTCCATGAAGCAAGTATAAAATATATTTGGCTGAGATTGTTGATTCAACACATTCGTAGCGCCTATCACATTTTTCCTACCACAGATACTCCAACTGTTATTCATGAGGATAATGCAGGATGTATTGCACAAATTCAAGGTGGATTCATTAAAGGAGACATGACCAAACACATCTCACCGAAGTTTTTCTATACTCATGAGCTTCAGAAGAACTTTGATATTGACGTCCAACAAGTTCGCTCAAGTGATAATCTTGCAGACTTGTTCATCAAATCGTTGTCAAAGTCAACTTTTCATAAACTAGTTAATGGAATTGGAATGCGACGTCTTCATCAGCTGACTGTTCAGGATCAACATCATCAGGATGAGTGATTGTTTTCAAGGTGAGATACATTTTGTATGGACTATAACGCGTTGTACTATTTTTTCTTAGTCATGGATTTTTTTTCCATTTAATTTTTCCTGACAAGATTTTAATGACGCAACATTAAGCGTGTTCAACACCTATCTAAGTTATCCTAAAGCTTGTACTCATTTCTTTCGCACAAGTTTTGTCCTAATGGATTTTTCTGGCAAAGTTTTAACGAGGCAATAGGCTTAGAGATGATGGTCATCCAAAGGGGGAGTGTTATAACGTGGGTTACTAAAGGGTTGGATTCTCACTTTGTATTTTAGCCCACATTGGTTAGAGATTAGTATTACACCTTTATTGAGTTGTACAAATAAGACATTTGCCTCCCACTATGTGATTACATCAATAAGAGATATTCTCTCCTATTTTCTTATTTCTTCTTCTATGTTTATTCTAACACTATCTAATTATTCAATAATATTAGGAGATTTTTTTTTCTATGTGCTTCGCACGTGAACATAAATTATATATATATATATATATATATATATATATATATATATATATATATATATATATATATATATTAGTTTGAAAGACACGACCTACACATTGTTAATATTGTAATTTTTTTCTCATGTCATTCAGATTTGAAGATAAATACCATGCGGTATCCCATGTTATTATTTTATGTATGGCTTCTTTATAAATAATTATTTGGTAAGACTATTAAGGATTTGATTATATTCAGAAGAAGTACAAATTTTGAATCTTGGTCGTTAATTCGATTTTATTTTTTTGAGTAATTTTGAATAAACTGTTGCTCGTTTGGAATATGAACAAATAAGTGGATTTTGTTCATAGCAAACACGTGTATTTTATTTTACTTTCAAATGGATATGGGACGGAACCAAGACTCGCGTTGGACGTTGGACGTGGGCCGAATACGAAAGGCATTTAACTATGTTAAATATTTTTTTGTACCTATATAATTTTTTATATTAAAAAAATATTTCGTCCCTGGTCAATAGTACATATCATGTGAAAGTAAAAGTTGAGAACATGGTATTTAAATACTGATGCTAGCAACTCTTCAATAATGAAACAAAAAGATGAATGCATATATTCAATTGTCTGTTGGTAGGAAAAAAAAAGTTAAATGTGCAAAATTAAAAGAATTTTATATTCTGTTTGTTTATAGAAGTTAATACCTTCTGTAACTGTTAATTATATAATACCTTTGTATAAAACAGTGTGCATACTTCTGTAACTTTTCAAAAAAAAGAAAACAAGATTTTCTTTTCATCAAAGTTGCCCCTAGCACAGTTTTGTTCCTGAATGGATGTATGGATATTTTGTATTGTAACGAAAGAAATTTATGTCTTTCTTCCTTTTCTTTGTTTTCTTTCTTCAACATTCTAAAACATTCCATGCTATTTTTTTGTTTTTTTTTTTTTTGCAGATTGCAAAAGAGTGAACCAAAGAATCAAATAAGTGGTATGTTATACCGAACTCAACTGACTCTTGTGGTAAGTGAAAAGAGGTATAACCTTTCTGGCTAGACGGACAGTCTCAGAATCAAATCGCAAAAGAGATGTGGAACAGTGAATCCATATGACATATAACACAACATACAAAAGTTCTGTACACATCGTTGGACATTAAAAAAATTTGGTATGTTAATATTGCTTTAAATGAAACCATTAAACATGTCGTAAATTATTTCGTATAGGATCCCTTTATATCCTTAATTTTGACTTTAGTAATGATTGAGAAAATAAAAAAAAACATTTATTATTGGCCAAATAAAATAATTGAAATCTAAAAATTACTTGAAATAAATCTTAGAGCCACAGTGGAAAAGATTTCAATGTTGCATTTTGGCTTTAGTCAAATTTTATAGCACTTGAAGGTTACAATGGACATTTGTGCATACTTGAAAATTGTAAAACAACTACGAGACATTCCAGATTTGGAGCGTATTATAGCTACTCTACATTAATTGATGGACTCACCAAAAGTAACTAAACAAGAAAGAAAAATAAAAAGAGAAAAGGGAGAAAAAAATTATTACCAAATAGGGAATAAAAATTAAAATAAAAAAGAGGGAGGAAAAAAAGAAAATTAATTTGGGGTGTTTGGTTAGAGTATACCATTGTGTGACAATATCAGAGCATCCATGGGAGATGTTTCAATTGCTACATTTTGACTTTAGTCAAATTTTGTAGTACTTGAAGGCTGTAGTGGACACTTGTGTATATTTAAAAATTGCTAGAAAGCTACGAGACACTTCTGATTTGGAACGCGTACTAGCACTAGCTGCTCTATATTAATTGATGGTCCCAAAAAAAGTAACCAAACAGTAAACAAATTTAGATGGAAAAGAGAAATGAAAAATATTATTAAATAGGAAAAGAAAATAAAGAAAAAAAAGGAGGAAAAGAGGAGAATAATTTGAAATGTTTATTTGGAAAGTACTATTGTGTGTTAATATCATGAGGACACAAAAAAAATAAAATATATACAACTTTTAATAATTTGAAATATGTGTTTAAAGTATTCCCATTGTGAATGCTCTCATAAAAACACTCTAAATATAATAATTTATTTAATTTTAATAATTTAAAAAATATATTTAGAGTGTCTCTACACTAAGAATAAACCCATCAAAAATAATTTATCCACCTATTATTGGGTCCATACTGAAACAGAAAAGAGTACAAGGGGTTGGTGTCCTCTACTCCGTCCCTCTCCTTTCACCCTTCTCCCCTCCCTAAAGTCTCACTCCCCCCACCTACAAATCCCTCCTACCCCCAAATCCCCAAATCCGATAAAAACTTAAAATAAAAACCCTTTCTTTTTATACATGAAATAGAGCACCAGAAAAAAACCCCCTAATATGGGTCACCGGAAGCGAAACCCTAACCCTAGGTCCGCCGACGACCAATCCCCGGTCCCGCCAGCGGCGGCCGATGTGAAGGCCGAGTGCGAGCGCGCCCTCAACGCGCTCCGCCGCGGGAACCCCAACCGCGCCATGCGGATGATGAAGGAGTCGGTGGCGCGCCACGGGGACTCCTCCCCCCTCCTCCACCGCGTCCACGGCACCGTCCTCCTCAAGGCCGCCTCCGTCCTCGACGACCCCTCCGCCAAGCTCCGCCACCTCCGCTCTGCCGTCGAGTCCGCTCGGAAGGCCGCCGAGCTCTCGCCGAACTCGGTGGAGTTCGCCCACTTCCACGCCAACCTCCTCTTCGAAGCGGCCTCCGCCGACCTCTCTTCCGCTGGCGGCCGCGGCTTCGAGGACGCCGTGGTCGAGTGCGAGCGCGCCCTCGCCATCCCCGACCCCGTCGACCCCGCCAAGGAGTCACTCCACCACGACGACCCCTCATACGCCTCCTCCTCCTCTAACCCCAACCCCTCGACACCGGAGTCCCGTGTCGCGCACGTGCACTCGGAGCTCCGCGCGCTGATCCAGAAGTCCAACCTCGCCTCGATCTCGAACTGGATGAAGAACATCAGCGGCAGCGGGAGCAACGGGGAGGAGAAGTTCCGGCTGATACCGATGCGGCGGCTCTCCGGATTGGCGGAGGACCCCATGGAGGTGCGGCTCGTCCAATCCCCCCGCCGGCCCAACGAGATCAAGAAGGCCAACAAGACCCCCGAGGAGCGCCGGAAGGAGATCGAGGTCCGTGTCGCTGCCGCCCGCTTGCTGCAGCAGCAGCAGCAGAGTAAGTCCTCCGGGTCGAACGGCGATGCCGAGCCGTCCTCTTGTTCGTCCTCCTCATCGTTACAGCAGCAGCGGCTGGCCGAGCGGCGGAAGCAGATCAACTCGAAAAAGATTTCGGAGAGGATGGATCAGGTCCGGGTGTACTGGAACTCGATGGATGTCGGTACGAGGCTGAGGTTCTTCTCGGTGAGCATTGCTGATCTTAGGGCGCATTATAATAGTTCGTTGTCAAAGGAGAATGTGGCGGTGTCGGAGATGCTGCTGGAGGCGCTCGGCTTTGTTGAAGCCAATGCCGGTGCTTGGAACTTCTGGGTTTGCTGCCGCTGTGACGAAAAGTTCACTGACTCCGATTCGCACATGCAACATGTTGTGCAGGAGCATATGGGCAGCCTTCCGGCCAAGCTGCAGTCTGTGCTGCCCCAACAGGTCGATGGAGAATGGATCGAGATGCTCCTTGATGATAGCAATTGGAAACCTGTAGATACTTTCGCTTCCGCGAAAATGGTAGAGCAAGAAGAAGAGGAGGTAGAGGGAGAACAGGGATTCTCCTCTTCAAAGTGCCAGTCCAATGACAGTGTTATTGATAATGACTCCGTGTCAGAGTACTGGAGCTCGAAAGAAAACTCGGACTCCTCCTCATCTCAGTCACCGCAGCTGGGAGAGTCGAGCAGCAACAGCACTGGCATCGCTAGTAGCAATGGGTTTGCTACAGAGTCCAGGGACAATGACATTGTCATAACCAATCCCTCCAATTTCGATTTTGATTGTGCCTCTCGAATTTGGCCGCTGTCTGATGATGCCGAAAGAATTAAGCTCTTGGAAAGGATTCAGGGCATGTTCCAGTTGCTCGCGAAGCACAAGAGTCTCTCAGTTGGTCATCTCAACAAGGTGATACAATTTGCCATGGATGAAGTCCAAGCTCTCCACTCCGGCTCCCTACTGATTAACCATGCACCGTTGGACCGCTCACCTATTTGTATCTGCTTCTTGGGTGCTGCACAGCTGCGGAAAGTCCTCAAATTCTTGCAGGAGCTGTCACAGTCATGTGGGTTAGGCCGGTACGCTTCTGGTGAGAAAGACTCGGGCTCTGTTACTGCTTCTAATGATGTCAGTGATGCCACTTCTGGTAGCCATGGGAGTGACTTCTTATTACAAGGAGTTGGCCTTGCTTATGACCCACCATCAGGACTCCTCTTGGATGCCCATTTACTCAACGGGAAGAAGAATGATTCTGATGATAGTATTCCAGAAACGGACGCTCTTGTCTCCTGGTTGTTTTTTGGCCCGTTGAATGGGGAAGAACTGCTGTCATGGACCCGTGCAAGAGAGGAGAAATCTCATATGGGAATGGAGACTCTGCAGATGCTTGACAAGGAATTTGGGGCTATGCAGTCAATGTGCGAGAAAAAATGCGAGCATTTGAGCTACGAGGAGGCGCTGCAGACCGTGGAGAACCTCTGCCTAGAGGAATTGAAGAAAAGGGAGCAGCAAGCTTTGAAGCCCATTGTGCCTCAAAGCTACGAAGCTGTTTTGCGGAAGCGACGAGAAGAACTTGTCGAAAGGGAGAATGATGTGCTGATGTTAGACAGTGCTAGGTTTGAGCTAGAGGCTATATCCAACCTTCTTAAGGAGGCACAAGCTCTAAATGCCTCTCAATTTGGGTATGAAGATGCAGTACCTGGCGTGACTTCTCGTTTATGTGACTTGGAAACTGGCGAAGAGGATGAATGGAGGATGCATGACTATGTGCACCAAGGAGATACATGTGTAGAAATAGCTATCCAAAGGCAGAAAGAACAGTTATCTGTGGAGGTCTAATTGCAGTTTCTTGAATCCTTGTAATATAAGAACCACCAATGTCTTGTTCTCACCATACTATATTGACTTGCAGCTTAATAAGATCGACGCGAAGATCATGAGGAATGTGACTAACATGCAGCAGCTGGAGCTTAAGCTTGGTCCTGCCTCTGCTTTTGATTATCGGACCATTGTTCTACCTCTTGTGAAGTCTTTCCTTAGGGTCTGTAATGATGTTGGTTCACTTTCCTGGGCTTTTATGTTGTTTTGTTCAGGCATTCACATTGTTCATCATGTTTTCTGTTTGGCAGATGCATTTGGAGGAGCTTGTAGACAAAGATGCGACAGAGAAGTCCGATGCTGCAAGAGAAGCCTTATTAGTGGAACTTGCTCTTGCGGAGAAGAAAAATATCAAAGTCGGCGAGTCAAAACAAATGCAGGACAAGTCAAAGGATAAGAAGAAGAATAAAGATAATAAGAAGGCAAAAGACATAAAGGTTTGAACGGTCTTGATTAGGATTCAATTTCTTATGCTGATGCTATAGATATTTAAAGTCTTGTAATTGCTTCCAGGCTGTGGGTTCTAATGGGCAGCTCAACCATTACCAGGAAACTTCACAACAGTTGTAAGTCTTTCTCATATGTATCACTTTATGCCTGGCAACTTAAGCACTTAATTACCTGAATGTTCCCCCTTTCCCTTCTATTTTAAACTTGGTCTTTTCATGATAATTACCTATTATACATTTTTATTGTCAATTTGTTTCAACTTTTAACCACCCAATGCTACAACTCTTTTACCAATTGTAGGGTATGGTTTGCAGCCCACAAAGTCTCTTTTACAATGTAACTGCCCCGCCTAGGCATTTTCTTGACCCTCATCTACGCTAGTAGTATTTAGGTGGCGAGGTTCTAAGACGACCGCCTTGGCACTTGAGGCAGCCACATCTGGCCACCTAACATTGCCTCGACATGCCTGGACTTAAATGTGACCCAACGTATGCCAATTTATTTTTGATTTTAAAATCTGGGACAAGCGTAACAACTTAAAGTTATTCATATTATTAATAAATTTAATATAAATATTAGAAAATAGAAAAGGAACAATAGCCTCTCCTTCATATTCCCTTCCCTTCTAAGCTGTCCTAATCCACAGAATCTCATCTCCATTTTCGACTTTGACATTTATTGCCAGCGCCATCATTTCTCTCTTTCTCACCCTTGTTCTTCCTTTCGTGCTAACTCTCTTTATTTGTTCTCCTCTGCCAAGACGTAAGGATCACAATGCTGGCCATTGCCAATCATGGTAGTCAAAGGCGCAGCAGCTGTGCCTCACATCTCTCTAGGCGAGGCGTCTTTCTCTGGGCGCACCCAAGGCGCACCTAAGGCGCGCAAGGCGCAACCAAGAAAATGCGCGTCTCATGTTTTTTATTTTTTATATAATTTTTTTTGAGGCATTGGAATAACCCTTACCTTATACAAATGGGAGGGAGGTAACCATTTCCACGGTTACCAAAGTTGCTTAAAGTTGAACTGGAAAAACTAAATTTTACTAAAAATGTGGTAGGAAGAATACAAACTCTTGTTAGTTAGTTCTCTTGACTGCTAGTGCTACTACTGTTTTACTAGTTCACTTGGTTATGTTTTAACATGTTTATTTTAGTTTTAATATGTTATTTGGTTTTATTTCTTACATTAGTAATTTATTTATTTATGTATATTAAAATTTTTTTTTTCCAGTTGATCTCTATGGCAAGTCACTCTCTGTGGCAGATTTTTGTTCTCTTTCCATGGGCTCTCTTGACTCCTCTCACCTTTAAATAATTTCCAACCATTCCCCTTTTTAAATTTTATATTTTAGAACTTTAATTTGTATTATATTCAGTGATTTATGATTAAAAAGATCCATAATAGTATATGGACACTTCTTCTGCAATTATGTTTGTGTTTATGAAGATTTGCTAGAATTAATGTCCAAAATCACAAAACAAAGTCTTGTTCATAAACCACAAACTTTCTTAAACATCTTAATTTACCTAATATATACCCCTAAATTTAGTCTTGAGGCCCCTGCCTGGCACCGTCTTAACAAGCTTGTAGAGATGAATGTACCTATAGCAACTTGTACCATCTTTTATTTCCTCGTCTGGACTTCTTTTTTTGTATAGGAGAACTTCTTTGTTAGCTACACAATAATAATAGTAATGAATTTAGTTTCTCTTGTCATATTTATTTCTATTATCTTCTTTCTTTTCCATTCTTTCTTCCAAATCTTCTTCTCGTCCCACGTGGGAGTCCCAACACAGACCATATGCTTTGTAGCCGTAGGTGGCCTAAGATCCATATGCAGGGATGGGGATTTGCTGGGGCTTCTTGTTCTTGCAAAATAATTGAAGACTATTATTTTATAGAACAATGACATTTTTTTTTAAATTCTGAAAACACATAGGAGCATGAAGTGGATATAAAAATGGTGATATTACTGCTAAGAAGTAAATAGCATCCCTTTTTGGTGCTTGGCATGTATTGTATTATTTTGAAAATCTGTGTTCTAGAACTTATGTTTAACCCTTTTAGAGAAGCAGCATAAACTGTAGATTATGAAATGCTTTTATACACATGATTGTTTTTGTTATAATCATCCCTTACTGCTGTTATACGACGATAATGCTTGCTACTTGCATCCTGGAGGATGCAGGTTTGTCACAGAAACAACCTCTCCATATATATTGGGGGGTAAGGCTGCATACATCTTGACATCCCTAGAGTAGGATGGAGCATTGTGGCACTTGGATGCCTTTTTTTTTTGACCTAAATGGCTAAATCATAATCTCGATCATATACAGCATCTTTAGGTAGAAGGAATCTCTTTCCCGCAATGGGAATGAACAATACGATTCTGGTTGATATGCTATGGTAAAAGCAGAATATTGCGACTGAAAACGTACACATCGATAGCTAGCTGAACTTTCCTAGCTTCGATGAATGAAATTATCTCTGAGATTCGCCTCATATGCACAACTGTAAGCCAATCCATTTGCTTCATAGAAAGCATGGTCAAAGTAACACCTCTTATTTCTGATTGTTTGCCAGCAGAAGAGTTCTGCCTATGTCCCTGATTGTCCAACCAGTTCAAAATTGGCTGGCAGGCCATCATTATTGAAATCTGGCGGTCTCTTCCAAAAGTAGGTAACCAGTAAACCCTGACTGATCGACAATCCTCTATTCACAAACCCCTCTTCCAAATAGTACGTCAGTGGTAACCATCCATGCTCATCCTTAGTAGAGATATCTGTTGGAGGCCCAACCCTTTGAAGCTAAAGTGAGTATCTTAAGCCTAGTAGCATAAGTTTTTTAGGGGTGGAGGGGTTATTTTGATATATTTTCCATATTGCACAAAATTAATGTTGTGCTAATGTTCATATTGGTATCTGACCAGGATATCAAGTATCTTAATATTAATCATCTTAAGAATAGTAGTAGAAGATTATTAGGGTTGGAGGGCTTGATATAATTACCATCTGAAGCACAAAGACTCCAAAAAGCAGTGTCATGTCCGTTTAGTGTCGTGCCGGACACACACTGGAGACAACACGGACATGCAATTATGCAAAATTACAGCAGGATACTGAAATAGGCGCCATGTCCATGTCTGTATCGTTTCGTAACATAGATTGCCGTATTTTTCATAAAATAATTGTTGCTTAACATTGATGTTGGTATATGACCAGGATTTGGATTTCTATGCTCAACACGAAAACCTCAATGTGGCTTCTGAATCCACCTGTCTTGATGCCCTAAACTGTTTTGCTTATTTCTAGTGTGGTGTCATCTGTAGCGAACTACTCATAGACTTCTAGTACCAAGGTAATACACATCTGAGGAGCCACCTTTTTAAGTAACTTGTTACCGGCCGTTTTAAAGTGAAACCCAAGCAATAAAAACCATGTGAATGCCGTGCGACTTCATATTTTTGTTGTTGTTCTTAGTTGAACTTCAAATTAAGATACAAACCTGTGCACAACATGCCTATAGTTTTGTTAAATATTCTCTCTCTCTTTTTATATATATATATATATATATATATATATATATATATATTGGAAAATGTAATTTTATTAATAATAATAGGAAGATACAACACTATTACAATGGAAATCATACATCATCAACTCTTTCAGATCATACAACATACTCAATACACACAATATTAAGCTAGAATCCCATCAAAGAGGTGCCCAGGTCTTCAAGTTTATATATATATATATATATATATATATATATATATATATATATATATAATATTATATAATATAATATTATATTATATTCCTAACATCTTCTCCCAGGCAGGGTTATCTACAGTAAGATCTGCAACCTCTGATTCCAATTTTTGCAATATATAGAAGCTCGAGTCAACCCAGGACATCTGTACTTTGCTATTTTTTCGAGTATAATTAAAAGCGCACTTATTCGAAGAACCTACTCTTCTTCCCTTGGAAGCTCCTCCAGTTTGTCTCCGAGTCCACATAGAGTGGAGCCCTTCCACTGGCATCTCCTGATTTATTAAAGGCGCTTTCTCATCAACTTTCCTTTTTGCATTTATTTTATTGACATTTGAACTAAGGGTTATATACCCTGCTTCTGCAGACCACCTGTACCCTCTTCTCTGACTATCAAAGAACTCACCGTTGATCCCACATTTGAATGCGACATAACTTGTTCTGCAGGGACAATAGCCGTCTCGTTCAACTGGTCGCAGTGACCCTCCTGCTCAAATTGGTTGCTTCCGTGCACCCCCACCCGTACATCTTCAGTAACTTAATGATTCACTATCTCCGTATACTCCTGATTTGACGTGTCCACGCCTGTTTGTTTCGCTTCCACTGCACACGGGCACATGCTAGTTAGATGTCCAAAACATTTGTATTCATTACATACTGGAGGAATCCACTCGTATTCTAATACTTGCAGGAAGATTTCGTCTGATGATATACGATACTCAAGTTCCCTTAACAGAACAATAGAAGACTCGATCTCCACAAATACGCGTGCATATGCAAGCTGCGATTTTGTAGTCGTCGCTTCATCTGATTTTATGAGGTTGCCAATTAAATTGGCTAATTTTATAATTATGGGTGTGCTCCAGTACTAAGTTGTCAAGCCAGGCAAACGAATCCATATATGGACTGTATGGAGGAGATTTTTTTCATATTTAACATTCATCTGCCACTTATTGATGATAATCAAGCGGTCATCAAAAGTCTAAGAACAATCCTGTAGGATGCGTTCAACATCCTCTTGTAGGCCGAAGCGCGAAGAAGCCATTATCTCTGGAAAAAAATTTCATATTTCCTCCCGACTTCCAAACCTTGTTGGCATGTGCCCTAATTTGATTGTAAAAAGGCTTACTCCCAAGGACATAGAAGATCAACACATTCTTCCAGTAATCCGCCGTCGCTTCCAGATCTTTTGTGAAATCTGCCACATTTATGTGTTCACTAATGGTCTACAGTTCAAAATACTGCATAGTTGTACTAGAATTCACCACCGCTGGTCCACATATCTCCGCCCAAGACTTGCTTCGTGATCCTGACATAGCAGAACCACTTTCCACATAAGGACCCACAGTAGAAGGTCTATAGGCATAAACCCTTCTCTGACCGGATCTCTATGTTGTATTAAGCGTGAGGCGAGGCGACGAGGCCATCGCCTCGCTTAATGGCGCTTAAGCGGCTCTTAATTAGCGCCTTAATAATTTTTTTTTTTGGCTCCCTACATGTAAAATACTTTATATACACAAGCTTTATATTTATATACACACCTTTATAGATATATTTATATACCTAGATATTTATACATAGATATTTATATATAAGTTTAAGCTTTCGGTTCGGTTTATATATATATATATATATATATATATATATATATATATATATATATATAAGCTTAAGCTTTCGGTTCGGTAAAATTTTTTTTTTAATCCGCGAGGCGAGGCGCTACTAAGCGCTGCCTAAGCGCCCAAAGCTTTTCTGGGGTGAGATTTCGTTAAGCGAGACGCCATAATTGAAAATATCGCTTAAGCGGCGCTTAAGTACGTTTTTCACAACATAGCCGGATCTTTCAAACATAGGAAACAAGCTGTCCGGGTCGATTTGCCGACCAAAAGGTCCTCCTACCCTTCGTGTCATCCCTATATGGCCACCGCTAGGGCCGCCATGTGTTGTGAGTGGAGAAGAAGGCAAGTGCTCACCTGGTTGTGCGTCCGCTGGCATATATTGTGCGTGTGCGTGTGCATTCTCACACATGTTTCTGTGATAAATTAGTTACGGGATGATGTGTGTGTTATTGCTGGCTGCTGCTCTGGCGACAATTGCTACAACAGTTTTTAAGTCCAACTTTTTGGATCCTGTTATCTGACCTCTGTATATTTGCTGTAGTGAATTTTCTGGTGCAACTCACAGCAGTCTCATTGAGTCTGAGGTCATGACAACTGGTGATTGCTTGAAACAAGAAGAAGAAGAGTTTAGACGTAAAGTTGAACTTGAGGCAGAGGAAAGAAAGCTCGAGGAAACATTGGAATACCAAAGGCGTATAGAAGACGAAGCAAAGCAAAAACACCTTGCTGAGCAATTTAAGAATGCCACGGGAATCTCTCCAAACATTGTTGTAGAGGAAACATGTGCTGTTGATTCCCACTTACACGCAGATTATCCGAGCCCATGGTCTGGGTTAAGTTATACCAATCCACGAAGTTCCCTTAATTATAACTCTCCAATAGGTTTAAAGGATATAGAATTTGGTGATTTTCATACTGCTGAAGCTACCATTTGCAAGGACAATGTTGAGTTCGATCAGTCTAAAAATGAATCTGGTAGGCAGGATACGTCTCTCAATTCAGAAGCACAGTGGGTTATTGGTGGTAATCATGAAATTCACAGTAATGAGATACTACCTTTAAGTGGGAATGGTGGCAAGCAAAATAAATCTGTGGGTGTACATATGAATGGTATAGAGACGATCACAGCTCTTGGAATATCTTCCAACAATTGTAGCCTTCAGAAGATGAACAAGAAAAATAGTCAGAATCATTCAAGATCCAAACAAGGTTAGGATTCTCTTATACCAAATCAATCTCAGAATTAGTTGGACCTATTGTTTCTTTCGTAATAAATGGATATATTAGCTGAAAGTTGGTTCTTTCTTGTCTCTTGCAGGCACTGGGGAGGATGTACAGAATGGTTTTTGTCCTCCTGACCAACGAGGAACCAGACAATCTAATAGGAAGAACAACTCTTCAAAATTGCCTGATGGAAATGCCAGAAGTCTTTCACATGCTAAGGAAAACTATTTGTACGGGCAGACTTCAAACGAAGTTAACTTTAAGGATCAAGCTCATGCCATGAAGCCGGATTACATTTATAATGACCACAGTATGTATTCCTTTCGTCTTGTTTGCTTGCACAATTCTGCATTGTATGTCTGTTTGGCCATTCTTTTAACTCACCAGTATATTTGTATGAATTCACTAATCAGAGCCTAAATAATTCATTTATTCCCGAACATGCTAAAATTTATCTGAAAGCATTTGAGGAACTTCGAGTATTGACTCAGTTTACGATTAATGGTGCCATCAAGCAAGCACCCAGAGGCTTCCTTAGGTGGATGACATTCCAGCACAAATTGTCCTTTTCTTCTCTCCTAAGAAAAAATGTTTCTTATCTCAAAAAAAGAAAAAGGCAAATGGACTCAAGTGGGATCCAAATTTTGAAAAAGGCTAGGTCAAAGTCCTAAGTGGAACCCAAATCAACAAGTGTTACCCTGCATAAATCATGTCTTACCTATATCACTACTCATTTCCAATACTCTTATTGTCTTGGTAGAAACATCTCTGTATGTTTGCCCTTAAATTTAGTTCCAGCACTTCTCATGGAACTGTGCATTAAGCGGTGCTCATATAATGTGGGTGGACTTCCATATTTTCTGGTTTTTAAGCCCCTCTCCTACGGACTTACTATTATTTTAGTACCACTATTACCACTTTATATTCCAGCAAGTCAAGGACCATATCTCTATGTATTTTGACAGAATGAGATCCAAATTGTATAATGCAGGCATTTTACTTGACTGGATTTGGACTCTATAGTTTTCAGTATAAATATGCTGCTATATGCTATATTCCACTTACATGTAAACTTCTATTCTATGGTTCAGTGGGGACACCTAGTATTATTCTTGATGAAGGGTGAGTAGTAAAAGGAAACTGCAACTCTGGATTTCTTTGGAAATCCATACTATACTTTCTACCTAGTAATGTCATCCATAATTAGTGCAAAAACCTGTTGATTCTTGATGTAAGCAGCAAAGGTGGGAAATGGCATAATATCTCCTTGCATGGTTCTCATGGTAGTCGCAACTCCATTATACGTAACCTTTATAATGTTAATATAGCTACTATACACTTTTATTCTCCAAAATGTACCAATAGCTTTTTTCTGAGTGGATAAAACCATATGTAGATCCCTTCTCTCTCTTTTTTTCCCCCTTAGTAGTTAAATGGCTTTCTGTAGTAGATCTTGGAATAAAACCAAATTGCTTCTCTAGAATTTAATTTCTTAATCTTTGCTCAATTATTCTCCCCCAAGTTTCATGATATGTCTCCTAAGCTTGATTCCTCGATAATTAGTACAACTTTGTATTTCATTTTTTTATATATAGGTATTATTTTATCAGACGTTTTAAGATTCGGTTGAATTAGTAAGATACATGAATCCTTCAGTCCTGAACATTTTCAAACCTCAAACTCGATCAGCCAAATTCGTACCTGTGCAGGCTGAATTCTAGTCATTCCTGATAGCTGCTTCGGCACTATCACTTTCTTGTAGGATTTATTTCACAGGTATGACAAATTGTCTTAATGCCATATATCTTGGATTTTATTACAAAGTTGACACTGAATCCTACTTAGGTTGAAGTTCATTGCTTCTCAGAAGAATGCTTGTTGTAGACATGCTTTATAGGTGTATATGACCTTTCCCCCTTACTTTGCAGATAATCAAGTTATGAAAAATATCAATCTTGATGTGTTGTCTTTGTCATTACTGTTTGTCTGTTTTTTGTTGTTGTGGATACTCATTTCAGAGTATCAAACGGTATAAGTTTGTTACACTATTAAAATATGTATTTTTATGTTTAAACAGAATACCCTGGAGCCCAGATGTTGGTACAATTGAAAACTGAGGATGATGATGATGATGATGAAATATTCCAAGCGGACCTCAAAAAAGCTGTACGCCAGAGCCTTGGTTTGTAAAAGTTCCATAGCCCTGTAGTATATCATTGTACATTAACTTGTGACTTCTTCTAGATATCCTCAATGATTACTTCTTATAGAGCTTATACAACATCTATTACTTGTTAAAAATATGGAATTGCATTTTCCAGAACATGATCTCACTTTCTCCTACAATGGCCCACCATTTTTCTCCCAATTTGTCGACAATGTACTTCTCTATCTGCTTTTGTATTTCGTATACTGTTTGCTGATTATTCTAACTGCATTATGATGTAGCTTTCAGTTGTTTATATGTGCATCTTTGGCTTTTCTATTTGTAGTATTATTTTAAGCATTAATAAGAGAAGCAGCTTTTAGGAGCCAATACTTTGAAATCAACTGTAAACCTAATCAGAATATTCTTTTTATTCCAGAGCAACTTATTCCATTTTACCTTTTTATTTATTTGAATTTTGTGCCTCTAAAATAGATTTGATGACTATCTATCATTAATTTGGCGGAGTTACAAATCCATGTACGAGGGTCTAAGATTCATAGGAACCACATGTTTTTGTTCAATTACACTCATACTATTATCGTCGTGACCGCATGTTTATGTTCAATTACACTCATACTATTATCGTGATAGATAAAATGACTACGAAGACAGCCTTTAAGTTAGCAACTTGATTCATTTCACCTTTTTATTTTATCTCAAATTGTCTCTCAAGAATAGATTGCTCCAACATATGAACACACAAATCATCTATATCTTAGCTAAATAAGGAATTAGCGGACACTTCTCTACCAAAAATCTTATTCACTCTGTACTCTTGGATGCACGTAATGATACATTTTTTATGCAAAACATACATACGATATGTAACTAGCGTTAACTTCCTCTAGGACACAATTCATGCATTGTTGGTACAAACGATACATATACAATCTGTATGTAGATACTCTTCTTCTGGATGTGACAATTTTTAAGAAACTCCATCTTAATATGCACGAATATCTTGCTGATTCCGTACGTGTGCACTGTCATCACTAGCTATTTGTCTCCTTGGTCTTTCTGTTCACAGAGTGCCTAGCAATAGACATCAAAGTTAAACAAAATATACTCAACATGCATGGTTTATAGAGAAATTACATATAATATAAAAAGAACAAAATTATTTGAATCAAAAGTGCTAATCACACAGAGCTCGTATGTATAAACATTTTATGTAGTGATTATTGTTGAAAATTAAAGAGAGGAGTAAAGTACCATATGGACGAAATTGCACGGAAGAATTGTGGTTCAGACCAATGTCAATATAAATCTTGTGGTACAAAAATAAAATATATAGATAATAATTTTTTATCATCTTTTATTTACTAAAAGGATAGATTCTTGTCATTAGGTTAGAAAGGTTAAGATATATTTAAGCATGTCGCGATAACATAGGACCTTACGTTTCAGTTAATAAAATCGAGGAGAAGGGCTAAGGGAGGGTGAGGGGAGGAGGGACTGACACTCATGTGATGAGATCCTGTGATGAGATCCAATTTTTGGCGATGGTTTCCACAGTTGTGACTTCAGATTGAAAGAAAAAGATAATAATAATAATAATAATAATAATAAAGAAGAAACAATTAAAATGGTCTTTTACAACAACTAACCCAAAAGATTAACTTAACTTTTATCTGTTTGATAATGTTATAAGAAAGACGACACAAACACGACACTGATTTCGGGATATAGTTCTATAAGGAGTGTCCATGTCGTGGCTGATAGATGTTTGAAACAAATACATCACCGATTTTTGTTGCAGCAGACATCTTACCGAACACATGCATTGCGTCAAATAGTATATACTAATTTAGGACTCCTAACTCAAATTTTTAATGATTTAGAGATGCAATTAACAAGATTTAGAGGGCTTATTCAAAATATATATAAGTAAATTTAAGGGACTTATACGAGTAAATCCCTTTTAGAATACATTTGTATTTGAAAGAAAAAAAGAATACGTTTGTATTTGAAAGAAAAAAAATGATCACTAAACCGTTCTTGGGCCAGCCATGCTTGACGAACCAAAAATTGGACAATCAATAAATTAATATTAAAATGAGTAATTAACAAAGCATGCATACTTGCATGAATGAACAATAAGCAATTAACAATAAGGATAATAAGCTCACTAAAGAAACAATCTCTTGAATCACTGTGAGGAGAGTCCTCAAGAACTTGATATGATCCAGAATGTTCTTGTTTAGCTATTTACTTACGGGAAAGTGGGAGATACATTACCGTTGTTAGCTTAACAATGCAACGATTGTTTACCAAAGAAACCATCTCTTGTACCACCACGAGGAGAGCCCTCAAGAACCGATCCAAGAATGTTCTTGCTAGGGGAAGGTGAGAGACATTATCGTCGGGAAGAACAATGAGATATCCGATGATAACCACCACAAGGTCCACAACGTTTCTGCTTTCCTCTTTTTTGTCAACTGTTTCCATTTTCTATCCATCTTTCTCGACTTAGGCAGTACCTTTCTTGGCCATCTTCTTGGATGAACATCTTCTTGGAGGAATCGTGGGAGGAGAAAGACAAATTGTCACTCTCTCTACTCAAAAATGTTTCTCATGTGATAGCGAGACTAACCTGACCTACCTATCTAAGATGATGAAAATTAGTGACAAATTGTGTCCCCTTATAAAACATATTTGTAATCCAAATTAGTCCTGAAACTTTAGACTTGTATTCATTCTTTAGAGAATTAAACAAGAAAAAAAATAAAGTTATCATTGTTTAGAGAATTAAAAGAAAATAATAATAATAACAAGGTACATTAAAAAATGAGATTATTAAAGTGTGTTCTATGGTTTCTTCATGCTCCTTACACGACGAAAAAAAGTATAAGTCAACCTTGATTATTACTTATTTAATCATAAAAAAAACTCATTTTTCAGGAATTTTATTAGACAGTTCCGATAAACTTAGATTTTCGACTAGGTCTGGAGAACGCATTGTCTAGAATTTTCGGAGATCAGGGTTTTCCATGACTACCAGCCTTAGGTTTCGAAGGGACACGATGGGTGGTGTACCAATCAATTTTGTTGGAAAGATGGATTCAAAAAGATATCGAGAGAAAGAGAGTTACACCATCCATTATGTTCCCCTTCGAAACTTAAGGCTGACGTAGTCAGGAAAAATCCGGATGATCCCCTTCAGGAAATTGTAGACAGAGATTTTGTGTTCTGTCGACCTAGTCAAAAATCTAAGTTTATTGGAAGCTCGGTCTAATAAAATTCATGAAAAATGAGATTTTATGATTACATAAGTAATAATCAGGGTTGACTTATACTATTTTTCGTCATATAAGGGGCATGAAAAACTATTTTCTTCTTCTTTAATTCTCTATAAAATAAAATGAAGACAAGTCTAAAGTTTCAGGACCAATTTGGATTACAAATATGTTTTATAAGGGGACACAATTTGTCATTAATTTCTATCATCTTAGATAGGTGGGCCCGGTTAGAGTAGAAAATATTTTTTTAGTAGAGAGATTTTTGAGTATATATATATATATATATATATATATATATATATATATATATATATATATTGGTGGAGTGTCTTTCTCCTCGTAGCATTCCTCTATCCAAGAAAGATGGCCAAGAAGGTTAGTGCCTATGAACCCATGGTGAAGCACAAGTCTAGCAGAGAATGGGAGAAGTTGATGAAAAAGAGGAAAGCAACAAAAAAAAAAAATGAGATAAGAGTAACGAGGAGAAGAGTAGTATCAAGAAGAGGATCGTCTGCCGTTGTTTCTTCCTGATGGTTGTGGTGAGAGGATCGTCTGCTGCTGTTTCTTCCTGCTGGTTGTGGTGGTCATCATCGAATTTCTCGTGGTTCTTCTGTTTCTTCTTGCTGGTTGTGGTAGTCAGCATGGTTCTTCCCGTATAGCTACCAAGAACATTCTTGAATAAGTTTTTTAGGACTCTCCTCACTGTTGTCCAAGAGATGATTTCTTTGGTAAGTAATTGAGGACTCCCCTCACTGTGGTCCAAGAGATGATTTTTTTGGTAAGTAATCATTGCAAATTTTGATTGTTAAGGTAATGTCTCTTCCACTTTTCTGTCCATACGTAGCTATCGAGAACATTCTTAGATCAGATCAAGTTCTCGAGGACTTTCCCCACGGTGATCTAAGAAATGGTTTCTTGTTAATTGCTTATTGTTCTTCTATGCAAGTATGCATGTTTTATTAATTACTCATCTTAATATTATTTTTTTGATTGTCCAATTTTTGTTTTGTCAAACATGCCTTGTCCAAGAACAGTTTAGTGATCACTTCCCTTTCTATCTCCGACGGGTAAAAGTTAAGTTAATCTTTTGGGTAGGTTGTTGTAAAAGAATATTTTAATTGCTTCATTTTTTCTAATATTATTTTTTTTTCTTTCAATCTGAAGTCACAATTGTGGTCAATCTGAAGTCACAATTGTGGGAGCCATCAGTTAATCTCCCACACAATGGGGAGTGTCAATCCCTCCTCCCCACCTCCCCTTAGGTCCTATTTTATCGCAATAAAAGTTCCCATGGTTAAATATATCTTTATGTTTCTAACCTAATGACAAGAATACCATTTATATCCTTTTAGTAAATAAAAGATGATAAAAAATTATTATCTATATATTTTATTTCTGTACTACACAATTTTTTTTTTGACATTGGTCTGAACCACAATTATTCCTAACGTGCAATTTCGTCTATATGGTATTAAAGGGCCAACTTCACTTTTCCCTCTCTTTTACTTTTGACAATAATCACCAGATAAAATGTTTATATAGATGAGCTCTTTGTGATTAGCATTTTTGATTAATAATTTTGTTTTTGCTATATTATATGTAATTTGTCTATAAACCATGCATGCTGAGTATATTTTGTTTAACTTTGATATCTATTGTCAAATCAGAAAGACATTGGAGAAAATAGCTAGTGATGACAGTATTACACATACGGGATCAACAAGATATTTGCTGCATATTAAGATGGAGTTTCTTGAAAATTGTCACATCCAGAAGAAGAGCATCTACCTGCAAATTAAATACATATCGTTTGTACCAACAGTGAATGAGCTGTGTCCTAGAGGCAGTTTACGATAGTTACATATCGTACGTATGTTTTGCATAAAAATTGTATCATTTCGTGCATGCAAGAGTACTCTGAAGTTCAGTGTGGTAACAAGTAGACGTACGTACTAGTCTCTCTGTTTGCTGTGAATTTCACTGTGGTAACAAGTAGACTTACATATTCAAGTTTATACACAATTTTCCTTGAAGGTTAGTTGGGATATCTTCAAATCTGTTGGAATGTGCCAACAAGTTCATTTGCTCAAAATATTGGGACAATGCAAGGTTTTCCATTCTGGATAGCCTTTTTCCCATGAATCCCATCCAAGATCCAAAATTTATACCAAAGAGGGGTCTGTACACTAGACTTTCCTGTGGATTTGTTGGGAGTGTCGACTGTAGAGGAGAGGGAAGCAGAGATAAAAGAAAAAGAGAATTAGAGAATTATTGCTCTAACATGATTCCACATTTACTTTTGTATGACAACTTTGTGAAGACAATACTAAGGGTATGAATGAGGCCCCAACGTCACAGCATGCTTCAAGGATTTAACCCTTGCAGTTTGAGTCCCAGCATCTTGAGTTCCAATGTTTGCCATAAACCCAAATCGGGTTTATCTCCAGGAAGCTGGCATGCCATTGAGCATGAGCAGCATTTTATAAAAGGAAAAACATAGTTTTAGAGTTATATTATCTAATATGCATTAGGCTTATACTTACTCGTAAAACTGTTACAATTAGCAATATTTTGAGTTTGTTGCAAATAAACATACTTTTAATATTAGAGTTATCTGATTTTTACTGAGGTAGATTGTCAAAGATGGTCTGTGACATGTGCCCATATTGGAATGGGAATTGGTTTAAAGATAAACCCTTTCCTAGATGCTTTTCCAGCTATATGCTATATGTACACGAAAACAACACGGCAATACGAACAGGACAACATGGACCAACACACGTTTTGGCATGTCTATGTTGGAGTGTTGCGTATTTTGGAGGATAAGATTTTGTTTTAGTTGTATGTTTGGTAGTTGTGCTTGTGTTCTTACGTTGTAAATGTATGCACTGTACTTTTGGTGTTGATGTGAATTTGTGTTGCTGTGATTTAGGATTCATAGGACTAGCTAAATGCTTTATAATGGTTTTAGGAGATCATGCGCTTGATTTTTTGGGAACCAAGTAATAAAAAAATGTCATGAGAATGATTTTTGTTCAGGCTATTACTTTTGTACCAGTGGTGCGTAATCTTTTGCTGGTACATTATAATAGAATAGGCAGATGCTTTTTTGTATTATTTTTGTTTATTTTGCAAATATGATAAGTTATACTGCTTATTTACAGGGAGTCTGATATCTGTTTTCCTCGTGATGTTGTAATGCTACACTCAATCTGATTTTTTTTTTGTTCGTTTTTCTACTCTCAGACACTTTCCAAGCACAGAGAAATTCGCCTGTGATTCCAGTATTAAGATATCACCAGGATGGTGATCCAGAGGTTGATAATCATGGGTTTTCTACAAGTGAACCTGCAACCATTTCTAGCAGCACAGATTTATATGGAACAGGCCTTAGAAATGAAGTTGGCGAGTACAATTGTTTTCTGAATGTAATAATCCAGGTTAGTATTAGTTGATTTCAGTGTAGAAGCATTATTTTGAGGTTCAGCTTACTTTACTTCTTCTGGACACTTAATACTATTTTTTGTGATGTCTAGTCACTGTGGCATTTGAGGCGATTCCGAGATGAGTTCTTGAGGATGTCATCATTGCATGCTCATGTTGGAAATCCTTGTGTTGTCTGCGCATTATATGACATTTTTACTGCTTTGAGCAATGCAACTTTCAAAGGACAGAGAGAAGCTGTTGCACCTACTTCTCTTCGGATTGCTTTGAGCAACTTGTATCCTGATAGCAATTTCTTCCAAGAGGTATGCTTAGTCATAGATGCTGCTGCATGTTCTATGATTTCTATTTTGTTGTGGCTGCTAGTGATAGAGTGGAGAGTGGCCAAATTCGAGTTGCATGCATATAGGGCTCTGGTCCTGGCTTCAAAGAGAAGGGCATGGGTGTCTGGCTTAACAAAACCAGTCAGGACAGGACCTGAACTCGGAAAATTGACAATTGAATTCTTCCTACAAGTTTGGCATAATAATTTAAATTAGATAATAATGAAAGCCTTGAAGCATGCTGTCCTGCTGAATATTGCACTTTTCCTATTGGTTTAGCTTCTGTTTGTTAAAACCCCTAGTTATTAATGTCTCCAATCATGCCAAAAAGTTCTGATAGGTTTAATTGTATTTGGTAGGCACAAATGAATGATGCGTCAGAAGTATTAGCTGTAATCTTCAACTGCTTGCATCAGTCATTCACATCTACCAAATGTGAAACTGAATCACAAGGAAGTAACTGCATGGGCACTTGGGACTGTGCAAGCAATACCTGTATAGCTCACATCCTTTTTGGAATGAACATATTTGAACAAATGAACTGTTATAGCTGCGGCATGGAGTCCAGGCATCTGAAATACACTTCATTTTTCCACAACATTAATGCAAATGCACTCCGGACAACGAAGGTATGTATTGCACACATATTCTTTTATTAGTCATACTTCATGCTTTAATTTCAGATAACATTGTATTCAAATGAGTTCCAAACCATGTCCAGATGTCTAGTGTTGAGAGCTCTTTTGATGAGATTTTGAAGATTGTGGAGATGAATCACCAGTTACCTTGTGATGTTGAAGCTGGTGGGTGTGGGAAAGCAAACTATATTCATCATATACTTTCAACTCCTCCACATGTTTTTACAACTGGTAATTTCTCGTCTTGGTCACTGCTCATGGGTTGATTCACTTAGGAATGCTAAATTCTTTTGGCCTTTGGGTTATGTTTGATTCTGATCAAAGACAGGCAACAGAAGAGGTGTAAGTTATGTTATGACTGGTGCCTAACCATATACAAAAGTACAAAAATGTCAACTCAGACCCTTATGCTTTAGTATCTGTAGGATGGTATGTAAAAATTTGGAACTAGGATCTACCCAAACTAAGGTTGCATAAAGTTATTTTATGGTACTGAAATGATAGAACCTAAAATCAATATAATTCAGCACAGCTGAAATACGATAAATGTTTTTGTGCAGTCTTTACATATATTAGTAAATATCTTCGGTTGCTTTTTTTTTGGTTCCAGTTTTGGGTTGGCAAAACATGAATGAAAGTGTAGAAGATATTTCTGCAACGATGGCAGCCATTACCCCTGAAGTAGATATTGGTGTCTTGTACAGCGGTCTAGCTCAAGGAGGCAGGCACTACCTTGTTTCAGTGGTATGTTCAAAGATTGGCAATTTTTTGTTGTTGTTAGCAGTTGTCATGTACCTATTGATATTTTTATACTACTAAATCTTTTCCTTTTCATGTTTATCCTTTTATGTTCTACTCGAAGAAAGATAAATCATAACTATGGGTCTATACTAAAAAACATGGATTCTAATTATAATAATAAAATACACTCCAAGCATAGAATATCTACAAGGAAAAACAAGATAATGCTTTAGAGTATATGGGCTTAATCTAATAAAAGACAGACGTACCATTTCATGATCTTGTTGCACTTGTATGTTTCAAGTCTCACCTTCGTGTTTTTCGATCTAACACATGGATACTAACTTGTTCTGCAGAGCACAAGTAGTTGACTAGTCGATCTGTACCTGGCCCATTGGATTCGAAGCAAGCTCATGCTTGAGTTCTGGCTTTCATGAGAAAGAAATTTACTTGTACTCAGCCTAATTTTGACTCTAAAATCTATTGATGCCAAAACAAAATTATTAAACAAATTAATTCCGGAAACTAAGAAAATTAATTCGAAGGGTCCCAAGTAGCAGTATAATATAGAACTGGTCGAGTTACACTCTGAATGCTTTGAGCCACAAACTAAACATGGTCGATAATTAATTCAATCGAAATAACCGGATCGGGTTTGGACCGTAAAAACTTAGGACCCAAACCCAATATTTGAGCAGGTTTGTTCAGGCAAATACATTTTGCAAGCTTTGGTCATTGACATGTAGGAAAATAAGGGGTGAAGAATCTGAAGACTTGATTGCCGGTGAACTGTTGCAGTTTGACAGATGATGTAAATGGGAGTCTAGCTAACTTAAGATGACATCTTGTTCCCAATTAGTTTCCTTTGCATGAGGCAATCTTTGATGGATCAACGTGAGATCTGACATGATCTCAATAATTGGAAGAGCTCATGTTGAAACATCGTTGGCACATGGGATGGATTATTGTCTGGCCCTCTGATATACTGGTGGAGAAGAGTTCAGTAGTGTAGGGGGACAGTAACTACCATGGGTCACAGGATGGAAGATGTGTGGACAAATTTAGGAAGTGCGAGGGTAGCAACTGAGGGCAACAATGATGACCCAATAGATGCAAGGGTGAACCCTCCAAAGAAAGGTCTTTAGGAGGTGGAGGCTGGGAGTTGGTGCAGTCCTGGAGGGCACATGAGCTGGGGAGGGGTGGACAAGGGGATGGTAGGTTGGTGGGGAGAAGAGGTAGCGAATCTTAAGGCAATATGGGTAATACGATCTTAGGAGCCAAAGGGAAGGAGGCTAAGTCATCGTGTCAGTTGATCAGTTTCTAGTAGAAGGCTGTGTCAGTTGATCAGTTTCTAGTAGAAGCCAACGCCAATGCTTGTGAGGTGGCTGAGGTGGCTAAGAGGGTACTTCTCGTGATGATGTGGTGGGTTCCGATGGGTGGTGGGTTATGTTGGATAAAAACGGATACAGATGTACACAACACAGACACATATATGTACAATAAGTAGTCAACGTTGTCATGATACAGACACATACGGGTATGGAGACGATACGGACACAGACACCATTTTCCCAATCCATACTACATAGGAGGTGGGAGTAGACCAGGCTAAGAAGGTGCTCAGTAGGATCTGGGGCCTGACTAAGGGGCTTAATAGTAGGCCTAGAGATATGAGGGTGACTTCTTAGTGTAGAGACTAAGGTTGTGTGGCTAAGGGGAGCCAAAAGCTGCTTTAGCAAAACATACCATATCTTACTTCAGTGTTAATAAACTGCCCTAACCTACTGTTGGTTCTGCTATGTGGTTCAAAAGACTAATTCTAGTGACATTTATCAGTCATCAAGCGAGCAATTGTGTCCTAAGATGTTGGATAGAACAGCAGGGGTGCACCCACCATAGGCCGAGGGTGGGCAACCTTCCCTCGCACCTACCACCGTGAGTTTTCGGTTTCCTTCTGAATAGTCTTTATTTGTTCTATTATTTGTTTCGCTTTCTTCAAGATTTACCAACCAAATGGCGACCCACTTGAGAAATTGATGAGCTTATAAACAATGCTCACTTGCCACATTATGGTTCATTTGACATTATTGTTTATGTTTTTTTTCCATAAATAATGCATAATTCCCCCTTTACTTTTTAATATTTAAACATTGTACGGTAACTTTTGTTTGAATTTGTTTAGTTAAGTTTGAAATGATTATTTTTGTTTTATAAGTTGGGCATGAATTAGTGAATCAGGATTAAGTTGATCATATGATTGGATTTATCACTTTTCAACTTGAGTTAAAAGTACAACAGAATATCCAGTATCTCTAGTGACATATTTTGAACCTGTAGTAGCTCTTTGTGTTCTATACGAAGCCTCACTAGTTGTTTACGATATTTTACTTAAATGGTGTTTCATATATGCCAAATCTTTTTTTAATGGTCAAACTGCTTCCATTATTAACAATTTTTTGACAATTAGTGCCGTACAGGAGGGCACATGAGCCGGGGAATGGCGGTCAAGGGGATGGTAGGTTGGTGGGGAGATGAAAGTAGTGGAGGTGAGGCAATTTACTAATCTTAGGAGCCAAAAGGGGAAGGGAGGCTAAGCCATCGAGTTCGTTGATCAACTTCTAGTAGAAGTCAACGCCAAGGCTTGCGAGGTGGCTAAGAACGCTCTTGTTGTGATGATGTGGTGGGACACAATGAGAGGTGGGTTATGTTGGATGAATACATACACGGATATGGATAAGGACACGATAAGAATACATGATACAAATATTTTCTGATAGGTACAATAAGTAGTCAACTATGTTGTAGAATACAGATGCAAACACCATTTTCCCTACTCGTGCAACATATGAAGTGGGAGTAGGTCACAGGCTAAGAAGACCCTCAGTAGGACCTGGGGCCAAAGGGGGGCTTAATTGTAGGCCTGGAGAAATGGATGCCTCCTTAGTCGAGGGACAAGGGGTGCCTGGCTAAGGGAGCCCATAAGCTGCATCATCCAAACTAATACCATTCTTACTTACAGTGTTAATTCACTGCCCTAACCTACTGTTGGTTCTGCTACATGGTTCAAAATACCTAATAATGGCTCAAAATAACTAATGTTAATGACATATATCAGTCATCATGAGAGCAGTTGTGTTCTTAGAAACAGTTGGAAGCTGTGCGCGCGCGAGAGTTTCAGTTCTCTTTAATTTAACTTAATGTATTTTCACCACCCAAAAAAAAAATCTGTGTTCACCATTCTGGAACAATATGATAAAGTGGAAAGTTGGATTATGCCAATTGTATTAGCATACATTTGGTCATTTACCATGAATCGGATAACAGAGTTAACTTTCAGTTGAAGCTTGCCTTTTCGCAATTGTGGCAACTTTTGTTTGAACTTGTTACAAATAATTAAGTTTGAAGTAATTAATTTTGTTCTATAAGTTGGGCATGAATTAGTGAATCAGGATTTATCACTTTTCGACATGAGTTAAAGTAACAGAGTAACTAGTAACTTTGGTGTCATTTTTCAATTTGTAGTAGCTCCCTATGGTCTATACCGAGCCTCTATAGTTGTTAATGGTAGTTTACTAAGATGATATCCCATATATGCCAAATCTTTTTCAAATGGTCAAACTACTTTCATTGCTAACAAATTTAGAGAATTCAGGTTTGCTATTATGGCCAGCATTATCATTGCTTTGCATATGAGGGTAAACAGTGGGTTATGTATGACGACCAGACTGTGAAGGTAAACCTCTCCTCCAAATTGTGTTCTTTTCTACTTGTTCTCAGTAGCTGTTATTTCCATCCACAATTTAATCCATGCAGGTTATTGGTGGTTGGGGCGATGTTGTTAATATGTGTGAAAGGGGTCATTTACAACCTCAAGTCCTTTTCTACGAGGCTTCCAATTAGATTGGTTTCTCTCTTCAAGAGTAGTAAACTATACAATGTCAGATGGTTATGCTCCACGCCAAAGACGTGATCCTCCTAAGGGTGTTGCACTTGCTCGGAAGTAACTTTGCTGCTGCTTAGATAATCATTACTGCATTTATCGCCATTATTTAAGTGCTAAAAGAGGGACGATCCGACGGGGTTAAACTTGTCAGATGATTTTATGACGTTCTTCTTGATTGGATACTTGAAGCATTTGGAGATAAATTATCAGAACTGAAAGAAAAGAGCCTTCTTTTATGCACATACGAGCACCTGGACTTAATTTGTTCAATAAGCTGACTGATATGATCGAGTCATGAAAGGCGTTTGCTTGACTGCAGACAAACATTTGCAGAAAGTGATGGCATTTCCTTGTACTAGTGGAAGGTATTGCCTCGAGTTGTGAAGTGTGTACTTGTCCATAGCTTTTCCTCACCTTGATTGAAGACCCTTTCAGTTCATCCTGATTTTTTCTGTCCAGTGATGATGCCGGCAAAAGTCAT
Source organism: Iris macrosiphon (assembly GCA_036927795.1). NCBI lineage: Eukaryota > Viridiplantae > Streptophyta > Magnoliopsida > Asparagales > Iridaceae > Iris > Iris macrosiphon. Next base: position 9,815,178 of record JAYESA010000018.1, read on the forward strand.
AACCCATGCTGTCTTAATTATTTTCTAGTGTTCTTCTGGAACTATGACAAGCCTATTCTTATCATTATACATACTATTGGGACCTAGCGAGTTTTTTCTTTTTACCTTCAGCTTCTCCTGTTTGTATAGGAGACATACTCAGGTACAATAGATGGAGTCAAAGCAAACCTTTGTTAGTGATGGTGGCGATGAAGATGAAGACGATGATGGCATATATAAAACTTCTTGTGGTTAGAATTCATTCTTTCTATGTAATAATTGCAACTTGTACAATTTTGAGCTTATCTTTTGGCATTGTCAGAACTTTTGTTTAATATCACAAACACTCGGTGTTGAATCCGCTCTGTACGGGTGATATTAGAAAATAAAGCCAAATAGCCTGTGTTTGTTACCCTCAGTTGTGAAGGGTCCTTTTTTTTTTTTAAGTACATGAGAGTGCCCAACGCTCTGTACAAGCTAGCATTAATCCTGACTGAAGAAAATGCAGTTCGTATTCCTTGTTGAAAAATTGATTATATAGGTGATGTCTATATAGGAGGGGACATTTTTAATTGTTACAAGGCTGTTCATTTCAATTGTTCTTTTGTTTTGTATTTTCTTATTGGAATGAAATTTGTTATAGTTTATTCCAGGATATTTTTCACAATGGTTTTGTTATATTTCTTTTCTTTACTGGTACTGTGATCTCAGAGATTGGTTGATAGGATATAATTTGCCTTGGAGGCAAATAACGCTGAAATGTGACCATTTGGGAGACTGCTCGTTTCATTTGTTTTTGTTCATAGAATTGATCCAGGACCAAACATAATGTAATGTGTTAGCATCCTAACACTCGCCAACTTGAAGAACTGGAAGAGTGATCTAAGAGCATCAATAGTAAGGCTCATCCCAATTTGTAGATTTTAGATTCAGAATGTATATTTTGTATAATATTAAGGTTCAGTTGGAGTTCCATAATGATCCTGTTTGGGTCTGAGAATTTCTACATTCAAAATGTAGGAATTCATTTTGTAGAATAGTATGGCTCAATTTACAGCCATAATTTCTAGATTCTAGATTTAACATAAATTTTTTGACCACATTAGTTTTTTATATCACCAAAGGTCATTTTATTTGCTGGATCATTTTTTACTATTCCCATTAAGATCCCACCCATTCTAGATTTTTATTTATTTATTACAAATTTGGGCCACGAGATGTATTTTTCAGTTCCATCTATTGAGGATGCTCCTCATTTATCTGGACAACGAAGATCTTCAGGAGTACCGAGAATAATTTGGGAAAACAACTACATGAATCAACTTACACTGGACCATCGATATTGGCTTCATGCAAGATTAGCATGGGAGAGATGGAAGTTAAGGACACATACACATACCTGGCTCAGTGCCATACAACTTTTCCTCCCCTCTATGCTAATGAAATGGAACTTTAATGCTTCCCTGAGTCGACAGCAGAGAGACTTTGCAAAAATCTGGGATTATCAATCCTTCTTGTGTTATTAGATCTTTAGATGGCTTGAAGTCATGCTCCCATTCTTCAATAACTAGCACCACTTCTCAGTAAACTCCTGTCATCTTCAACAGAGTAGCGGAATATAAACACTCATGTCATCATCAATCGTCTATTTTTGTATAGCCCCACAATGATTACCTACATGGTTATGCAAATCGACTTTTCTTATCCAAAACATAAATTGTCAGTCAAAATAACGATCCAACTGAACACCCATTATATCAAGTGATCAAACCATTATTACATCTTGAGCCTCGATAAGAGCACAGGGAAATGAAACTGAACCAGACTAATCCAGCAGTATTGGCAACAGCACAGGAAATGAAATTGCGACTAGATTTCATTGGGCAAATGAAACAATTTACATGATCCAGTAAGCTACTTCACTTTGTTTCTTCTGTTTTCTGGTGCCATCCAAATTCTTGAATTCCTCAATTGATTAACACAAGGATGATAAAGTTCGAATATAAGAACAAAGATACAAGTTTTGTATTAGTGCAAAAATGATGCACATGCTAATCCCCGAACGATCTGTGTCTGTACAAGGAGCAAAATTTTCTCCTACGAAATGAGTGATATACCTATTACCAATTGAACTAGTATTGCTATCAACATCCTCGTATAAAATCACCAATTGAACTAGTATTGCCATCAACATCCTCGTATAAAATCAGCACTACCAGATGGAAAGCATGCAAGCAACATGTGAAGCTTTTACCACAAGCAAATGACATGCTTACTCATGCCAGGCAAGAACTCAGGGACCTAGAAAGGTTTGTCCTAATAAATTGGAAGGATTCTAAATCAGCTCACCCCGAGCGCTGCTTCTGACCGGTTCTAAAATTCTGAAATTCTCGAACAAGGCTGAAATATAGGGGAACGTTCCTAATTATTCGTTGAAGTCCTCATAGGATGATCCGCCAGAGGAGTCACTTTGATATGGTGAGATCTCCCAAGGAGTTGATGGATGTGACTCGCGCTGTTGCAAAGTAACACCTGAGGAGGAAGATAAATAATATATCAGATATAAATGTTAAATAATCTACATATGTAGAGCTTTTTATGCATAAAAAGTAAAATAAAATAAGAAAAAGAGAAGAATAACACAAGAACATTTTCTGCTGCAAATATATCTAACATGACTGATTTTGCGACAGGGTGGTTTACAGAGAATATAACATAATTCCCTTTTTTTTTGGACAAGGATGTATAGTCAATTATAGCACATAAAAGTGAACAGAAGCAAAAAAAAAAAAAAAAAAAAAAAATCTGTACTGTCACGGGGAAAAGAATCATGTTTCAATTTTATCTTCTCAGAAAAGACGCAACAGATGTGCTGATGACTGTAATCTCTGAAAGGGAGTTGTGATCTCATAAAGGGGTTCGTGGTGTTTGTCTTATCTTCTTATTCATTATTTTTAGATAAATTAAACAGCGATAAGCATTTCCTTGATAAAATAAACCACCTGAATTCTTTGGTGCTCTTGAGCGAAACTTCTTTGTGTGCCGCCGTAAGAGCTTCTTTGCTTTTGTAATTGTCAGTTGCCTAGCAAAAGGAGAGAATTCAACGTCACTCTCACTCCACTCACCGTGGAACTCATTCTCACCCTCTCCTCTCATCGTTCGCAAGACAAATGCCTTAGCCTTGCGCCTCTGAGAATTGAAAAGCCCTCTTATGGAAGTCACAAATCCATCACCAGCTCCATCATTTGGACGCTTGAGCCATGCTAGATCGGACTTCCCAGGTTGACCACCGTCACTATCGCTGAAAATTAAGATCGCTCTCAGGTACACCACCTCCATGGGCCTCCCTTTGGCTTTGGGCCTTGTCTTTGAACTTCTTACCCTGAGAAATAGGCATCATCAAAATAACAAGTATCAGATTTGGTTCCAAAATACTTGAACATGTGCAACAGAGCAGGCCTGTGGTTTTCAGCCTTACTAAGACTAGCACAAGCTCTTATGCCTATTTACATGGTTGCACAACAAAAAATTGTTGAGCAAGAGTTCAACAAGTAATAAATCTATTCAAATAAACAAGATAATAAAGAGATGGTCCAATAGCAGATAAAGTGGGAGTTTGTTGCACTATACCAACCATAATTGCATGTATTATTTGTAAAGAAATCAAATATACTGCACAGAAACCAGTGAAGAAAAAACAGTACAATACCTTGTCGTGAATTTCATAGTTTTCACCATATAATATTAATATCATTAAGTACTGAAATGCTTACTAAAGTCCAACCTATATGACAATAGTAGAGGTACAATTTACTTGCCTGCATTCCAGTTACCGACTTTAGAACTCCCCAAATAATGTGCTTCTTGACTCGCGAAAATAGCCTCCGCCAAGTTCCAGCAAAGTCATCACGATGAAATGTATCCATTAGTAGTCTTAAGTCATTGACTGCGAACCTAGAACCTTCGTAAGTAACAAGCAGCTCGACTATGGATAGTATGTCAATGGACAAGGTTATTATACATATGTTATAAGTTTTAAGACCTTGCCATACATAATATTAAGATGATAACCAAACCTGGCTAATTTTGATGTTGTGAAATTCCATCATCTTCCGAGACCTAGCTCTTTTATCATCTTGAGACTTCGTGAACTTCTTTTCTTCGTGAGACAAGCGGCCAGATCTGACTGGCTTGGAATCTTTTGATTTACTTTTTAATGTCTCCTCATTAACTGCATGTTGAGATTCTGGAGCAGAATTCAGAGACCCAGATTTTGATGGAATGCTTGACGAATGCACTTGCAGGACAAGTTCATTTGCTACAGATTCTACTAAATTTTCTTCCCACGTTTTGTCGAATGAAGACGTTCTTCTAAGTTCAGGATTTGAACCAGGAACCGTGTTCCCTCTCAAATTTGGCAACTTTAACGGCTGCATGCAAAACTCAAAAATTTAGGAGGCTTGAAACAAGTTTGAAGAAATAAGCGTAGTGTAGTGAAATTCAGTACTTTGTGGTTTATCGTGTACACTATAGAGTAACTCTAACTGAGAAGCTCATTAATCATTGTCCTAACGATAAACTTCATTGCTAACAAGAAGTACATTAATAAATTCTTATAGTAACATAACATACAAGGTCTTTCCTGTGTTCCATTTCTCCATAGAACTACATGTTTTCAGCATTGGAATTGCCATGAACGAAGTGTAAGAAATGGCAACAAGTATCTTAGTTTGACTTACTTGAGAAGAGTCACCAAGAGTAGAAGTACCAGCAGTTAAGGCTCCTGTAGCATTACATTTTCCAGGAAGCTCAGATTCTTTCGTAGACTGGCTACTGGATGCAGTCACCTCTTGGCCAGATGTACTTTCCTCACCCGTTTTGAGCCAGCAGTTGTTGAAACTTTCCATACCTCCTATATATACATATTAGGACAGGAAAAAAAATTATATTATAAAAATACACAAACATAGATCACCCAAGATTAGCTACCTGCCGTCTCTGTGAATCTTGCTCTTCTTCTGGGAAAAAGTATTCCCACATCATTCTGTACATTGTTTCGGTCAAATGTATCTTCAAAGGGTATATATCAACCTGCAAAGAGAAGAAAGATATAGCCAACCAAACTTACTTAAATATTAGGGCATATTAAATCATGTATTTGCAACTAGTACAGATCAGTTGCAATACACACATTCTGAAACTAAAGCCATTACAGTTGAGATGCGCAAATCCCCCACAAGGCACAAGTAGAAGAAAAGAAGGATCGAAACGTAAATACTAAATAGATCTTACAAATATAATAAAATAAAGCATATGCTCATCTAACATATAACTGAGCATTGCCATATATTTATAAAACAACTCAATATGAGGGTCTTGTCAGGGTTCTTTTAAATGGTACAAAGCAGTATGGACAGAACATATACAGTATCACACAAACAAAATATGTCATCCCCCCCCCCCCCCCACCAAATAACTCATCAAGGCACAAGTAGAAGAAAAGAAGGATCGAAACGTAAATACTAAATAGATCTTACAAATATAATAAAATAAAGCATATGCTCATCTAACATATAACTGAGGCATTGCCATATATTTATAAAACAACTCAATATGAGGGTCTTGTCAGGGTTCTTTTAAATGGTACAAAGCAGTATGGACAGAACATATACAGTATCACACAAACAAAATATGTCACCCCCCCCCCCCCCCCCCCCCCCCCCCCCACCAAATAACTCATCAAGGAGCAACTTTAGTAAATGTCATAATGTAAGAGGGACCTACTTAAAATCAATTCAAAACTGGAGAACTTAAACCAAACCTTACTATTAATGTTATCTTCAGAGATCCAGGTCAAAATTTGAGCAAGTGGCCACCATTAACACTGTATAACCCTCATAAGATTGTAGGAACAGTAAAAGAGAACAAGAGGCAAGATTGTAAACTACACCAGATTGCTGTCCATAATTGTAGGAAACTTCATAACAATCCTCTAAATTTTTAAGGGAAAAAAATATTATGACTCAACATTTCTCATATTTAAAAGACCAAGCAATCGATCTCCAATTTTATTACATTTCACATAACCTATTTGTCCTGTGTCTCGTGTCTTTTCTCTGCCCTAATATGAGAACCCAATCTCATCAGCTGTTTTAGGCAATCCGAGCAGTGCTTCAAGAATCTCAATGGCAATGAATCTTGCAATCAGTGGAGGACTACGAGCAGCAGTAAATCCAGGTACCTTTCTTTTTACCTTATCAGAGAAGCGTGTTTTTCTTCTCCTCTGCTGATCTTCTTTTTCCGCTTTTTGATGTCTTTGTCTTCAAACTGAAAACTGAAACTAAACCACCAAAGTATCTGTGCTGCTATGTTTTTCTTATATAAAAAAGATTCCCCACCGCCCCCCCCCCCCCCCCCCCCCCCCCCCACACCACACACACACACACACACACATTTTATTTATACTCTTTCCTGTTCTCTCTTCTGATTGAAGCATGTTTCTATGTTGTTGCAGGATGTTCTCTACTCCCTTCAGAGTGCCACATAGGCCACACCTGGTACAACAATGTAACTGCAGTGTGTGGTCTAACAAACAAAGGAGAGGAAGGTGGTTGATGATGGGGTAGTTAGCAATCAATGACCAGTGCTGTCAGAAAACCCTAGAAGTAATGATACCATTAGAGTACTAGCATATGCTTTAAATTTGGTTTCAAATAGGCCCAAGCCAGCATCAAGATCTTCATAAAAGAAAGGTCAAGGAGAGAGCGTATAAGCTTTAAATTTTAGATAAGAAGAGCTTCTTTCTAACATCTTTCTGATGCACATAAAAAAAATTGAATCATAAGGCCAACTTCCATATATACACCAGAATTTGCTGTATATGTATCCACCTTCATTCCTCTATAATGGTTAAAGTACACATAAA